>CM067884.1:1200000-1622674 GCA_034621355.1 Mycalesis mineus
TGTTATTATAAGCACTGTTTCATTGGTCTAGTGGTTAGCCTATAATAACGATGTCTTGGGTTCGAATTCTGGGTAGTGATCGTTAGTAAATGAAACGGGATCATTCGTCCTCATCCTATATATTACAATAAAGTCAAATTAATTTTGGAAATCTATAAATCCTATAAAGTAAATGTCGCTACATAAACGTGATACAGGGATACACGAAAAAGTACTAAATGCGAAATCTCTCCCAAATGCTTTTTACTTGTCTGGGGTAAAGTCATTGAGTGTCGCGCGTTGAAGAGATCGCCATTATTCAAAGAGCTTGTGACAAAAAATTTTATGATATAGAAATAAAAATGCAACCTTCTTTATTACATAGAATAATAATAGAAAATAATTCAATTATAGAAGAAGATGATAATTTCCAATTTTAATTTTTTTGGAAATAAAATAAATTTAATATATTGTTAGCAACACTGTAAATAGTGCTCAAAAAGCCCAGAATCCAAAGACGGAAATCATAAATGCAACGTTTTTGGCTTATATAAAGGACGGTTTATTCAATTGCGGACATTATCAATTCCAGTTAGATCATAGGCAGTGTTTCAGCCTAGTTAGTGTAACTAGAACTATTATTTCATTTTGATTTGATTTAAGGAAATTTTGTAATAAAAATGTGTTGATATTTTGATTAATGATCTTTTATTGCTTGTGCCTTTTGACCCTTTCTGATGATGTTGTTAAAAATATATTGATTTTTCATTTAATATTTCATAATAAAACAAAGTCAGGGTAGTTACATGTAGTCACCATTTACTCGTATAAATCCACGATCCTACTACTATTATAAAGGCGAAAGTTTGTATGGATGTATGGATGTATGGATGTTTGTTACTCTTTCACGTAAAAACTACTGAATGGATTTGAATGAAACTTTACCACAATATAGCTTATACATCAGAATAACACATAGGCTACATTTTATACCGAAATTCCCACGGGAAGATATTATATACTAATATTATAAAGAGGAAAACTTTGTTTGTTTGAATGAATAGGCTCAAAAACTACTAGACCGTTTTTAAAAATTCTTTCACCATTCGAAAGCTACATTATCCACGAGTAACATAGGCTAAATTTTATTTTGGAAAAAAATAGGGTTCCGTAAAATATTTGGGTTTTTCGGAGGGAAAAAAACCAGAAAAGTTACTTATTTTGCGTACGCTGCCTAAAGTATAAAAGATAGAACCATAAAATGTTCTAATTAATTGGAGATCTTATAAATATCTACAAAAAAGTCCGCGACACACTATACCTATCTATGTCGAGTGAGGCACAACAACCATTTTTTTATTTAAAAATCTTAAATTTTTTTTGGACTACATTTAAACGCATTTATTTTACTCATGCTATTAATCCTTATCAAAAGAAATTATTTCATCACTAAGTACAGTTTATGTAGATAATATTTAGTATTTAAAAGATTAAAATTGGACTTTTGGTTTTGAAGTTATGGCGAAATTAAAATATTAAGATCTATGTTATATATACGATGATGAATTAAGAATTCGATCTTTGTTCAAAATCTATTTAGTACACGATCTGCGTGTCGGATTGTAAAGTTATTTTTGTTTATTATGAAGGCTAGACTCAAGAGTGAAATGTACTATTTAATATCAATTTATACCCATCAGCTTGCCATAAATATATATTTTTAATGTTAATGTACTGAAATGACATACAACGTTGAACAAAAATGTAGACTTCACGGGAAACTATAAAAAAATTAAATTGAGAGGGGGAGCGGGGACTGAGCACACTATATGTGCCTTTACACATTTTGTATGAAATAAATCCACGATAGTTAAATGAATCTGGATAAGATTTGGCCTAGTTATGCATTATAATCTAGCAGACTGTACAACAACTTATCTCTTTGATTTTTATACACATCAGTTCTACAGTTATAAGTATAAAACCAGATAGATTATGTTTGATCCCGATGTTCTCATGGTTATACGATAAGTATATGGGAGAGAAACCAGGAGCAAAACAAACGAGAGATAAAAAGATTTATTCATCATTCATCAATCATTCATCGATTGATGATTGATTTATTTATCAATCATTCATCAAATATACTGTTGGACCATATGGCCTGATATTTTGTGAACCATCAATGATGCGTATAACAACCTTTTTGCAGGAAGCGACGGTTTTACTTTTTTGGGGTGAAGCGCATGAATTTTAGATGGATTTTCTTTCACGTCCTCAGAGTCATGGAGTCCGCGCCCATTTTGTTTTTCATTTTTAACGGACTAAAATTGGAAAGCCGGACCTCTCCGTCGTATTTCAGAGTTGGGGTAAATGATGAATGAATTTTCAAATATAAAGTATGTAAAAGTGAAATAAAAACGTTCTATGCACACGCTCTGTATGGCTTCGAATTGTTTATTTGTTGTATTACGAAATATTTTAGCGAACTTTCTCTTTCTTGGTGCTTGCTTTTTTAATCGTATTTGAAATATTTTGTAGTGCATTTAAATGACTATTTATTATAACTAAAAAATTAATATTTTTTCTTTGTAATAAAGTTTTTACATCCTCTGTGGTGCAGTAGTATGCAAGGCGGAGTTACAAGACGGAGGTCCTAGGTTCGATTCTCCGGCGGGCCGATTTAGATTTTCTAAATTGGTCTGACTGGTGCACCCTGGTTCGGTCGTGGCTAGTTAACACCGACAAAGGCGTGCCGCCAAGCGATTTAGCGTTGCAGTACGATGTCATTTGGATATTATCCTACCCCTAAAGTTAGCTCACTTTCATCTTAGATTGCATCATCACTTACCATCAGGTGTGATTGCAGTCAAGGGTTAACTTGTAATGAATAAAAAAATACTCCTTATTTCTTTTTATAAGTAACCATTTTTACAATAATTGGTTTACGTCAAAGCTGCTATATAAACTGCTAGGCTATTGGACTTCTATCAAAACAAAAGCGCTAAGGGTACGCAAGAATTTCACTAATTGAATAAAGCTCTCTGAAGATGTTATTACGTAGTTCTTACAAAAAAAGCGAGGGACAGAATTTTAATTTCCACAAAATATTTTTTATCGTAATTGTGATCTTAGACAGTGATTATAATGTACGATGCGATATCGACAGTATTCGAGCCATTCGATAACGATTAGCAGTAATCACATCATCAGGCGTGGTTGCAGTCGAGAGTAGACGGATAATGGTCCGCAGAATAAGAACAGGTGGTAGGAGACGCTGTTATGGGCATCTCCTGCCACCTCTGTAGACGCACATGAATGCACGACGAGTGCGTCGAGACGTGAAGGTGTATGTTTCCGCGATCCTTTGACGTCCCAAGAAGGACCCAGCGGCAGAACAGGTTGAAAGGATGAGATCTCTTGCCCAAATTGCTTTGATCAACCGATGGAAAGAGGACCTTGAGTCTCCCATAGCTGGTAGCTGGACGGTGGAGGCGATTCGGCCGCACTTAGAGCAGTGGTTGAAACGCAGACATGGGTCATTGACGTTTCGCCTGGTGCAGGTACTTACGGGACATGGTTGTTTCGGCAAGTATCTACACCGGATAGGACGGGAACTTACACCAGCATGCCAGCAATGTGGGGCTATAGAGGATACCGCTAATCACACGCTGGTAGAGTGCGCTGCTTGGGAGCCGCAGAGACAATCGTTGGCTGCCATTCTGGATGGAAACGTTTCACTGCTGAACGTAGTGAATGCTATGATCAACAGCGAGACGTGTTGGGCGGCTGCAGTATCCTTCTGCGAGTCAGTGATTGCTCTAAAGGAGGCTGAAGAGAGGGTGAGGGAAGCCGATCCAGATGCTCCTCACATACGGAGGCGTAGACAGGGCAGAAGAAGGCGCCGCTACGCGCACCTACTTCCACCGTAAATAAAGATGCCGGAAAGCGTCGGTACGTTATAGTATGAATGTCTCCCGCGATCCTGTGACGTACCATTTAATGACGCAGACGTGTCCGCTGGGTTTTAGTGGGTATTTCGGCTAGTCGGAGAGTCCCACATACCCTTCTGGAAGTAGACTCGATTTTCGGATTTGCTTCTGGGAGGGATGCGTAAATGCATTTCCCAGTGTTAAAATAAAAAAAGGTGGCTCTGCGGGGTTTTATTGGGTATTCTTGCTGCTTCACAAGCAGTGAGTCCCCTACATACCTAGACGGAGATGACAGTTCTGTAATGCGAGGCCTCCGACCGAAATGCGTAAAGGCATTTCCCAGTAAAAAAAATTATATAATAATATCAGACCAAGCCATCCTTTTTCAGTCTTCGGAACCCTTAAAATAAATATAAGTTTACGGGAGAGGTCGTTTTGTAACTGACCAAGGACTCATATTATTCCAAAAAATACTTTTTATACTTAAACATCTATAAAACCAACAAAAAATAAATAATCATATCGTATAATATAAAAACGAAAGCGAATTCTTAACAAAATAATTTTGGAAAGAAATTCGAGTGTCGCCAAGTGTCAAGGCTTCTTTGAAGTTAATTTAAGAATATTCGATAAAGATTTTTAATGGCTGTTAAATGTTTTCGTAGGTACAAATTAATTGTCGTTGAATTACAAAGGTGGAGTTTTAATTATTTCATTTGTCGTGGGAGATCTTAATACGCTTAGTCGTTATATCCAAACATAAAGAAATATCAAAGTGTCTGTTTGTAGTTTGAGATAACAGTTTCTTACTAAATACATATATGAAAGTATATACAGTTCTTACGTCCAAAAATCTATTTATTATTTTTTATTCTGTGTATCTATTTACGATTAATCTCTGAAACTACCAGTCAGATCGTATAAAATATTTTTGTATATGATGGGATAATCTTGAGACTTGAGACGAAATAAGCATGCCTTTATTCGTCTTCTTCGAACTCTGGCACAAAAAGCTCTATTACTGCTAAAGAAGCTGATTTTTAGCTTGCATTGTATAGTGCCAACCGCTGCATAAAATGCGAGTAAAATAACATAAAAGCGTGCATATCGCATGACCGCCATTAAGCTCAAACCCAGACAGGCTAAACGAAAATTTATTCAGGCATAAATTCTTTTGAGAAAAATGTCTCAAAGCTGTACATAAATTTAGGAATATTTCCCGAAAGCCAAATTGGTTTTCTATAAGTAAAAATGTAAATCACGGAAATGGTTGCGGTTTTAGGTGCCTAATTTGATTTTTATATTTTGTTATGACTCGTTTACATTTTTTACGTGAGATTTGTAGGTGATATTTTTTGTATTTCATAGAAAAAATTGCGGTTGTTTTCCTTCGATAACTATATGTTTTTCTATTCTTAATAATACTTGACAAATGTAAAACGACAACTATAGTGCTTGATTTCGAAAAATAACTGCGAGCTTGTTGCTTGCTAATTTTTTTTTTTTTTTATTAACTACAAGTTGGTCCTTGACTGCTATCACACCTGAGTAGATTATTGCCTTCTGAACAGTAAAGTAGAGACGATAAACAGATGAAATTGTCTGATGAATGACATTTTATGTTCGAACCCAGGACCTCCGTCTTATAAATCCACCGCGCATACCACTGCGCTACGGAGGTCGTCAAAATAAAAAATAATCTGAGTAGATTATTGCCTTCTGAACAGTAGAGTAGAGTCGATAAACAGATGAAATTGTCTCATGAATGACATTTTATGTTTCCGTACCTAAAAAGGAAAAAATGGAACCCTTATAGGATCACTTCGTTGTCCGTTCGTCTGTCTGTCAAGACCCTTTTTCTCAGGAAGCTGAAATTTATATCAAATACTAAGTCTGCTGTCCCTTAGAGTCGCGAAAAAATCAAGCTTCTAGACCAAGGCAATCAAAAGATACAGCCGTTTATGCCAAAAATTTCCCCAATTTTCGACTCGGTCATGTAAATCAAAACCTAACGGGTAGTTTCCGTAAGCTTAGGATCTTGAAATTTGGTATGAAGTAATGTTATATAGTATAGATAATGGAAAAATTACGAAAATTGTAAATTTTTAGTTGCATCGAATAATAATAATGCTTTTAATAATTCTAAGCTTACCCTTCTTTTCTCATGAACGCGTAAAGGTATTAAATTGAAATTCATTTCAAATACTTAGCTCTATAATACTTTTAAGCTACAACAAAATAAAACTTATAAGTAAACACAGTCAAAAGATACAGCATAAACCGCATATTTAACTCTCTACAACTCACATCTAGTCCTAGAATCTTGAAATTTCGCATGAAGCAATGTTTAGGAATAATTCCGAAAATCTTAAAATTTACGGAACCCTCGGTGCGCGAGTCCGACTCGCACTTGGCCGGTTTTATTTTTAATTTAACTAATTGTATGATGAATTGTTTATTTTCAAAAACTATTACCTAAAGTGTGATTCAAATTATCCAATAAAAATATATCAAGATGAAATTGACTTTCAAAAGGCTTAGTTCACCCTTTTTTTCGTGAGGTAATAATCATGGATAACTTCTCGTCACGTGGAGGCAGGAAGATTATGTCGGCCTCGTACCGAATAAAATCCCACAGTGTTCCAGCTCATCGTCTGGTGTACCTCGGGAACAATTCGAAGACCGCAACCCAGCTCACGGCTCCCGCTTAGGCAAGGTCTCCTGTAGGGATTACTATAAATAATAAAGGGTAATTCAAATAAAACAAGATGATTTTAAAAAGAATGATCTCAAACTAATGAAGCAGTTAGTATAATTAATATGTAACTGAAGCAGCTAACTGCGCTGACAACACTTGCGCGTGGCATCGGCTTTACCTGTAAAATTGAAACTAACTGAACATGAATTATACATGACGTGAGGGTGTGGTACAAGTCAGTAGCTGACAACTCAATTATTTTTAAATTTATTCAGTTATGTAATTTAGTGACTTATTTGCACCAGAGCTTTAAACCAAGTCGGTCTAGGCTTCAGGTGATACGAAATAAATGTAAATCAGAGTACATACATAAACTCCAAAACTATAACGATCATTTTAACGCATTCTGGTAAAAAATACCAGATTTTTTTTTCTAGATTATATCTCCAATCAAAATAAATTTTTTTAAAATGGCTTTACTATACCTGAGGACCATTACCGTCAAGTCTGCGTAGAGTCGAGCTCATCTGCTTGTCTTTATCTCTTGACTCTATTTGTCTCTAGCCAGTGGATGTGATTGTTTCAGCAATCATTTACTTTATTTACAATTATTTATTGAATTTTGTACTTGTTTATCTTTTTCAGAATTGTTAATATTTCCAAGTTCTGGTGTATTGCATGCAAATTAGGGTAATCATACTTTTCATTGTTCTGGGATTTTTGTACGGCAAGTGTAATGGATTTGCTAGCAGTATCCGAATCAAAAAAAATCTAATATGATGATAATTAAATAAAAATACAGATAATCGTAAAATATTATGATTGTTTATAATTTATAATATTTCATACAATTATTTTTTCTTCAATCTCTTCACTTAAGACTTGCGCCACCAAAGACGGTGGCAGAGAAATTAGCATTTTACGGCTTGAGGTGCGTCGCTCACATCCAATGTAGATCTCAACAAGGATCTCTGGCTAGTTAGTGAGATAAGTGTTACGAGTTTACGACGTGACAGATCACGGTGAGATTCAATTTTAGGGAGTGAAATAGTAAGGGAGATTCATCATTATCATATTTGTTTTATAGATCCAAACACAATAACGCATACTTTCTTGTAAGAAGAGGGATGTAGAGGTTATATCCGACACACTGCTTTAATGTGGGTTGACGGGCTCAAATTGATTGACATTAGATTCTTATAATATTCATTGTCAGATATATTCTTGTAATGGACGGAACCATGGACATTTTATAGATGGACGGAATTGATTTTTTCACGTACTCTCCGAGGCGTGGAGTAACATTACCATCTTTATAACGGCCGAGTGGCGCAGTGGGTAGTGACCCTGCTTCTGCGTCCTAGGCTGTGGGTTCGATTCCCACATCTGGAAAATGTTTGTGTGATGAGCATGGATATTTTCCAGTGTCTGGGTGTATATCTATATATTATAAGTATTTATGTATAATATATATAAAAATATTCATCAGTTTTCATAGTACCCATAACACAAGCTATCTAAACTTACTTTGGAGCTATATAACGATGTGTGTAATTGTCCTATAATATTTATTTATTTATTTGTTTATTTATTTATAAATTCGCTCTTTGAATTTTAAGAACTATTGAATAAAAATTAATTAAAAACTAAATTGTATACCCCCGTGCCTCGGAGAGCATGTTAAGCCGTCGGTTCTGGTCACTGATAATGATCGTTAATAAATAAAACATTATCACCCTAAGCCCGCCAACCCACATTGGAGCAGCGTGGTGGGTCTACGCTTCTCCTATAAGAAGGGAGGCCTGGCCCAGTAGGGGGCCGTTAAAAGGCTGATAATGATGATGATTAAAAAAAAAATTTGTTGTCTGTAAAGTCAGTTTACTGACGATAGTTGAACGTGACAATGTCTTAAGAAAATACTGATGGAATGGTAGCATTTAATTGGTTATTAAAATTTTCAATTTAAGTATATTTTTATAAATATTACTTTAAATTAATAAAATAATTAATTTTGATTTTATAAATTTATATTTTAAATTTATAATAAATATATTAATTTTTAATTTAAAATTAATATATTTAGTAATTATATTTAATAGACGGATGTCGAACGCTGCCGAACGCAAAGGCCGATTATGCTTCTTTGTCGCTCGTTCCGCGCTCTCGCTTGCACTTCAAACCTTACATGGAACGCCTCAAAGCGAGGTAACGACGCATGACGTCATGTTTTTTCGTGCGTGCTTGTTTCCTCTATCGAATTATAAGACGTTGTCACGTCAAAAAAATCAACAGTTTGTGTTAAAAATAAAAAACATGAGAAATTAACATAAGACATAAGAAATTCGTTCAGTGAATTAGCAAATGAAATAAAAGCAAATTCCTAAGATTCAAACTTTTGTTTAAAAATAACACATAGAACAAAGACAAACAAGAACTTCTTTGTTTGCACTAAAAGACTTTACCATATCGAATCGAGTTCAAGAACTGAAAGTACAATAGTTGAATAACAATCCGAATTCCAGCATTTCCTGGGAATTCTAAAAGGAATTTCCCGTAGAACCTACGGGTATATCTAAAGCCTCGCGACAGCTGATGTGTTGGCACCTCTCCAACGGCTCGGAACTAACTGAAGCCTGCGCAGATAACTCTGTGATAGAACTAGTGAGGTTTTGTGCTGATAAAATACTGACTTTTAAGACATAGACAATTTTATCTTGAATTACTTACAAATATTTAAACACAAAATTCGAGTAAGTAACTTGTAATATTGATTTTTTTCGTTTTGTATTTATTTTAAATATCAGACTGATGTTTTTCGTTAAATAGGTATATTAAGGGGTTAAGGTAGAGAATAGGCCTACTTGACGGAGTATAGTATGGCTTGATATTACGTTGTTGTCAATATTGTGGTAACTATCTACTGTTAGACCAAACCAAAACTAATTTAGAAAATGGCAATTGATCCAGTTGAGCATGGACCTCTCCATAATTATGAAAGCCGAGTAGCGCAATGGGCAGTAACCCTACTTCTGGGTCCTAGGCTGTAGGTTCGATTCCCACTTCTGGAAAAATATTTGTGTGATGAGCATGAATGTTTCCAGTGTCAAGGTGTTTTTTTATATATTATAAGTATTTTTATATATAAAATATTTGAAAATATTTATCAATTATCATAGTACCTGTAATACAAGCTACCTACGCTTACTTTGGTCCTTAAATTATAAAATTTGGGGATTAATATGGGGCTCTATTATTAAATAGAGCCCCATATTAATCTTTTAATCTTTATTCGCGTTAAAAATCCTTTGATAAAGGAATATTAAGAGACATTTAATTTCGTTGAAAGCATTTTTATCCCATTTGTACGGCGGTTTTAATAACAATAAGTGCTTAAAAATATTAGAGCGAAAAACAACATTAAAGGCTAAGAGCAAGTAAACAAGTGTACTACATATTTTTTTTTTAATTTTTTTTTATCGACTACAAGTTGGCCCTTGACTGCTATCACACCTGATGTTAAGTGATGATGCAGTCTAAGATGGAAGCGGGCTAACCACACCCCTTTCGGTTTCTACACGACATCGTACCGGAACGCTAAATTGCTTGGCGATACGTGTTTGTCGATAGGGTGGTAACTAGCCACGGCGAAAGCCTCCCACCAGCCAGACCAAGACAAATTAAGAAAAAACTCAATCTGCCCCGCCGGGAATCGAACCCAGGACCTCCGTCTTATAAATCCACCGCGCATACCACTGCGCCACAGAGGTCTTCAAAATACTATATAAATTATTTTTGATTTTTTCACCTATTGTATACAACACAATCATTGAAAAATATTTTGTATTAAGAATATTCTTATTAATATTATAAATGCGAAAGTTTGTATGTATGGATGGATGGATGGGTGGATGGATGGATGTTTGTTACTCTTTTACGCAAAAACTACTGAATGGATGCTGATAAAACTTTGCTATAATATAGCTTATATATCATAATAACACAATAAATAAAACTTACTTAAACAAATATATAACAAGAAAATAATACAGAAAAAAATTTTAAATTTTGGAAAACACCTTTCACAAATTAATTTTTATCAGTGAAAAATATATATTTTTTACAATAGGTGTCTTTATAAACGAGCAAATTTTTTTACAATATGCTTATATACGAGTAGGTAGTGTCTATAAACGAGTCACGTCTAGTACCTCATACATAAAAGCTCAAGAGATTTGACTTCATTTCTATTATTAACCTAGGTGTAACAATATTCAATTCAATTAATCTTTAAATCATTTCTATTCAATGTATTAAATCTCATACTTCTCAATAATAAACATATTATTTGGAAGTATGAGTGGAGTAAAACAAGCAAGAGAGCAGCGTAAAGAGGTAGTTCATATAATCGATAAAGGTATTGTCAGGTAGAGAGAATGGATGAAGAGACTTACGAAAGGGCGAGAGTAAATGAGAATGTTGGGAGGGACGCACTTGTATGAAAGGTTTAATGAAATTGGAAGAAGCGAGCGAGAAAGCGAAAGAGCGTGGCAAATGGACGCACATGGTCTGTACCTACTCCTACGGGAATGAAACATGATGTTATGTATGTATGTATGTATGTATTGAGTAAATGTAAATCAACTTACTGATCTCGTTACAAAGTCTAGACATACTAGCTCTTAGACTAATGGAATGGAAAAGCCACATCGCCTCTTTACAAGAACAATGTGACATCTCACAAAAACATTTTTTTTTATTATTTGATATTCAAAACCGCGATGTCGAATTTTATTTTCTATAAAAACGCGGCATTTTAAAAGTGCATATTCGAGGAGCTATGAGTGAAATAGATAACACCACTGTGACAAAAGGCGTTATCACATTGTCTCTTTTGGTGTGGCGCATGACTTCGACAACGCGACTTGTTAGTTTAACCCGAGTGAAGTGGTCCTGCTTTTCTTAAAAAACGTGATATTACGATTATACCAGGTTTTTAGTGCAAAGGTATGTTTCTTGTTGTTATTTACTTTAACTTCAATAATGTGATATTAGTTATTAACTCTTTTTTGTTGTAAAACTCGCAAGTATTAAGAATGAGATATTGAATACTGTCACATTATTGATGAAAAAGTTACAAGTTTTCTTTGTGATATCTTTGAATGTAACCATGTTGTTGATGAATCGTTTTCAAACACTATGGGTTATTTTATTTCACATCATTATTTTTGAAAACCGTTAAGTTTGCGTTTAAATTATGCTAAAATGTCACATTATACATGCTAAAATAAAGTACTTTTTGCAAGTTTGTTTTTCAGATGGCGTCATAATCTGGGATGTTAGTTCAATTAGGTACAGGTCTTAAAAAAATTTAAGTGTACAAAAGAGTGATTTAAACCCTCTGTTACATATTTTAACACAAGACGAGAATGAAAATGCCAAATGCTAGACCAAAGGTATTTTTATACTTGTACTGATATTTTTTTTCTAGCTATGTTCCTATAATTTTTTTATATCAATCCTCTTTGTAGAAAAAGATATCGCAGTAGATTCCATCCGACCTCATAGAATCGATAATCGTAAATCAATTTGTAGCAGCGGTTCCTTTAGTTCTAGCAGTTCGTCGAGTTCTAGCAGTTCTTCAAGTGGCCCATTTACGTATCAAGGTAATTGAATTGAAATGCACTGTTCACAAAATTCGAGGGTAATTGACCAAACCATTACAACACCGCTATACTTCAAGAAATTGATTGCATTTATAATGTTTCAGACAGCGACGACTCAGTTCAGGATCCTAATTATGAATCCCAGCCAACGAAACGTGCTGAGTATTCTTCTGATACTGACGTGGAGCAAAATATGACTACCAACTAACCAAATAATACCAAATAACATTTCGGATGATCAAAGTTTGGTAACCTCTAATATGGTTTCAATAAACATTGAAAACTACGAGGAACCACTTTCGTCTACAAACGAACATGCTATGTTATTCAACGATCTCGGTATTATAGAGAACAGTGAATCTTCTGCGATTAAAAACGCAAGTAACGAAAATGCTGAAGTCCAATAGTGTATAATTCTAGTCCAAATAAAACTGTTAAAAAAGAAGGCTAAATGAAGCAAACTGGAAAGTCAGTGTAGCTAAACACCTGAGGAATAGTTTTCACTAATAGAAGCCTCATCAATGTACCAAATAAAAAAATGTGTAAAAGTCGTGAATTTGAAACTTTCTTATAAAGATAAATTTAAATGTGGGTTAAAATTTTAAATGACTAATGGAGCTTAGGTGCAATAGAAACACAATTAAGATTTGCAAAAGGCATATCTTCAAAACTGGACTAGCAGAGACAAAAAAAAGCTGATCTCATGGATTTGGTCAATAAAAACCTCATTCCGAAATACCACAAGCCATTTTACGACTCGTTGTAATAAGACTGAATAAATACAAATAATTTTTAAATTGTATTATTTTAAAAATGTTTAATTGCTATATTAAAAATGATAGTGTTTTTATAGTATTAAGAGAATTTGTGATTCTATGTTTATGAAGAGCGATAGCAATGTTCCTATTTTGAATTTCTAAGTACTATAAAACTGGATGCCATAATTGTGTTAGAAGACGTTAATTACCATTAGATAACTTTAAGTACAGTTTACTCTTTTTAATTGTGTGAAAATATTTATTTAGTTACCTTATAATTTTAAATAAACCGAGTACTGAGTATTATGATGTGATTGATTGATCTCTTGTTGATTATTGTGCCTTGAACTAATTTTACGGTGTAAATAAGCCATTGTTTCCGTAAATTTTTATTTTTTAAAAACAAGATCTTTTACTTTGATAGTGTGTTATATTTTACTTGTCACTGTATGATAAGTAAAATAAAACACACCTTACATCTAAATTTAACAGCTTCAATGTGATGTATCAATATGTTACAAGCATTTTGTGACATATTTTCATTAAAAACGTGACATATGTGACACTGTTTTTTTAAATCAGTTTTTCTTACATATTTCATATTAAACTGTGTTTTTTTTGCTTGTTTGTAGAAAGCACATTAGTTACCGCAACAATTCAGTTGTTTTCCGACAGTAAAATTATTGATATTTTAGAATTTATCAACGCTTAAATGTTTAAAATTGCTCTCCTGTAAAGTTGCTGTTTTTAAAATACCACATTGTTCTTGTAAAGAGGCGACATTATCTGAGGTCAAATAAAAAGTAAAACAAATAAGTAGCAGAAAATATCTGGATCATTTCTTTTAAAGATCTCCGGTCTGGCTACGCTTTTAGCTTTGTGAATGTAATAGTCCTTTCGACTATACAATTACGTTTATATTAATATGTCCTTTAATGTTACAGTTTTAGATGCAAAAGAAAAACAACAATGTCAGCTTGTATTTTTTTTATTCATCACAAGTTAGCTAAGTGTGAAATAAGTTTTCATTCTAGCGAACGTCTGGGTCACGTTGTTGCAAATGAAAAAGAAGTGGTAGATTTTATCCGAATCCATTCAACTTTTAAAATTTACTGAGTAACAGACTTTAAGTATACATACAAAATTTTAAATAAAAAAATTAGTACGACGAAATGCACAAGCATTAATTTCATATTTAATATACAAGGATTCGAAAATTAAAATCAGCGTAACTGACGGTGGCATTAATAAAAATCATTTCCACTAACCCCCTCTCCCCCCTACCGTTGGAATGGTTCCTATCAGTTTAATCAGGCGGCTCAATTTCCCAGGAGATGACATCGCTGGATGGCAGTGGATTAATTTCAGGATATTTATTTTATGCTTCGTTATGATAGTAATATGATTTAGATAATTCTTGCTGGCGTATTAATATACTGAAAATTTATGGTTATTTTAAAAATACAGTATTTAATTTGATCTTCTAATATTTTTTACCCGACTGTGTTAGAAGGATATAGTAAAAAATTAAATTCCTAAGATATTTTTGAAGAAGAAGAAGCTCAATGGTAAAATGGCCGGGCCCATGAGAAGATATCATGAGTTTCATACCAGTATTGTTTTTCCCACTCCTAACATAGACTTTATACGTTATTAGGCAGGAAAAAAATATTGGTTAAAAGAAATGTTCTGTTTGAAATTTCTGGTCCCGTGCGAATCGGACTCGCACTCCTAGGGTTCCGTACAAATTTGTAGGTGTCGAAGTAAACGCTGTTGACATAAGTAAGTATTTGATATGAGTTTCAACTTGATATTCAACGCGTTCATTAGGAAAAGAATAATAAGTTTATAATTATTAAAAACTATACGTGATGTACCTAACTAAAAATGTTATGTCAAGTTTAACTATGTCAATTTTCAAGACGTTGCTTTATGCCAAATTTCAAGGCTCAAGGTCGACTGGAAGAAAGTTTTTATTCTCTTGCGAGTGACGAAAATATGAGGCATAAATGGCTGTACCTTTTAATTGCTTTAACTTAGAAGTTTGATTTTTCCACAGCTTTAAGGGTCTATAGACCTGTTTGAGGTAACATTTAGCTTGATACCTCCTCGTTTTCCAGAGAAAAGGGTCTTGACAGACGGGCGGATGGTCAACAATGTGTTCTACATGAACTATAAGGGTTCGGTTTTTTTTTCCTTCAAGGTACGGAACCCTAAAAATACAATCGATTTATTAAAACAAATATGCCTAGTGTTAACATAAAGCATACTTTGTACATAAATCCTTCTAACTAGATTTTACCGTCTTGCTACACGTTGAAAATTTCTGCCAAAATAAGAGAAAAAAACTTTGCTTAATTAAAAGTTCTAGTCAGTTAACTAGGAAACCTTTTAGAGTTGTTTAAAAAATACAAAGTTGCCCACGGGTCCAGGCAAGATTACAGCACAAACGGGAACGTTTCATACCTACTTATACCTTGTAGCTTCGTTTCATTTCTTGCAATAGTTTTGTTTTCTTGCTTTGTGAATTCAGCTTTTGTTTTTAATTTCTCTCTTCCGTCCTTTGAAACGGGCGCGGGAATTTTTTAATTTAAATTAAACACGAAACGGTGTACTTGTCGACATGATTAAGCAAATCTGAAGAAGAATTCTTATGTTTTATATTTTCTTTTCTGAAGGTCCAGTCGTAACTAATTAAAGAAATTTATTTGCTACATCAAAACTGTCTGTATTTTATTAGTTAGTTTTATGCCAGCAGCGCTTTAATTTTGTTACATTTTATGATAAATTTAACCTTACATTTTTACCGCTCCAAGTTGATATTTCGAATAATACTTATTAGTAAGTCCTTACTAATATTTTTTTTTATCGACTACAAGTTGGCCCTTGACTGCTATCACACCTGATGTTAAGTGATGATGCAGTCTAAGATGAAAGCGGGCCAATTTGTAGGGAGTAGGACGAAAATCCACACCCCTTTCAGTTTCTACACGACATCGTACCGGAACGCTAAATTGCTTGGAGATACGTCTTTGTCGGTAGGGTGGTAACTAGCCACGGCGAAAGCCTCCCACCAGCCAGACCAAGACAAATTAAGAAAAATCTCAATCTGCCTCGCCGGGAATCGAACCCAGAACCTCCGTCTTATAAATCCACCGCGCATACCACTGTGCCACGGAGGTCGTCAGAAAGCGAACGTCTGTGTATTTGGATGGATGGATGTTTTTACTCTTTCACGCAAAAACTGGAAAATACTGTCGAGGTTCCAGAGATGGTTTATACGGCACTGGATTCGATTGATAAAAAAAAACACTTTTCTCTGCCAACACTATACGCTGTTCCGCCAATTTATTTTTTCAAGATGTCACCCAGGAAAGTTCCGTACAACAAAATAATGTAGGGTAAAGTTTTGGCAGCGGTCAGTGAGTGGGAAACGTTAACTAAAGTTACATTAAAATTCTTATATACATTATATAATTATTATTTCGTTTGTGTAAATTATTTTTGATGGCCTCCGTGGCGCAGAGGTATACGCGGTGGATTTATAAGATAGAGGTCCTGGGTTCGGTTCCCGGCGGGGCAGTATGAGATTTATCTAAATTTGTTTGGCTGGTGGCAGGCTTTCACTGAGGCTAGTTACCACCCTACCGACAAAGACGTACCGCCCAGCAATTCAGCGTTCCGGTACGATGTCCTGTAGAGTCCGAAAGGGGAGTGGATTTCATCCTATTCCTAACCCACTTCTATCCGTTTGCATCCTCACTTACCATTAGATGTGATTGCAGTCACAAGAACAAGACATTTTTTTCGTCTTACTTAAAACCAAGCCTTTAAAAAATAGAACCGACTCAAAACGCACTAAAAAGTTATTGAGAAACATTATGTAAATTTTATTAAGAAATAGCAACATTGTATTAACATTGTTTAGAGTTGTAGACAATCTATGCTAAACTGTTTTTATGATCTATGGTTGTCTACACTTCCTTCTTGTAATGGCCGTTCAATGTAAAAGTTAAGTACAATAAACTAAATAGTGAATTCTCGTTTGATTTTAACAATAAGCAGCCCAGCCACTGCGCACTTACTATAATTTAACAGGTTATGCGCCCAGAACGCTAATAAAAAAAAGAAAACGAAGAGCAATAATTATATTTAGTTATTTTGTGACGTGGAATCGGCAAATCTAATAACCTAGAAAATGAACGAGAAAAGCATGAGTGTTGAAAAATTCAACGGTGAGAATTTTCGGCAGTGGAAGTTTCAAATTAAATGTGCGTTAAAAGCGAAAGGCATCGATTTAAAGAAAATAACTACAACTGATACTAAAGAAGATGGCATGGCCATGTATATAATTACATCATCTATGGAATTAAGTCAAATTACACTCATAGAAAATTGCGAAAATGCATCAGAAATTATGGAAAAGTTGGAAGCCATTTTTGATCAAAAGTCTGAACTGAATAAAATGATTTGTCATGAGCGTTTTTATCAATACAACATGGCGCCGACGGACTCTATTGCTCAACATATTTCTAAAGTTGAAAACTTAGCAAAGCAATTAAAGGAAAGTGGTGAAAAAATAAGTGACACTGCCATCATGACTAAAATTTTAAGTAATTTGCCTCCTAAATCGTTCAGTGAGACAGGCGTGGTTGTCATTAGACCCTAAATATCAAACAATAATTAATCTAACGTCAAGGTTATTAGATGAAGAAGCAAGTTTAACTAAAGAAGAAGAAATTGAGACTGCTTTGATGGCTGGTAAGAAGTGTTCTAACAAATTTTCAAATGTTAAGAAAACCAATGTTTCTAATCAGAAAATTTCATCGGCTACTACAGAGAATAATACAAAGCATAGGTTTATTTGTTACAACTGTAGGACATTTTTCGCGAGAATGTAAGTTTCCTAAGAAATCTGGGAAGAAAACCCAAGAGCAGAATATGTTGGCATTCAATGCTGAATGTTTACAAATAGAAAAAGATGCAAATGTATGGATTCTTGACAGTGGAGCATCTGTGCACATGTCATACAGACGTGAGTTGTTCTGCGAGCTATAAGAATACAAGAATTACAGCAGCAGAGATAGAATTGTGAAGCTGGGAAATAAAAAAGAAATAGAAGCCCATGGCGAAGGCACAGTGCTTATAAATAGATATGTCAACGGACAGTGGGAGCAAAGTATTTTAACTGAAGTGCTTTATGTACCTGACCTACGTCGAAATCTTTTCTCAGAAGGGGCAGCTACTAGAAAAGGCTATGTTATTATTAAACGGGACTGTCAAGCCTTAATTTTGAAAGAAAATACTCTGGTAATGACAGCGACACTAACAGAAAATAATTTATATGAACTTAACATAAAATCAGTTATAAATGAAAACTGCAACACTGTAGAATCAAATTTAAAAATATGGCATGAACGTTTGGGACATTTAAATGTTAAAGAAGTGCAGAACATGTGCAGAAATGGTGCACTACCAGTGACATTGACAGAAGAAAATATAAATTTTATCTGCGAAGCCTGTCAATATGGTAAACAAAGTCGCTTGCCTTTTCATAAATCTATTCGAGGCCAAACCAAGTCTGGTGACATTGTCTATAGTGATGTATGTGGACCCATTGAACCCGCTTCAGTATCTGGTGCGCGCTACTTTGTGTTATTCAAGGATGGTGCAACTAATTTCAAGTATGTATACTTTATTAAACACAAAAGTGATGTCCTGAGTTGTTTTAAGAAGTATGTGGAAATTGTCAAAAATAATTTTCAACATAATGTCAGAATATTGCACACAGACAATGGAAGGGAATATGTGAATAAAGAGTTCAAAGCCTATCTTGACCGGGAAGGAATAACTCATGAGTGTACAGCCCCTTACACGCCTGAACAAAATGGCAGGGCAGAACGTGAGCTACGTACCATCATGGAAAGTGCAAGATCTATGTTATATGCACGTGATATCCCTTTAAAATTGTGGGCAGAAGCTGTGAATTGTTCCGTTTATTTGTTGAATAGAAGTTCATCCAGTCAAACTAAAGATATATCTCCTTATGAGCTATGGACTGGCAACAAACCATGTTTACAACATATAAGAGTGTTTGGGTCCATAGGATATGTTCATGTACCCAATGAAAAAAGAAAGAAATTAGACAAGAAAAGTAACAGTATGATTCTAGTGGGATATGATAACCTGAACTACAAGATGTATGATCCTCAAACAAATAAAATAACTATTTCAAGAAATATTTGTTTTGATGAGAATAATGTTCCATCAATAAGGAAAAATATTACTCAGATATATGTAAATCAAGAAGAAGAGGTTACTTCTGAACCTTGTGTGAATGTCTCCCCACAAAGAATAACAAAAGACTCTGATATTGAGGAGTATTTTAGTGATGAGAGCCCCAAGAGCTTTAAAGAAGATGATGAGTCATACAGGCCTTCTAGAACTCTATCAAGTGATGATGAACCTTATATTAACTTAAGGCCGAGGCGAGGCAGGAATGAGGTGAATCTGACAGAGTTTAGTTTACCACTCACTTATGAGGAAGCTATCACAAGTCAAAATAGTCAGAAATGGAAAGAAGCCATATTGGAAGAATTGGAGTCACACTCAGAAAACAAGACATGGGATATTGTACCAAGTAATGACAAAAGGACCATTACTTCCAAGTGGGTGTTTACTATCAAGAGAAATAACATTGGTCAAATTGAAAGATACAAAGCTCGTCTTTGTGCCCGGGGATTCACTCAAGTGCGGGACATTGACTATAAAGAAACATTCTCACCTACTGTAAGGTATGATTCTATTAGGTTTTTGTTTAGCATTGCAGCCAAGGAGAAGTATGAGATACAACAGTTTGATGTCAAAACGGCTTTCCTCTATGGTGAGCTTGAGGAGGTAATATACATGGAGCTACCTGAAGGTGTCCAAGCTGAGCCTGGAATGATATGTAATTTAAATAAATTTTTATATGGTCTTAAACAGGCATCTCGCTGTTGGAATAAGAAGTTTACTTCATTTTTGTTGACATATGGTTTTAAAACATGTCAATCAGATAATTGTATATTTGTAGGTTATTTCAAGAATTATAAAGTTATACTTTTGCTCTATGTAGATGATGCATTATTATTTTCAAAATGTAAAGAAGTTCTGTTAGTAGTAATTAAGGATCTTATGTTGAATTTTAAGATAAAAGTATTAAATTTAAACTCTTTTGTTGGTATGGAAATTGTTAAGTCCAGTGATTCAATTATTATTCATCAGAAGCAGTATACAGAACAGTTGATTAATAAATTTTGTATGTCAGATGCTAATCCATGTAGTACACCTGCTGATAATAATGTGGTCTTAACTAAAAGTTCAAATATTTGTCAAATTGATTTTCCATACAGAGAAGCTGTTGGAGCATTGTTGTTCTTAGCATCAGTTTCTAGGCCTGATATAGCATTTGCTGTGAATATTGTTAGTAGATACATAAATAACCCGAATCAAAGCCATGTAAATGCTGTAAAAAGAATAATTAGGTATCTGATTAATACTAAAAATGTGTGTATTAAATATTATTGTAATAGTAAGTTAATTGGATTTTCTGATGCTGACTATGCTTCAGACCTAGACTCTAGAAAATCAAATACAGGATATATTTTTATGATGAATGGAGGTCCGGTAACTTGGTCTAGTAGAAAGCAAAATACAGTGGCTTTATCCACCACTGAGTCTGAGTTTATGGCGGCAGCAGAGGCAGCAAAAGAATTATTGTGGCTTAGGCAACTTTCTTTAGATATAGGAGAGTCACAAGGTTTAATATCTTTATGTATAGATAACCAAAGTGCAATTAAGTTAATTCATAATCCTGTCTTTCATAAAAGGTCTAAGCACATTGATATACGTTATAATTTTATTAGAGAAAAAGTTGAAGAATCTCAAATAATGAATATTAAATATGTAAGGAGTGCAAACCAGTTAGCAGATTTTTTAACAAAGGCGTTGCCTCCAAGTAAGTTTATGATAAATAGAAACCAAATATTATGTTATCTACATTCTATAGTGTGATGATAAAATTTAAGTGGGAGTATTGAGAAACATTATGTAAATTTTATTAAGAAATAGCAACATTGTATTAACATTGTTTAGAGTTGTAGACAATCTATGCTAAACTGTTTTTATGATCTATGGTTGTCTACACTTCCTTCTTGTAATGGCCGTTCAATGTAAAAGTTAAGTACAATAAACTAAATAGTGAATTCTCGTTTGATTTTAACAATAAGCAGCCCAGCCACTGCGCACTTATAATTTAACAAAAGTAAAAAATAACTGTGTCATTTAGTTGCTTTAAATTACTTGGCTGGCACCGAGCAAAGTCGGTGCCAGTCAAGTTTAAGGATCCTTTATTTTACGTAGTAAATTATTTTGTAGGTTCTAGGTATCCTTAAAGTAGAAACCTTGGCTGGCACCGACTCCTAGATATGCTAAAATAATTTAAAGCAACTAAATGATACAGTTATTTTGTACTTTTTAGTGCGTTTTGAGTCGGTTCTATTTTTATTTAAAAATTTTTATTTCTTACTTTTTAGTGATTTATCGCCACGTATCGTACTCGTACTATACTGTCATAATATATTATATGCCACTAGTAGCCAAAAAGCTACCGATACCGAGACCAAAACCGAAAAAATAATTATCAAAATCGGACAACTCTGTAAATAGTTATGCGTAATCATACATAAAAAAAAAGAAAAAAAAATAAACGTGTCGAATTGAGAACCTCCTCCGTTTTTTTTCGTCGGTTAGTAAACAAATCGTAAAACGTCTTTTACCTTTAAAGCGTGTTTTTAAAATTATTTATGACCTTACAGCATTTCAACTAACAGCTTAGTTTTTACAAGTATGATTGGTAATATCATATCTGATGTATCGAATTATAATTAGTTGTGTCTGACCACTGTCGAAATGTCACTCTGTATGGCCGGGCCCTACATCGTCGTGTATTAGGTTACATTCTCATATTTTCTCGGGCCACGTACAAGTGGCGTGTTTGTATCGAAAATATTTTCGCGCGTAATCCAATCACAAAGTTATTGGTATTGAGAAAATGTTATAAAATTGAGAAGGTCTTGTGCGATGTACGACGTATAGAGCGCGAGGATATATTGGATTTCTCTTGATATGTTGGCTCTGTGCTGTTTTATTTAGATGTTATACTGGATATTGTATACGGTTCACATGTGAACCGACTTTTTCGAAAGCAGAATTTTTCGTAACATACTAAAAGTAAAAACTATTCAAGTTAAATTATTTTTTGGTATCAGACATGCACAAAGCACTTCTAAATAAGATGGCCTTGAGCCATCTGCATCCAACGGTTTCTTGTAGCCCGTATGATCGTCGTCAGTCCACATCCACTGTTTTACTTATATTTCTAATGCGCCACCACTTCAGCTACTTATATTATTTTTATTGAAGTGAAACTTCTTTATCGGGGTTGGAAAAAAATTTAGTGTAACATTTTTTCGTTACGCGTCACATTTTTCTGTTACGCGCCATCTTTGACTTATAGAAGTGACGTGATAAATATATATATATATGTTATATTGAAGTGATCAGCAAAATCAAAGGGTTTATTTTAATTCTAATTCCAGTGAATTTCTAAAAAAAGTAAGTAATTACATCTCTTTTTCTAATACTTAGGTGTAATTATGGTATTTATTTTTCCACGTTATTTAAAATTAACCTCAGTTTTTGATTGTATTTTTCAATACACTAACACGTGGGTGTAATTATTGTATAATTTTTTTTCTAATACTTAAATGTTGATAAGTTAGTTAGTTAGTTTCACTTCTTACGAGTGTAAGCTAGTACACGCACACATTGTATGCACTTCGACCCTTTTGGTGAGTTGCTTTCGGGTGCGTGCGTGCGTGCGTAGGTACCTTTTTTAGCTATCTATTCGTACATGTGTATAGTTTTTACCTCTTTAACAATTTTTCAGTTGCTTTCAATATCAAAGTACAGTTAAAAAATAAAATATTAAAATAAAATTATAGGACAATTCCCATATAGTAAAACTGATCCTGTACAAATACGTTGTGTGTTTGAGGAATATGTAAAATAGGTCTGCGCCAAGGAGTCTCGTTGGTAACTTGTAACAGCTTGCGTTCTGTGGCAACGTATAACACATCTAGTGATATACAGCTGCCGTACTGTTAGTAATTTTGCTAACTTGTAAATATCGTCTGTAGGATATCGTCGTGGTTTAGCATCACTTTTGTGATTGCTCTTTGAGCTCTTTCTAATTCAATTATGTGCAAAGAAGCGGCTCTTCCCCATACTGGTATGCAATACATCAGTAAGGATTGGCAAAGTGCTTTATAAACCTGAACTGATAATATATTATCAGCGAACGCACGAAGGTTAATAAAACTGGAATAAGTCCTCTAACTCTGTTGGTAAGTGCTGTTATATGAGGCTGCCAGTTTAGAATTTCATGAATGACCACTGCCAAATATTTTATAGTTGCAACTTTTGCAAGGAACCCGCAGGCGCATCTGTTTAGTAAAACTAGATGAATTGCATGGAAAACTGTGTAACTTAAGATTAAAATTAACCGGCGGCTGAGAAACTCGTGTGCTACTAAAAAAAAATGTACTTAGTTTTTTGGACATTCACAATGAGTAGGTATACTACTAAATACCTCTAAAGGTGAATTCAAGTAAGAGGAACAGCTAAGAGCAGCGACGACAGAAGGTAAAGTTACGTTATTGTCACCATAATCCTAAGACGTAACTTGACCTGTCTCACAGAGGAATGAGACAGCTCAGACAGACGGTGCACTTCGTGAGTTTGTAGCTTAGAACTTTCATAATTCCATTGCACACTGCCTCAAGCACCGCAAAAGCGTTTCGAGTTATATGAGGTAATGGAATGAACGTAATTGTAAAGTTGTGTGACAACTTTTAGCCCAGTTTTGAATAATATATCGCACTGATATTATACTAAGAGTTTGTATGTGAGTGTGTGTTTGTTACTCTTTCACGCCGCAAATATTGTATCAATTTGTCTTACATTTGGAATCGATGTAGATTATAATCTGGATTAACTCGTTCGTTTTTCTCTAATCTGGCAAATACAGGACCAGACCTCCCTCCTTATAGGAGAGAATATGGAGCGTAGGCCCACCACGCTGCTTGGCGGGTTAGCGGGTTTAGGGTAATGTTTCATTTGTTTACCATCAGATGTTAAGCAAAGTTACTGAGACGGACGGCTTATCTAATGTGCACTCTGAGACACTGGGGTATACTACCACCAACTTTCCCACTCCAGGCTTGGAGTATACTGAAAATTTCAAAGAAGAATAAAAACTCAGTATTGTTTCGTAACCCAACCCAGGATTCGAACCCAGGACCTCGTGATCGAAGCCAAATAGGCTAACCACTAGACCAACGAGGCAGTCCTGACATATTAATTATAAGGTATTTTTATTTGTGTCAGCAGCCATTTTTACTATAAAACCTTTTATATAAATAAGATGAGTGAGTGTTAACCTAATATGAGCATCAGAGGCATCACGTGTGAGTGTGAGACACCTATACAATATCTCTTTCAGAGTAAATTGAATTTGTCGAACGTATTCATAACACTCACGTACTGACGTTCCCCTTATGTGTTTAACTGCCTCGATGGTTCAGTGCTTACCTTGTTTAACAACGAATAACGAATACTCAATAAAAATAAATTTTCAAAACTAAGCCCGGCTTTGGAATGTCAACCTTAGTATACCCCTATGCCTCGGAATGCATGTCATCTTACGTTTCTGTCATAACTCGCAGTAAAGTACCTTGGTGGATCCGCGCTTCATATCCCCTCTCTTTTAAGGAGGGAGGTTTGGCCTGAAGGTGTGAGCAAACAAATAATCAGTAAAACTTCTCCCAAAACTCAGATCCACTGCTAAAAGTATATAATTAAGTGTCGTTATGCATACGTATGTTAGGATCTGATGGGGATATCCTGGGGAAATTGAAGGAACTCTTCAAATTTTAGAGGCACGTTTACAGCGATTTCGATTTTTGTCTCGGTATCGGTAGCTTTTTGGCTACTAATGCCTTATAATATACTATGACAGTATAGTACGAGTACGATACGTGGCGATAAATCACTAAAAGTAAGAAATAAAAATTTTTAAATAAAAATAGAACCGACTCAAAACGCACTAAAAAGTAAAAAATAACTGTGCCATTTAGTTGCGTTAATTTACTTAAGCATATCTAGGAGTCGGTGACTGAGTAAATTAAAGCAACTAAATGACACAGTTACTTTTTACTTTTTAGTGCGTTTTGAGTCGGTTCTATTTTTATTTAAAAATTTTTATTCTCTTTAATTTTCATTATAGTTTCTAAGTAATCTTTTACAGAATCCCTTCGTGTCCAACATTGAAATACTTAAAGTCTGTACACCTATCTGGGTTCCCACCTTTAGCATTCTCTGTTTATCTCTTTTTTTTTAAACCTGGCCTGAAGCCTGGCCTTAAGGTCTGAATGGAATTGAGAATAAATAAAATGTAAATATGAATTTCAATTTTGGTTTGGCATTAACGTTAATATTAATGGTTGTAACCATCTATTCCATTTAACATTATTTTGAATTTATATTACCTTGAGTTAACGTGAATTTCACTTAAAACACAATAGGAATATTTAAGTTACTAATGAAAATATCGTTTGTATATATTCTCAAATACAAATTTCAAATTGTACAATAGGCTATTTACATAAAATTTTGTAGTTAAATAATTTTGGTTTACTTTTCTCTTTTGGGTACAGCAAAGAGTTAAGTCGTCATTATTTTGTGATCGACGTTTTTATAACTCCACAGTATAAGCTTGGCATATTATAATATCTGTCTAACATATTCTATCTCTATTTACAACATAATTGATGGAGAAGGAGAAAGAGTCGAAGATGACTTAAAAACTCGCACTGTAGATTTATAAAACGTCGTTACCCTGATTAAATAAATTAGTTAATGATCTGCAAACCCGCATCAGAGCCGCATAAAGTTTTCTTTTTACTTCTTCCAAGCTTGCCCTTGATTGCAATCACACGTGATGGTAAGTGATGATGCAATTTAAGATGTCAACAGGCTATCTCGTTAGGAGTAGGATGAAATCCACACCCCTTTCGGTATCTACACGACATTGTACCGGAACGTTAAATAACTTGGCGTTACCTTTTTGTCGGCAGGGTTGTAACTATACTTGAACCAAACTCGACTGAGAATACTTGTCAACAAACAAATTAAAAATGAAGGTAGAAATCACTAGTCATTTTACACCTATTTTTTTAATTAATTAGTTAATGACGAATTCATGACAATAAATTACATTAGTAAGCTTACAACTAACTAATATATTCAATACCTTTTAAATAAGATTTTATAAACTAACAAAACATATTTTTAAATTTATTAGGCATAAAATATGTTGCATTTTCTACCTTCACTTCAAATTTGTTTGTTGACAAGCATTCTCAATCGAGTTTGGCTTTAGTATAGAAATGGCTGAAGCTTCCCAACAACCAAATTACTGCTATAGAAAGTGAGGCCTTTAAAATGGTGATAAAACCATGTCATAAAATGTAGAAAAAAAAACTCATAGTCAAAAAGCTTTTAATTTATGATCTTACGAATAACTTTTTTCATACAAATAAATTAACTCAGCACATTTCTCTCGATCCCATAACACACTTGTAACAGACTTGCAAAGTATGTCAAGTTCGAAATCAACTCCACAGTCTGGCATAGAATCACTCATTCTATAAGTATACTTTACATATTGTTCTAGAAGATACTTTTTATCAGTAGCCATTGATTTCACTAGTTGGTCCATCGAAGTGGCAGATAGATCTTGAAGTTGAAAGGAATCCTTCATTTCATATAGTTTATACCAGCAGGGACTTTTGCCTGGGTTTTGGTTTGCTTTAGTGAGATTAAAGATGTAGTTAGTGATGCTGGTGGCCTCCTAAAATCGAAAATAAGAGAATTATTGTTGATGAAAATTTGAAAAACTCTAGCAACCGAACAACATAATTGTTAGGATTTATTAATTATTTTGTATCATCAGCAAAGCCACATAGCCCATCTGTCGTAATTAAAACAATAATTTATACATTTGCTTAAAATTTTAGCATAAATATTAATTGCCTACATATTTTTTTTTATATAAGTATCCCAAACCTGCAATCAAACTTGGTGGTAAATTATGATGCGACCTGAGATGAAAGCGGTCGAACTAGTTTGGAGTACGATAAAATCCACACCCCTTTCGGTTTCTACCGACATGGTACTGGAACGCTAAATTGCTTGGCGATACGTCGTTTCTAGCAGGGTGGTAACTAATGACGGCCAAAGCCTCCCACCAGCCAGACTAATTATAAAAATCTCACTCGATCCAACTGGGAATGGAACCCAGGACTTGCGTCTTTTTCATCGCGCATACCACTGCGCTACTGAGTCCATCATATACCCATTAAATAATAGATCCTAGATTTTTGATTACTTACAAAGTTATCTTTGTCGAAAGTAACAATTTTATAATTAGGGTTCAAATTCTGAAGTGTCGAAATTGACCCCGCACCCCATGCTACACTGAAGGCTTTGCCGTTTTTGTAGAATATCTTGAACTCATCTGTATGCACGTGTCCGTTGAATTGCGCCACAATTGTTGATGAAAATCTGCAAAATAAAGTATATTGAGGGAAATGTAAACATACATGGCTTAAAGAAAAGACGTACGAACGAAAATACATTCAGAAAATAACGTTACTTTTAATGGAATTTTTAAATAAAAGAAAGAAAGTTTATTTGTAAAAAAAACATTACAATAAAACCAAATCAATTAACAAGTGGTAAAGGAAATGTGATGCGACCCTAAATGGGTCCTCACTCAGCATTATGCGGTGTCCATCAGGACAAGGTGCTGTTCTTCTGTGAAGCCTGAAGGTGTTGTGACGACTTTGCCAGAGGACACGGCACGCTATACATTGGCATAATGCGAGTCATGGGCGCCGCAAAGGCACTCATTGGTGTCTTTTCTAAACGGAGATCTCTCGCTGCTGCGTATTGTCAGGTACATGTTTGACAGCGAAGATGGTTGGAATCACGTTGCCTCTTTTTGTGAGACCGTCATCGGATGAAATCAGGCTTCGGAGCGGGAGAGAGAGCAGGCGGCTGATGCTCACCCGCTCCGCAGAAGATGAACGGGTGGCAGGAGACGCCGATATGCGCACCTCCTACTACCCCTGTAGACACCACTGAGTGCACCGACGAGCACGTCGGGACGTCAAAGTGTCTACATCCGTCCGACATCCCAAAAAGGACGCAGGCGGCTCCGCTGGTTTTTAGTGGGTATTCTGGCTGCTCAGCCAGCGAGTTAGTGAGCAAGAACTGCGCAGTCTGCACCCAGGATGCGTAAATGCATTTATCAGCAAAAAAAATGTGATGTGACGTCTGGACATTACAATAATTGAAAACAGCACAGACAAATGTAACAGAGTATCAACGTTGAATACACAAACTGATGAAAAATCTTAGGGGAAATAAAAGGATGCATTGAATGAGTATAATAGGTAAAAAATCAAACAATCAAACTATGTTTAGTATCTAATTGTTTATTATGGTCCTAAAACTTGAATTCCAGCTATACAAATAATTAAACTTACCGTTCAACAACCCTGTGATATTCTCTCGTCCAAGTATAGAGTAGATCTGCGTCACCAGGTGGTATGTGTGAGAGAATATGAACTTTCTCCCCTAACAACTCAGCTTTATGCAGTTCCTCTACGAGCCATTCCAAATGTTTTTTAGGATAAAGTGGATCGTAGACTACCCACCTGAATTGGAAATATTAATCATAAAATGCCATATACCTATACTTATAATAAAACTGTAACAGGTCAAATTCTGTCTATTAAAACTATTTTTAAAATACTTATTGAAGGTCACT
The DNA here is from genome assembly GCA_034621355.1 of Mycalesis mineus. Taxonomy (NCBI): domain Eukaryota; kingdom Metazoa; phylum Arthropoda; class Insecta; order Lepidoptera; family Nymphalidae; genus Mycalesis; species Mycalesis mineus. Next base: position 1,229,025 of record CM067884.1, read on the forward strand.
ATATAATCGATACGGAAGTCGAAAACATTTTTTTAAATCTTGTTATATAATAAAGGTTAAATTAGTCTTTAGATTTAAATCCATGTAAAGTATTTCAAACAAAAAAATTTCTCGTTCGTCGGAAATTTGTACTCAAATTATGTTTGTACTATTTTAGATTTATATTTTTTGTTTTAATATTGTTTTGTGCCTCGAAAACAAGTACAATGGTCGTAGTATCAATCGACGTATTTAAATAAAGTTGTGTTTTAAAAACTCCAAAAAAATGTCAAAATCAGCTGAAACTCACGTCACTGTTATCGGGTATACTATACTTGAGCCAAACTCGATTGAGAATGCTTGTCAACAAACAAATTAAAAATGAAGGTAGAAATCACTAGTCATTTTGCACCTAATTTTTTTAATTAATTTAATTAATTTATTAATGACGAAGTCATGACAATAAATTAGATTAGTAAGCTTAAAACTTATTAATATATTCAATATCCTTTAAATAAGATTTAATACAAAAACAAAACATAAATTTAAATGTATAAGGCATAAAATGTGTTGCATTTTCTACCTTCATTTTTAATTTGTTTGTTGACAAGCATTCTCAATCGAGTTTAGCTTTAGTATAGTTTCGAACCCATACGAGATCCCTAAACGTTGCTCGCAGTTTGCTTAACGCCGCTTTGCATATTACAAGCGAGCTCATGAGTAGGATACTGCGTGGGTTCTATGGAAACTAACCGGCCATACTCCGACAACAGTGACGAAAAAATAAAAACAAATACAAGAAAATATCGTGATTAGAATATAACATTATATATAATAGTACAAATGTGTTGTTTTATATAGTACCTACAACATTTAACTTTGAGTTAAATGTAGTCGTAAAGTTTAGTCTACTTTAGTTATTTATTAAATATGCACAGGTGACTTGTTAGATGTTCTTACCAATTGTGTTTGTAAGCAACGTTATTGTTAATAGAAATCACTCTAAGGCCAGGACGGATCAGCATGGAAAATCTTCCCCTTTGTCGCATAGATCTTGACGCTTCGTCAGAAAAATAATGGCCCCACTTATCTGCGAAACTTTCATATATCCAAGTAGAATTTAATCCTTCCTCTTTTATCGATGACGGCGCAAATCTGAAACATAAATTAAATTATAATAATTAACTCATCATCATCATCATCATCATCATCATCGTCATTATCAGCCTATTAACGGCCCGATACATGGCCAGGCCTCTTTTCTTATAGGAGAGGGGATTAGGGTTCATCCAGTCACGCTTTGCAATGCGAAATATTTTTTCTACATTTAAATTTAATACTAATAGTGAATGACTAATTGTATATCTCGTGTAATCAAATAGAGTTTGAATTCGAATTGTGTACTTCTAATACTTACTGATTAACTGGATGTGAATCATGATTTCCAATAGCAGGCAAAACAACTACGTCACATCTTAAAGCTTCTTTTAATTCACCGACAAGTAAATTATTTACATCATGAAATAATTCGTATGTTGTCTCCCATATATGATGGTCTATACTATCTCCTAGGTAATAAACTACGTCAACTTCCTGAAAAATTTTAGCTAATACACTAACAGGTTAAAGAATTAAATTTTATTTAATTATAAATAAAATGTACATAACATAAATATACAACGTATAACTGCCTCATGAATCTAATAGTTAGCCTATTTTGCTTTAAATCATTACGTTTTCGGTCAGACTATGATAGTATGGTAGTATAGATTCCTTTATCAACCTGCATGTTGATTCTGTAACAAAATTCGACAGTACGAGTCTTGACGTTGTCTCTATGTATCTCTGTCTAACACGATACTTTAGAATTTAGATAGAGAGATGTAGACACGAAGTCGAGACACGTACTATCGATTTTTTTACAGAATCACACATCAACTCCAGCATAGTCACAATCAACTCCAGCAATATGCTGGAGTTGATTGTGCCTTGTGCCTTGTAGAACACGTTGAACTATCGGTCGCGATCATAATATAATTAACATCTGGGATTGTTACAAGAGTAAAAATTATAATCTTACCAACCAATCTGTATTGGAGCAGTTCTAAATCAAACCGAAATTTACAATGGTTGGTACTGTGTGTTGTAAAAAAAAAATTCTCTTACTTTGTGTTCCGAAATTCGCCTAATAACATCTTTAAACGTCCATACCGGGGTATCGCAATTTTTGTAATTACCCCAATAACCTGCTGGTTCTGACTTGTAATCTGACATAACTCTTCTTCGTTCTCTATTATCTTTTTCAACTATTTTTGATACTGCATCCGTATCTAGTACTATTTCTTCGTCATTTTCAACAATACTCTGTTGTATTACATTTTTATCTATATCCAGAATACGTTTGATCTTTGGCTTTTGGCCTTCTCTACAGCAAATTGGGTCATCACAATTGGCTACTCCAAACGGTTCATAAAACATATCAATGTGGATGTCTGATAGGACCGCTACTGTCAGTGGTGTTAAATTAGCAGATGGCTGTAATAAATAGCACTGTTAGATTTAAAATTATGTCATTTTGTACGGAAAAAGTAGTTCACGGTCTATAGTTGAGTCATCCAAACAAAAAAATAATAAATCTGACAACATTTTTGCTTATAGAAAACAAGTATAGGGGTAATACTCGTCCTATTGGTCCTTTGTTTACGTTTAATTTATCGTTTCGATGCCTCAACTTTAGACTGGTCTTCTGCCCTATTGAAATTGTATCTTAATGCTTTCAACTGACTTTCCCTTATCAGTTATTTAGTAAGATGTTGAAAGCCTCGGAAAAATCTTGCTATACTTGGGGTGAGGCAGTAGGTACAAGACACTTATTGGTAAGATGCACTGAGTTTTTGATTGCAGATTGCCAAATGATTAATATTTAAGTATTTACAAAAAAATATATATTTAAAGTAAAATGATAAAACCACAAACTCAAATAGAATATTTGGAAGAATACATTCTTCGAATTACATTAAGGCCTTAGCCAACGAGAAGCTTTGCATTTTTTCGTTCGTACTCACGTAATCTTGTCGGATGTTAACCTTCGGCGGCAATTCGATTTGCCATTCAAATCTGGGATCATCATAAGCGCACAACGTGTGAGACTTCTGATCACTTTGGAGCAAAATGCCGCAAAATGTTTTAGGCGTCGCTTCGGGCGTTGTTTTAATTATGTATTTCAAGGTAGGCTGCAAAAAATAATTTTAGTTGGACCAACCAAAAAAATTAATTTTGACATAATATATTATATTTTGTTATTATATTACAAAATTACACCAGCCTATTACGTCAATAGGCTGTTTTAACATTGCAATATTAAATTTATATTTCGACTAAAAAATAAGAAAAAAAAGACGTGTGGCACTCGGAGACTGCCGAGGTAAAGCTATTGCATAGCATTTTTCAACTTATGCAATTATAATTATATATTTATTTTATTTATGTAGTATTTTTTTTTCTTTGTCTTTTTTTTATTTTATTTATGCATTTTTTTTTTACAAGCGCGATATTTCAAAAAGTCATTAAAAGTTCTGGTATTTTGGAAAAACAAAAATGTATCATCGCTGTGCCGGACGGAGTTGGAGGTGTTAGGTTTTTTTCGTTACGGAATTTCTGGATTCGGTCTCCACGCTCAAGACCCGCGATAGAAGCTATGCAATAGCTTAAAAATATCGATGATTGATTTTATTCTACCATCATGTCAGTGTAATCCTATCCTTCATCATCATCATTCATCATTATCAGCCTATTAACAGCCCACTACGGGGCCAGGCCTTCCTACTTATACGAGAGGGGATATGGAGCGTAGACCCACCACGTTGATCCAATGCGGATTGGCGGGCTTAGGGTGATAATGTTTCATTTATTAACGATCACTATCAGATTTTGACGATAGTGACCGGGACCGACGGCTTAACGTGCTCTCCGAGGCACATAGGCTAACCACTTGACCAACGAGGCAGTATCCTTATTAGTACCTATTATGGACGCGATAGTTTGTAACTATGGACGGATGGATAGATGTTAGTCTTTCACGTAAAAACTAGTAAATTGTTTTTGATGTAACTTTTCGATAATATAGTTCATACAGAGTCTACTTTCATCTCAAAATTTTAGCGGGAATGGAAACCACGCGGGTGAAATCGCGGGCGCCCTCAAGAAAGTCATATTTCAAACTTTGATTGAATGTCACAAGTGGTTTTGTATTAACCCTGCTATACCAAATTACGACTACATTATAAAGCTCGACTCACATTAAATAGTAAATATTTGGTCTGTAAATATATACTGCGATAACAAAATAAATCTTACCAAGTTAAGTTCGACAAATCCACGACACACCAGCTTAGGCTTTAATACAGAGCACAGTGTGGTGGCACTGTTGACTATATCCTCGTCGGGTGCTTCGCTTTTGACAGCGTATATCAATGCTTCGAATGCAGCTTGGCAGACAAAGCAATCGAGTCCCTAAAAAAATCCTTAATTAGATATAAAACTTCTATCTCTATACTTACCTTCAGGATATGCGAAATAAACACGTCGGAGGCAGCAGATGAATAATTGAGGAGCTGTGATAGCCAAACTAGAGTCATTGGTAGGCAAGTATGATGTTTGGATCGTAATAGCTCAGGAAGGTCGCAGGTTTTAAGAGTTCAGGCCTTTAATCATTCAAGTATGTAACACAATTAATTTTATTTTTTTCTCTCAACTGTGGAAATTATTTCTCATGAGAAATTATTTCCACTTTACATACTTTTATGGAAATATTTTGCTTTCCTTAAAGTTGATTTTAGTAGTGTTTTACGATATTATACGATACGTATTGGCACAAAACGAAGTGATTGGAGACATGAGCCGAGGAAAATATAAAAATAATTACGCTTTGCGGTTGAAGATTTGAGACCTTGAAACCAGCTGCTATGTGCACCGCATAAATTGAAATTGGATGAGATGGAGGATTTAATACAAAGTGTCAATGCGTAATCATCTTCATCATCAATCATCAGCCTATATTAATATCCCACACGGGGACAGGATACTCTCACTATCAGATCTTAACGATACTGACCGGGAACGATTGTCGTGTTCTACGACGCACGCGTATCTATCTATAGTTATAATAAAAACTTGCGGATTTTTGTCAGTCGCGAGTCACGCCAAAACTAATGACTGGATTAAAATGAAACTTGGCACAATTGTATTTCATATTTTGTATGACCTAGGATCCTTTTTGTCGCGAAAATTAAAATAGAAGGGATTGAAAGTTTGTATGGAAAGCTGAAATATTCAAATTAAAATATCTTTATAAAAATTACTGAATGTACACAACATGCTATTTTTTAACCGACGAAAAAAAACAGAGGAGGTTCTCAATTCAACACGTATATTTTTTATGTATGACTACGCATAACTTTTTACAGAGTTGTCCGATTTTGATAATTTTTTTTTATTAAAAAGGGCACACTTTCATTATGGTTCCATAGTCATCACTTTAGGATTTGATGATGATATCCTGGGAAAATTGAAGGAAGTCTTAAAATTTGACAGGCACACTTGCTAGACTCAAAACACAGAAAAAGTAAAAAATAGACTGAATTAATAGATATGCTTAAGTAAATTGAAGCAACTAAATGACGCAGTTATTTTTTACTTTTTAGTGCGTTTTGAGTCGGTTCTATTTTTTGTTAAAAATTTTTATTGTCGATCTGTTTGTTCCAGCTTATCTCTGAAACAGCTGGACTGATTTAGACGAGACTTTCAGACACTCATTTATCAATTTTATAATTAACTTGACTATTCTTATTTTTGTAATTTTATTCATTTTAATTTCACGCGAGCGAAGTCGCTGCCGTCTTCTAGTATAATATAATAATATTACCAACTAATTAATGAAATACTACTAAACCAGTCTTTCATTTATTTATTTACAATTCTTTTCTAAATTTTTAACAATGTTTATAAAAATTATAAAAAAAAACGCTATTAAAAATTTATAAAAAAATCCAGTCCGCCTGCTGCGGGGCCAGGGGGTCCAAGCAACTGCTGGTCAGGACTCCAGAGTGAGGAACCTCCTCACAATACGCGCCGTTTCAAGACTTACCCCCCTCTGTATCCGACCCTTGATCCAACAACTAAGCGAAAGCTTTTTAAGATATTGGTCAAAGATTTTTGCTATAAAAAACTGAAACCATTGACTTGAATCAACATTCCACATGGCGGTAATCTAATGAGCAAGGTCCAAGTATTTTGATACTTTTTCCTTTTAAGCTTTCACCAGTTTATCGTCATGTGGAACAGTAATATCAACAAACATTGCACGGCGCGTTGATCGATCAATTATCACTATATCAGTTCTGTTGTCTACAATATACCTATCAGTGATAATCGTTCGATCCCAATAGAGCAACGCACTGCTTTATTCAAGAACTGACACTCGGGCGTACCTATAATAAGGCATCTCAAAATGGACAAGGCCACACTGAAGAGCAAGTTGTTGGTGGATTATCATGGCTACTTGATTATGTTTGTACCAGTATTCGCCATTAGCAAGATGAGAACACCCGAAAACTATATGTGAGAGATTCCCCAGGATGATGATATGCCTAGAGTGCCATCTTTCATAATCTGCTACGAAACCATATTATTAAAACCACTTACATTCGTTATAGACGACGTTACGCTATCCCAGACATGGCCAAGCAATTTAAGAACATTATCGATTATTTTGGCTTCAGAATACAATAATTCATTTCTAGAATGCTTTACAAATAGATTTGCCAGATCATCTGAAATAATAAATAATTTTTAATTCGTGTGTATTGAGTAAAAGATTCTTCGATAACTTTTGGTTATTTGTTTAATTTTAATGTTTTTCTATGATAATTAATATTTCTGTTTCAATTAAGATTATTGAACTTATCTTTATAGAATAGTGTAACAAAACTCTCACAGACTCAGGTGAAAGGTGAATATATTTGTTACTCTTTCATACCGCAAGTATAGACGTAATTTGATTAAAATTTAAGGTGAAGATAGGTTTTAACTAAGCTGAAAACAATCTTTAGACCGACACTCATACGAAAAGTACTCAGAAAAGAAGCAAATTTAAATTGAAATTAATTTATTTTACGCAGTCTGATTTACCACTTTTGAAACATCAAGTCTATCAGTACTTAGTGACTTTACCACCGGTCAGGCAGTCTCTGACGAGGAGAGCAGTTGTAGCATGCAGTTCATAATGAATGTTATAATTTTGGTTACCCCCTTGAATTATGAAAGAAAAGCCGATTGTTACCAAGAATCTTTGTCGTTTTGTCAGACAGGCAAAAAATATTGATGTAGATCCTTACTTGATCGTAACGAGTCCGCCGCAGTGCTGTAAACACAAAGCAAAACAAACACTGTTATATTCAATACGTTCATATTTTCCACAAATTGAACAATTAATTGAAATCACTACTAAAATTTTTTTTATATATTACACAAATAGATTTATTCGAGTGGTCTAAATGTTTTACTACACATAAACATATCTACTATAAATATTTTCAATTTTTATCGCATAGATAAATATTCAGGTCACTGCCACACCTAAGACACGGTAATCAATAAGACCCGGCTTTGCCCACATCTTTTTTTATATCTTTTTACAGTAAACATTATGTAAGGAAGTTCGTACTAATTCGCTCCAACAATTTTAATTCAAACCTTAACGATAGGACAATTACTAAAACGAATAATTACATTAGAGACCCCATGAACAGCAATCACATCTGATGGTAAGTGGTGATACAATCTAAGATGGAAGCGGACAAACTTGTTAGGAGTAGGACAAAATACATACCCCTTTTAGTTTCCACACAACATCGTACCGTAACACTAAATCACTGTGCAATATGCCAACTAGCCACGACCGAAGCTTCCTACCAGCCAGACCTGGACCAATTAAGAAAATTGCAATCTGCTAAGCAGGAAATCGAACCCAGGAACTCCGTCGTATAAATCCACTGCGCCACGAATGCCATTATTTTTATAAAGGTCTGTGGTTAAAAACAAAACTAACGTAATATAGATACTTTGATAGTATGATATAAATAATAGTAGATAACTACAGTATAGGTCCTTCACATGATTGTGTTGCAAACATTGTGTAGTAATATATTGTAATGCCTTAAGAAAGGTCATTCACCACCTAATTTGTTTACCTACTGTAATATGAAAATGCATACTTTTTTTTATGGGTTCAAGAAATTCGCTAAGCGGAATTTAAAAAATACTAATGATGTCCCGTGCGGAGTTGGCCCGTGCGGAGTTGGCTGCTCTCCCATCGGGCGCGTCCCCGGTTGGCGGATAGGGGAGTTCCCTCACCAGATCCGTCTGGCGGGTACCGGGGAAATAAAATACCCGGCGCGGACCAAAAGCATGCACCACAAATCCAGGCAGCGTCTGTACTCGGAGCGAGCGGCTTGCCTGGTACCTGCGTCTGACCCACAGTGGGCGGCTGGTTTTTCAAACGACGTACAGAAAGGGGAGAATAATTTGAACATGAAAGCACGACAAGAAAAATACATACCCCAGGCGGGTACCGGCGCTGGTGGCACTGGCAATGGAGAATCCCGCCCCCTGGAGGCTTCTGCTGAAAGGGGCTGCCCCTCGTATTCTGGGGGGGGCGACGTTTTGCTCGAGTGTAACAAACCATTTGCAAGGTCTGGCCTGCTACAACGCACGCCACCTAGGCGGACGACACAAGCATGGATGCGGACAGAAACGGAAACAGAAGACGGACTATCAACGGGAGACGAAGCGAACATACAGAGTAAACAAACACCTTACTCAAGTCCTCTGACATTTTTCTCGCCAATGGCGGGTACTCCACTGAACAGAGGAGAGTGGAAGCGGAAAAAATCATCGCCGATAAATACAGAGACGGAAACACTGGAAGGGAAAGAAGATCGGCTGTTAAATGGACTATATGATAGCATAATTCTATTAAATACAATGGTGGATAAACAAGGACCATATAAAAACACAGCTAATGAGTTGAAAACAAAACTACGCGAGTTACAGAAAACATGTGGGCGAGTAATGGATGTACGAAGAATGATTGCCGCAAAAAACGAGGAAGGGGTGGAAAGGACACCAAAAAGGGCTAAAAGAGCTGTGTGCTTAGAAGAGAAGGGTACAGACACATCGACAGGAGGGGAGATGGAAGGTCTTGAATGGGATGATGATGATCTTGGGACGGAAACGGATTGGAAGAAAGTTAAAAAGAAAAAAAGTAAGCGGAAGCGTCACAAAGAGGCAGATAAAACCGAAGAAAAGGTACAGAATACGAGTGGACCAGCAAAACAAAATATAAACAACACAAATGAGGAGAAAAAGTTTGTGACAAAGGGGAAGCAAAAAGTGGAAGAAGTAAAGGTATTTAACAAGAACCGCAACAAAAATAAGGAAAATGGACGGTCAAAGACGCAAAAGCCTGAGGCTCTGCTAATAGAAGTGAAGGAACGAGACTACGCTAGTGTGCTAAAGGAGGTGAAGACAGGGCTAGCTAGTGAAGAGGTCGTTTTCTCAAAGGTGAAGAGAACGAGACGAGGGGATATACTACTGGAATTGGAGAAAGGGCAGGAAGGTGTTTCACAATTAGAGGAAAAAGTAAAAGGATTATGTCCAATGTTGAAAACGAGAGCTCTAAAGGAGTCTGCGCAGATAATTATAAAAGGGCTTGACGGTACTTCTGAAAGAGAGGACGTGGAGAAGTCCCTAAAAGACAAAGTGAAGGATTTCCGGATCAAAAATTTTTGGGAAAACAATTATGGAAACAGGACAGCCATAATTGAGATGGCAAAAAAAGACGCCGAAAAACTAGTAATGGAAAAGAAAATAAAGGTGGGTTGGTTGAGAGTCTCAATAGGACTTTTAGAACAAAAAAAAAGGTGCTACAGATGTTTAGAATATGGACATATTTCTATAGGGTGCCCGGGACAGGACCGTAGCAAAAAATGCTATAACTGTGGAATAGAAGGCCATAGGTCCAAGGAATGTGTGAAAGAGACCTCATGTGCTATCTGTAGGGACAAAGGCCTGGTCAATACAAGCCACAGAATGGGTTCTAAGAGCTGCCCATCCTGGAGAGCAAAAGTACCAGGTAGGTTAGATAAGCCAAAAAACGGGGCACCAGAGCAGGCATGAGGCCAATAAACTCGCATCTTCAAATCCTACAAATAAATCTGGACAGGACGCGAGCTGCACATGACCTGCTCGAAGTGACAGCAAGAAATCATGAGGTAGACTTAGCTATAGTAGCTGAACCAAACATAAAGATAGCGAAGAGCCGGGAATGGATTATGGATAGGAGGGGTGATGCGACTTGTGTAATCTATAATAAGCATATACAGGCCAAAGTAGTTGACCGGGGGAATGGCTTCATTGCAGTGGCTATATCTGGGCTTACAGTATATAGTTGCTACTTCTCCCCTAACTATAGCTTTGAAGAATTTGAACGAGATCTAAACTACCTATTTGAAAGCATCGAAAAACAACGTGGGCAAATCATAGTAGCCGGAGATTTCAATGCGGCCTGTAAAGTTTGGTCTGACAAGACTGAAAACGCTAGAGGTCGCCATATTATGGAATTAGTAGCCAGCAAAGACATGGTTATAGTAAATGAAGGCGTCACACCGACATTTCAAAGGGGACCGAAAAATTCCACTCCTGACATTACCTTCGTAAATTCAGGGTTGGCACACAAAATCATGGAGTGGCAAGTCTTGGAAGAGGACAGTCTAAGTGGGCACAGATATATAAAATTCCATGTCGCCCAAAAAAGCTGTGCACTTATACCGCAGGCGCAAGTGGGGTGGAAACTAAGTAAACTAGACAGGGAAATGATAGTAGAGATTCTGAAAAATGAGAAATAAGATATTAAGACACCCGAAGAGCTCGTTCTATTCACTAAAAGAGCATGCGACAGAGCTATGCCAAATAAAGGTCTACGACGAAAACCACCAGTTTATTGGTGGAATAGTGAAATAGAAGAAAAAAGAAAGAAATGCACAAATTGCCGTAGAAAGTATACAAGGCAGAAGCGTAAAAAGAATAATGGAAATGTGGAAAATGACAATATTTTGGAAAGAGAAATTCAGAAAAAGAGAGAAGAATACAAGTCTTCCAAAGTAGCATTGCAAACCGCCATAATAAAGTCTAAGGCGGACGAATGGAAAAAGCTGTGCGACGAGGTAGACAAAGACACATGGGGACTAGGGTATAGAATTGTGACCAAAAAGATGCATTCACGTCCACCCAGCTTGGACAGGAACTTAATAAAATCTGTTGTGGCGGTTCTGTTTCCAGCACATAACAGTTTTGGGTGAATTGTTGCAAGACAATCCCAGCTGGTAGAAGTCACAGAAGAGGAGCTGAAAATGGCGGCAGAAAGCTTGAAACCCAAAAAAGCGCCGGGACCGGACCTCCTGTACCCGGAAGTAATTAAACTGGCCGTACAAGTTATACCAGATAAAATAGGGCAGATTTTTAATGCGGCGTTTAAATCTGGAATTTTTCCGACAGCCTGGAAGACAGCAAGTCTGATCCTACTCAGAAAAGCCAATAAGCCTGTGGACGACCCAACAGGATATAGACCGGTGTGCTTGCTCGACTGTTATGGCAAGCTGATGGAGAAACTCCTAGTAAATAGGATAGAAAAGCTCCTACCAGAACACGAAGGTCTCTCAGAGCATCAATTCGGGTTCAGACGAGGACGATCGACCTTGATGGCAATAAGCAGTGTCATAAAAACCGCTGTTATGGCAAGGCAGGGGACTCGTAGAACGAGAAAACTATGCGCTCTAATATGCCTCGATGTCAGGAACGCATTTAACTCCGCTCCTTGGAAAAAAATCCTACTTGAAGTAAGGAAAAAAGGTTTACCCGGCTACATACAGAACATCATAAGTAGCTATCTGGAGGACAGAAATATAATTGTCAAAGATAATAAAGGAGTGACTGAGGTAATATCTATCAGTAGCGGAGTACCACAGGGATCCATACTAGGACCGACCTTGTGGAATATTCTATATGACGGGGTCTTCAGGCTAAAGCAAGAAGAAGGGGTAAAAGTTTTAGGCTTCGCTGATGACCTAGCTCTCGTAGTGGTGGCCAAAACTGAACAATCTCTAATGTCTCGGGCAAACAGAGCGCTTGAACGAATTAACGCTTGGATGCAGGAAAAACAGCTAGCTCTAGCACCCGAGAAAACGGAAGCAGTCGTGTTCAGTGGAAGGCGAAGACTCAAGCCCATTAAATTTTTAATACAGGGTGCTGCGGTGACGCCTAAAGACCATGTAAAATACCTAGGTGTCTGGCTTGATAAAAGCCTAAACTTCAAGACGCACATCGAAGAAACAGCCCGAAAAGCGCAAAAACTGACTGAGGCCCTATGTAGACTAATGCCTACACAGGGAGGTCCTCGTGCAAGCAGGAGAAGGGTTTTGGCTTCAGTTGCCCATTCCATCATCCTGTACGGGGCACCTATATTTAAGGAGGCCATGACGGTGGAATCATATCGAAAAAAATTTGAAGCGGTGCAAAGGCGTCTTGCTATAGGAATTTGTGGCGCCTATCGGACAATTTCGACAGAAGCTGTTCTGGTCATAGCAGGACTCGTCCCGATAGCGAAGCTGGTGAAGGAGCGGGCAGTAGTATTCGCAAGTAAAGATGAAAGTCCTCTCGATATACGCGAGAGCATGCTGACGGAGTGGAATGAAGAGTGGTCACAAGCAGGGAAGGGAAGCTGGACCCGTGAGCTTATCCCTGACTTAAAAATGTGGCTAAAAAGGAAACACGGGGAAGTTGACCGATGGCTGACACAGGCCCTCAGCGGACACGGGGTGTTTAACACTTACCTTTTCGCTATTGGAAAGGCACCCCATGCTCGATGTTACTTTTGTGGAGAAGAGGACAGTCCGAGGCATGCTCTCTTTGAATGCCCAGGATGTGCAGACATCAGAGCTGAAGCTCAGGGAGAGGGAGATATAAATGCGCAAAATCTGGTTCATTCCATGCTAAAGAATGAGGATGAATGGAACAGATACGCAAAGATGCTCCGTACCATAATGGTCCGGAGAGAAAAAAGGAAGAAGAAGAAAAGAAAGCGCGGGAGAAATAATAACAGCGAGGCCAGCACGAAGTAATGCAAGGCGGTACCGTGCTGACCGAGGAGTTATGGGGAGAGAATTCTGAGATCAGATAATTCACCCATTAAAAAAAAAAAAAAAAACTAATGATGTCTTAGGTGTAAATTGCTTTATAAAACTAAGTACATCATCATCATCATCAACAGCAGGTGGACTTCAACAGCTGGAAATAGACCTTTTTAGGGACTTCCAAACACAACAGACCTGAGCCACCTGTGGTCAGGGGCTCCCTCGACTCGTTTGATGTCGTCAGTCCACCTAGTGGGAGGTCGATCGCCGCTGTGCTTTCCGGTGCGGGGTCACCATTCTAGCACTTTGGGCCCCCATCATCCGTCACCTCTTCGAACCACGTACCCCAGCGTGGTCACTATCCCTATAGTTTCTTTATCATTTCTTTTTTATGGGAGACGGTCTAATACTATACTAAAGCCAAACTCGATTGAGAATGCTTGTCAACAAACAAATTAAAAATGAAGGTAGAAATCACTAGTCATTATACACCTATTTTTTTAATTAACTAGTTAATGACGAATTCATGACAATAAATTAGATTTGTAAGCTTAAAACTAATTAATATATTCAATATCTTTTAATAAGATTTTTTAAAATAACAAAACATAATTTTAAATTTATTAGGCATAAAATGTGTTGCATTTTCTACCTTCATTTTAAATTTGTTTGTTGACAAGCATTCTCAATCGAGTTTGGCTTTAGTGTAGGTACATAGTTCTTAATAATTTATATATAGGTATGGTGATACGGGCATATAGGAGGTTGTTCTTGGCTTCTTTTCTGGGCTCGCATTCAATTAGTTCTGTATTATTCAATTATATAGATGTTGTGTAAGAGTGTGGTGTTTGGCAGTTTTCGATGAAGACTCGTGTGTTGTCAGTGATGATCAATGTATTATCGTGTGATTGAATTAAAAACTAGAAGAATCAAAGTGATTGACTTATTTCACGAGTCACAGAGCTGAAAGTAATGGACAAAGCACATTAATCAATGAACGTTGGGGTCCAAAAATACTTATATGCAATGTGCTAGATAAATTATATGACATCCCGAAACGTACTGTTTATTTAGATCTTGTTAACACAACTCTGTGTATTAAATATTTATTGTAATTAAAAAAAGTCCATAATATTTTAAAATTATTATTTTTAAAATGAATCGCATGACCGTAACTACCTACTTATAGACAAAGCAAAAGTCTAACTAGGGTTGCTACCTTTGTTTTAAGCAAATTTATGTGATAGCAGTCAAGGGTCAACTTGTAGTCGATAAAAAAAAAATCTAGTAGTCCTTATCTCCCTCAGGAGTCTGCCTAGGAAGCTCATTTTGTTTTCTACGCATGTATTCTCTCTCCTTATTTTCTGGTTGACAACTTGATAGAGTATTTACCGAACACATTGTACAGAGGAGGACTATATGCAGCAGTGAATGTCGGATAATGATGACTTTGATTATCATAAAAGCCTACGTCTAGCTGCGGGTAACATGTGGTGCGTAAGTCACTCAAACGTTTACAAAAAGTTTATCAGTATGTGTACAGTCGTTATCCCTAAACGATGCTATGCTACATGTGGTAATGGTTTTTTATTTTTACTAGATGTAGATATTTGTTTTTATTTATGAGAAACATTATCTTTCACAGAGAGAAAGTGCCTTTATACTGAAACTGTACGAAGCTGTTCTATGTTTATTGTTTACGGGTATGTTACGAACAATTTTTACTCTTTCAACTGAAGTAAATTACTAAAGTGGAGCGAATACCGAACAGCTTCCTAGGCAATGGTTTAAGCTTACTGCCTTATTATTGCCTTATTATATCGTATTTCTACTTAATGTATAACATAAGGATATACACAAATATGTATGAGTACGTTTTGGGAAAAAAATAGCCCAGATGTCATTTCCGTAACCGTAATTATCCACTAGACATTGATTCAGTTAATAGTTATCATATTTACATGCACTACAGAGATCTTTGATAGTATAAAAAATAAAGAAGAAAATTTTAACATCGCTTAAAAATGCCACAGTGATAATCCCCAACAGACTCAACTTTATGAAATATGCGCGTTTTCATTAAAATAATTACTGTTAATTTTTTACAGAAATATGTTGCAGGCGTTATTTCGGAAAAAAAATGAAAATACATTTTTTTGTGACACCTACGCTTGTTTTTCCGGCTTCACGCAACAATAAACAAAAGAAAACGCTCGAGTTTATTTTCCACCGTTTTAAAAAATACCTAAAAATATTTACGCCGCCGATGTTCGTGTTTGTTTTTATTTCAACTAAACCAACCGGGATGTCGATATTTGGCTGGTATTCTTCATACATAAAAGCGATCGTCAAAAAGGGAATAACCACAGCAAAAATTTAAAAAACGGAGTGCAAAATATGTGGAATCCATTACGGCTGCAATATTCAATTTATTAAAAAGACGTTTTAATAAATTGAATAGAGCAACCTTTTTTACATGCTAAAAGACCTTGGCCTAACTAGATGTGCAGCAAGCTCCATATCAGATCGAGTGTCCAAAACTGCTCTAGTAGGATCTTTCCAAATTTCGCTGGGCCGGGAGAATAACATGAACAGAGGAGGTGAGTGTTGACGCGCGTCACTAAGGGACTCCTTTTAAACCTATACTTGTGTCACAAGTCTTGGGCTTGCTTGCTTGCTTGCTTGCATACTTGTGTAAAGCTTAAAACCACAAAACTAATAAAACCATTTTAAAAAACCACAACACACAATTAGAAGAGAGTATTCTGGCCAGTCATGTGTAAAATTACTTACATACTCGTTACAACTGAAACAAGTGTCTTTACTGTTCAGGTTTGTACGGAACACTAAATACGAGTGATGTTAGTTGTATGACTTGCGGAAAACTTATGGTTTTCTTATGTTGAAGCACTTCTGACGCCCAACGTAATAAATTGTGTAAGTTTACCGCATGTTACTTAAAAATATTTACGCCTTGTGTGTGTAATATGCGATTATCATCTCTTTCATTGAAGTCACTTTTTTATGCATTACAAGTTAGCCTTTGATTACACCTGATGGTAAGTGATGATGCAATCTAAGATGGAAGCAGGCTAATTTGTTAAGAGTAGGATGGAATGCACACCCCTTTTATTTTCTATAAACGACCACGACACTGTACTGAAACGCTAAATCGCTTGGCGGTACATATTTGTCGATAGGGTGGTAACTAGCCACGGTCGAAGCCTCCCACCAGCCATACTTGGATCAATTTAGAAAATCATAATTGGCCCAGCCGGGAATCGAACTTCCGTCTTATACATCCACTGCCCCACGGAAGCCATCACTGCAAGAAGTTCGTTATTGATGATGATGCAATTTAGTCGTCATCATCATTATCATTAGTACCACCGTATTTGAAGGCCTTACTAGAGAATCTGGCCTCTCCTGATTGAAAGTCCTCTTCTGAATTATCTAACATAAGACAAACGAAAATCCTTACCACATCGCCACTCTAAATCGGCATACAGCTACATTGCTGATAACATATGAAAAAAAAATGTATCAAGATTTTTGATATGTTATAAAATTAATATTATAAAAACAAAAAACCTGACTACATAGAAGTTATGAACTGAAAAGAGAAGAACAAGGATCACTATATCTATATAAAATTTTAAATACTTTATGTTGATGCACGCGGGGACAAAATACTTTTATTTTCAGCAGGGAAAGAAAGATCTACCAAAACTACGTTTGTCCCCGCCTGCAGCACCATAAAATATTTAAAATTTTATATAGATATAGTGATCCTTGTTTTTCTCTTTTCAGTTCATAACTTCTATGCAGTCAGGTTTTTTGTTTTTATAATATTAATTTTATTTGAGACTTTTTTGTTTTAGTTTATGGTATAGAAATGATACGGTACACTTTTTGCCATTTTTTGTTAAAACGGCAATATAAACATGATTTGATATTTATATTTTTGAAATGGTCTTTTTACTACCTTTCATTTGATACCCATATTGCTCAGATAAGAGAAAAAAATACACACATCCTCCCTTTTTTCCCCCATTTACAGACACCATTTTGAAAATTTATATAGCCTATGTCACTACCACAATTTTAACAAATTCAACGACACCTCACCTGTCAAAATCCGTTCAGTCGTTTAGGTTATAGCGCGTGCCGAAGAAATGGACATACATACATACATACATACGCTCGAAAAACATTACCCTCCTTCTGACGCAGTCGGGTAAAAAGAAGTGAGAAAATCTTTGAGGAGGGCGTTAGTAACTTATCATTATGCATTATACTTTGTGGAATCATAATAAATATTTGTTGGTCCCCGACTATTAAATTATTCCAGTAAGTGCTGCAGTAGCTCCGTTCACACAATGCATGGGCACCATAAATTCCGGCTAACGGGACAAACTTGTCACGTCGGCTTTCAAGGGACTTACCAGAAAAATACATTTGCGAAGTACAGTTTCAGACATAGAGAAAAATTGCAGTATTCCGTCACCCAAAAAATAAAATGAAACTGACATAGATAGTGTTATGGATTATGTAATCAAGTGTGTTTTTAATTATTTACTAATTTTTTAGAAAACTTACCATGTAAAATGTAGATTATCTACGTAGTAGACTATATTAAGTGATTTCGGCCGCATGGAATTAAAATAAATAATATTACGAAAATAAAAATAACCTAAATCACTCCTTATAACTTATTATATTATATTAGCCATCAAAAATGAATAATTTTCTCAGTTTTTTCCACATTTTCCACTGATTCTTCGCTCCTATTAATTGCAGCGTAATGTTATACAGCTTAAAGCATGCCTCGATAAATGGACTATCCATAATAAAAATAAATTTTCAGAGCATAGCGCGTTTTAACAAACTCTTCAGCTTTTATAATATTAATATAAATTAGAAAAAGGAGAGGAAGTAAGTCTGTCAAATGCGTGGTGGCTATTCTAGTGACGATAGGAATTACAGCAAACGTAAAAAAATAGAATGAAACGCAACCAATCGAATCTATTTTTTTTATTTAAACTATACAGAAACCTATTTAACATACATACATAACATTACGCGTTATTCGCGTAGGGGTAGGCAGAGACCACATCCCTCCACTTGCCACGGACCTTGCATACTTCCTTAGCTTCTTCCACTCTCATTAATCCTTCCATACAAATTTGTCGGTTTAGGATACTCTTGACCTAGCCTTTCTTTAAAATGTCCTGAGTTTGGTCCAGGAACATTCGCCTAGGTCTTCCCCTACCGAAATTTCCATTCATTCTCGCCTTTTGTTAATCTTCTTTCATCTATTCTCTCTACTCTCTCAATTTTAGTCACTACATCTTCTTTTACGCCATACTTTTATACCATTTCCTTTACACCATTTAAATAAATAAAAAATAATAAGTACCAGTTTAACATAATTATTATAAAATTAATTCGGAAATGAAACGCTTACAGAGAACCGTAAAATAATACTTATTTACACAGATATGTAACTGTAAACATTAACTTGAAAATGTTTTCGTTAATATTCAATAACTTGTTTACAAAACTGCACCACAAAGCTTTACCGAGCGTATTTGTTCTTTTCGACCGGATTCATGACTGTGTTTGTTGTTCCCCGCATGCATTTCAACAACATTGCAACTATTAATTGTTGTATTTTGCATTCATTTTGCCTGTGAAAGCATTCTTGAAGTTATGATATTATATTTTGGTGTGTTTACATTAAACGCTGAATTTAATACGAAGACAAATCTAATTGCACATGTGTGGTTATATCTGTGCCAGGAAACCTATTTTATGACTGTCCATTTCTAGTTTGTTTTGTTGATTAAAGTAATTGTAGTTATAATAATTATTAGTTCTATAGCCATCGACCTTTCAAGTTGTTATCACCAAATAATAAAGACCTTTTTATATATTTTTTACATGTTTACGTGTAAAGTATATGTATAATTTAGAATAATTTGAGTGTACAATAATTTATAACTAGTACATAACTGCTGAGATGATTTGGTCATGTAGAGAGAATGAATGAAATGAGACTTACCAAAAAAATTGGTTGTCTGTAAAGTCGGTTTACTGACAATAGTTGAACGTGACAACGTCTTAAGAAAATACTGATGGAGTGGTAGCATTTAATTGGTTATTAAAATTTTTAATTTAAGTATATTTTTATAAATATTAACACGTTCCCTGTGCGTGCACCACATGTGGGTCACTGTGAGGTCACTCTGACACGTGCGTGCACCACATTTGGGTCACGACACCATACAAATTTGAAGCCTTTTTATAATTTACACGTGTGATTTATTTTAATTTTTTTTGCATACACGTGTGAACAATAAACTCTAAAAAAAGTTTGCTCAAAAACCGGGCAACATTTTTATAGGGTTGTCAGGAAATGAAAGCCTAAAGTTACTAAAAATAAATGAATGTTTTTTTTTGGAATATAGGATAAAAACAAACAAACAAATGTTTTGCACTAAAAATATTTAATAATAAAGATTAATGACAAATAATAAACAAAGAAAGTAAGATTGGTACTTTTAATGAGACGCATTGTAACATGAAAGGCAGAAGACTTTTTTGCATTGGATGCATTCCGTATCAGTTTTCCTAGCTTTTGTTGCTGTTGTTTTGTTGTTGTTTTAGATGTTATGAACGCGTTCAGTAAAAAATAATTTGTTTTTACTCTTATACCGTGTGTTGTACACATATGAGGCAATAAATGTATAGTTCGTACGTGGGAGCACCACATGTAGGTCAATGAATCTATAGCTAGTACGTGAGTGTACCACATGTGGGTCACAGGTTTTTTTTTAATTTTTAAACAATTAGAGGGCTTATATTTATATAATTTATTCAAAATTATCATTACTAAAGCCTCTCTTTACATATTTCCACAAAACGTGTTTGCACGTGAGGGGCTCCTCTTACATTTAGTAGCTGCACTGTTAACGTGTTAATTTAAATTAATAAAATAATTGATTTTGATTTTATAAATTTATAATAAATATATTAATTTTTAATTTAAAAATAATATATTTTAATAATTATATTTAATAGACGGATGTCGAACGCTGCCGAACGCAAAGGCCGATTGTGCTTCTTTGTCGCTCGTTCTGCGCTCTCGCTTGCACTTCAAGCCTTACATGGAACGCCTCAAAGCGAGGTAACATGAGTCATGTTTTTTCGTGCGTGTAGCCGGCTATA
Organism: Mycalesis mineus; assembly: GCA_034621355.1. Taxonomy (NCBI): domain Eukaryota; kingdom Metazoa; phylum Arthropoda; class Insecta; order Lepidoptera; family Nymphalidae; genus Mycalesis; species Mycalesis mineus. Next base: position 1,249,481 of record CM067884.1, read on the forward strand.
TCGAATTTTAAAACGTTTTCACGTCAAAAGATTTAAAAGGCGAGAGTGAATGGGAATTGTGGAAGGGGGAGACCAAGACCTTCACCAAATTCAAGACATTCTGACTAAGGGCCCGGTCAAAAGTACCCTAAACTGACGTACTTGTATGTAATGTTTAATGAAGCTATTTCGTCGTACACATAGCAAAAATAATAGCTACTAGAAAGTCGTTCAGTTTTATATTAAATTATCTTTACTGTGTCTATTGATGATTATTGAATATTCAGTTATTTATGTCTGTTTTATGACCCAATATAAAGACGAACTCCAGTAACGTAACATAACGTTGACGCAAAAGTCAAGTAGACGTTAACTCGCATATTCAATAACAATAATACATCGGGCGCGCTCGCCGCTCTTGTAATTTAATTTTGCTGAAGAACCTTATAAAAGTGAAACTTGGCTGTAAAAAGATATGGGTGAATTCGGGCGTGGTATACGTTACAACATGTTTAACAACTTTGAATACATGGTACATTGGTACATCCAATTATAAACAAAAAGCTTAGGTTTTCGCTAGTTTCGAACCAGACAACCAGGTACCACCAGACCAGAAGTTTCGTACCAGACAGATATCAATATACATCTGAATGCATTCGTTCAAAAATTCTTGCAGTATGTATGTACTATGTACCGATCAGTAGTACATAATATATACTGCAAGAAGTATTAATACCAGTAGAAAATATTTCATTTTATTAACGGTTTTCAATAATTAATATTTTCTAGTAGTTATTACTGAAATAATAAAGATGAAAAAACATTTTATTCCGGAACGCATCTTTGCCATCTAAACCTGTAAACTAAATGTCATGTGTGAAGCCCGTGTTAATGACAGTTGTCAATGTCAATGTTCCATCATAGACTACGCCATTGTTATTGCCTGTACGTCTAAAAAAATATTTTTTTAAGACTATTTCGTAAGAAATAAACTATTATTAACGTCTATTTTATCACTCTAAACATATTGAATTACTGTGCATATACCTGGCCAAGGCACCATACAAATCTGAAACAACCCCTTTCCTTAAAGGATGAAATCCGCAACAAAGTAATTTGTCAATGAAGTAAAGTAACCGAATTACAATACAAATAAAATATTTCACCGTACATTGCTAAGCATAGAGTTTGAAGAGTGTACTTAGGGTCCCAAGGTACTGGAATGACGAACCGCAATGGAAAATGCAGTGTTGATCGAACCTCTACTTCGTGAGCAGACGTGAAGCGCGTGGTGCTTGGAACTGGTCCTTACATGAGGTCTATCCGCAGCTATGGACGTCCGACCGCTGATGATGATGATGATGATGATGGCTTTACATCATTTAATAATAATTTTGTGATGCTAAACATTATAGCTAAGTGAGCTTTGAGTATTAATAAGTGAGTCTGTATGTCTTTGCAACTTTTGCGCATTTTCCGCCAAATCTTATAACTTAAATGCGTCATACAAGTAACTTTATGATACAGGGTGTCATTATTCTGACATTTGTGTTAAGTTTATATCCCCAACTTTATATCGTACTACGTAAATTGTTTTCTATTAGATCTTGTTATTATTTGACCTGACTGTGTCTGTTTTAATAGACATCTAAAAATAAGAGAATCAACCTATACATTTTTATGTCCCTATATGGCAGCCTTTTATAACTCGAATAGAGATTTCAAGATTTACAATTTCAAGTACTAACAAATCAAACATAAGATATGTGAACTTTTTCCAGACCTTAAGAATAGTATTGCAAAATTAAGTATTTTTTATGTATTCATTACAAGTAAGCCCTTGACTGCAATTTCACCTGATGATAATTGATAACTGATGATGATGCAATCTAAGATGGAAGCATCTTAGATTGCATCATCATAAATTACCTGGTCTAACTTTTTAGGGGTAAAATGAAGTCGACACACGACATCGTACCGGAAGACTAAATCGCTTGGCGGTACGTCTTTGTCGGCAGGGTGGTAACTAACGCCGATCGAAGCTTGACAGAAGCAGACCTGGACTAATTTAGAATATCATACTCGGCCCAGCCGGAAATCGAACCCAGGACCTCCGTCTCATAAATTCACTGCACATACCACTGGGCCACGGAGGCTGTCATAATGTCCGACTTGCAAATATGTCAACAATAGGCCATGTACCATACAAATAAAACCGCGGAGCAAAGTGAGTTATACATACGTGTATAGAACATGCGAAGGGCATTATGCCACACAGAACAATGTGACGTCATAATGTTAATACTGGTAGCTTTAATGACGCAGTATTGTCTGTGAAATGCTTCCTCCTGACAGACCGCATCCATAACGAATGTTAACGAACCAGACTATAAAGTATGAAAGGTCTTATTTTATATTGATTAACCGGGTAGTTTGCTTAGCAATACAAATATTTCAATTGTGTTATATTTTAATGATTGTTCCTATACTAATTCCAGTCAAGGGTTTTGTTGCGAAAAGATTCGACCGATTACTTAAGTTGCTTTCACTTGGCTGTTGGATCAAGGGTCGGATGCTTGAGGCAGTAGTTCTTGAAACGGCACGTATTGTGATGAGGTTCCTCACTCCAAAGCCCTGACCACCAGTTGCTTGAAATTCAAAAGCCCCGTAAGCGGAGCAGCACATTTTTCTTATAAATTTTTAATATTGCTTACAAATAAACATTGTTAAGATTTAAAAAATGTTAATATAAATAAATGAGAGTAAAAAGGCACATCCTAATTTGTTTAGAAGCTGTAATGTCATAGACAAACACGTGTCATGATTTTTTAAAAAAGTACTCGAAGTTTTTACTCTATGGCATGGTAGTTTATGAAAATAGTTAATCTGTGAAAACAAAATGACTGGTTGCGTGTGATTAGTTATGGTGGATCACACCACTTATTGTTAAACCAATGGTAACGATTCCCTCCAAGAACGATTTTTAATGGAGGAATCGGTGTCGAGATGAAAATAGAAAAATTAGGAGGGCATTCATTCTGTCCTGGGTGTTGAAGAAAGTAGATCCTAGAATATTAGTATAACACGAGACCTGTATTGTGAAAAATAGAAACTGTATTGAGAAGAATAGTAATAGAAGGAGGAAATAAACTGATTGTTCTGGCCGTTGGAGTATTATTTACAACACACGTAAAATTCATAACAACCTTCTTTTTTAAGTTAGGGTTTTTACCCCTTTTTTTAACGCTGGGAAGTGCATTTACGCATCCCTCCCGGAAGCAAAGCCGAAGATATCGAATCCACTTCGAAAGGGTATGTGGGACTCCTCGGTTATGCCGAAATAACCACTAAAACCAAGCGGACACGTCTGCGTCATTCGATGGTACACCACGGGATCGAATTCTCATTCTACTATGACGTACTGACGTTTTCCGGCATCCTTATTTACTATTGGAGTAGGTGCATAAGGCTTTAAAACCCCTACGAACCTCTCAACAAGTATTGAAATCAGATTTCTCAAGTCAACGCTTCCGAGCATGGTCGTTACACTATTAAATATTGACAAGTTCGGAAGCAGCTGTTACCGCTGGCAAGCAAAAGTTTATAACTTTCAAAATATAAATTTAAACGAAGTTACAACGTACAGAACTTAGTTATTTCCCTCAAGTTTGTATGAAGTTTTCACTAACATAACTTTCCTGCTTTATATACTAGGCAGCATTATCTAATATTTACTTTTTGTTTCCTTCCTCTCACTTATAGCTTGTGTACGTAAAATATGTTAATTTTATAATATACTAGTTAGTGCCTGCAACTTGTCTTCGTGAATTTAGAATTTAGATTATCTCGCAGGAATATTTTATTTATTTACCCGTTCCTGTGGTAAAATAAGGACACACATTAGCCTATGTAACTCCTCGTGATTTAAGCTGTTATATTCGAAAATATTTTTTTTAACCCATCTGGTAGTTAAAGACGGAACAAGTAGACAGACAGCAAAATTTTAAAAATGGATTTTTGATGCGTGTTCCGTATATCCTTATCCTTAGAACTGCTGAATGGATTTTTATGAAACTTCACAATAATATAGCTTCCATCACATCACTTTCACATTCTGCACAGCGAGCTATTTGCCAATTTATTTATTTCTATTAGTAGTGTTTTGCTTGTATAAACATTTTTCTTTCTTTCTACTTTATACATAACAGGTAGGCCACATTTATCCCGAAATTTCCACGTGTACGAGAACAACGCGGGTGAAACCGCAGGCGTTCACTAGTTTTTTCATGATATTTAGCGAAAAGCTGTTTTGTTTGAAATTACAAACATACACTTCAATGTTATTTATACGAAGCCACGGGAGCAACAAGACAGTTAAATATTCCATAGTAAATGTTTATCATCCGCACGTGAATATTTGAATAATAATAATAAATCTCAACGTCATAAGCACTTCATATCCTGACCTTGTTTACAATGAACCCTCAGGCTGTCCCCCTCGAGTCAAAGGGGGAGACAAGGACAGCTATAGAGTGTCAAGCCAAATATCCTCCTCAAAGAGGTCTGATCATGAATTATTCTTAAGCAAATAACTTCTCATAATGAAAATGGAATTTCTGATACGCTCCGGTTAGATTGGAACAGTGATTTATAATAATTATTGTAAATGACATTGAGGTTGTTATAAGTCTTTTAAAACAAGATTAAATTTAGTGGACCGCACTTAGTTCCTTTGTATTATTATAAGGTAACTGAATATACTACTTAAAAACTAAAACTTAAAAAATCCTTTTTCCTGAAATTGGGTTTTGCCAAGAAATATGCAAAAGCTAGGAAAAATTCGTTGTATCAGATTTTTATGAATTTCAAAAGAGTTAGGAATAATTAACTTGTTTCATGTAAGAAATATAGTTTTTTTTTATTTCCTCGGGTGAATTATTCTGACGATAGCTTATTTTTGCTTAACAAAATTGCTACTCGTATCTATAACTAATTATCAGCTTGTTGGGTTCGTGGTAAACTTATGCTCATTGAGGTCCTGTGGGGCAAGTGCGAGTTTTCACCAAGCGACTGCGTAAAAACGTACTCACTCGTAACGTCAAATTATATAATAAAAAAGCGTTTACTCTTGCTATAACTAGATGGCGCTACTTAAATTCCATATGAAATTTGCGTTTGCGGGAAAATCTCACACTAGCCACACTGGACTTAAGTTCTGGGTTAAGCTATGAAAGTGGCGTTACACTTTTGAGCTATAACTTCTGGTTTTTAACATCAATATCTGGTAAGTTTGACGGCCTCCGTGGCGCAGTGGTAAGCGCGGTGGATCTATAAGACGGAGGCCTCGGGTCCGATTCGCGGCAGGGCCGATTGAGATTTTCTGTTTATTTCGTGTCTAGCTGGTGGAAGGTCTCGACTGTGGGTACTTACCACCCTTCCGATAAAGACATACCGCCAAACGATTCAGCCTTTCGGTACGATGTCATGTAGAAACCGAAGGGGTGTGGATATTTCTATTCCTAACAAGTTAGCTCGCTTCCATCTTAGATTACATCATCACTTACCTTCAGTGATTGCGGTCAAGGGCTAACTTGCAGTGGATTAAAAAAAAAGACTGTTAATGAATCAAAAAATATCACCATACCCGCCAACCCGCACTGGAGCAGTGTGCTGGGTTTAAGTTTAAGGAGGCATGATAGTGGGCCGTTAATAGGCTGATAGTAATGTTGATACAACTTAAGATCAGGTGGCACAATCAATCGTATGGTAAAGCAACCAACCGAGGTACATAATCCTTAACACCATAAATACACATTACGCGAACAACAAACCATAACTATAACTCAGGTGTTAATGTGTGGGCAGAGGACTGACTGTCTGGCATCAAACGTTGAATAACAGTGCCAAAACTTAAATCTAGTTGTTGTTTGGCAGTTGCAACCGTTGCCTTAATTCGTGATGTATTGCACGAACTGCATATGTGATAATAGTTATTTAGTAGTACCTCTTTGACAGCCAGCTCTTTGGAATTGCTGCGTTGATCCAATGGTTGAAATTTTCGGTTTCAGGTTACGTCCTGGATTCGATTCGTGGGCTGTGAAAATTGACCTTTTTTCATATAAAAATTTCTCATCGCGGCTCATAGTTGGTGGAACTACAGGAATTAGGTAAGTCTGCTTCGTTGGCTAAACTATTAGGTAGTGATTAAACTATGAAGCTTTGATTTGAGATCCTGGGTTGGCAACCTTGATCGGGTTGTGAAGTTATTTTGAGTTTTTCATTTTTTAAGAAATTTTCAGTTAATTGCCTTCGGAGAGCACCTTAAACAGACAGTCCCAGTGATCACACGTCTATGGTATTTTCAATTGAGTCATTCACCAGATCTGTCCATCGAGTTGGAGATCTCTCTCAAGACCTTTTTACCTCCAACTGGCCCTGCACTATTAAATGCTTAAATGAACCATTGATTGAATTCTGGTGATGTGACCAACGAAATTCCAAATTCATAAGAAAATACGAAAGTTTTACTTTAATATTTATGTTCTTTAATTATGGAATAGTTTGTTCTGAAGGCTGTACAAGGGATCTTAATTAGACGCCTACAGCACCATATCTCTTGAGCCTTCCAATGATCTTGTAGTCGCAGAGACCAGGTGTCAGCGCCGTAGAGAAAGATTGGAAAGTCCAGACCTTACCTAGTTTTCTTTCTTTACATTAGCCCAGCACTTGTCTACAATCACGCCTGATGGTAAGTGAAGATGCAGTCTATGGTGAAATAGACTTTCCTAGAAGGTGCTATCATTTAATCAAAGTAAGATATAGATGAAGTAGTTACACATCTAACTTTTTTTACCTAGCCTTTTCAAAGTCTAGTAGTAGTCTTAAACTAAATTAGCGTTAGATCGTCTTCCTTTTGTAAATGCTTCTACCCTTTGAACAAAGTTACATGCAAACTTTCACAGCAAAGTGTACGCCCACAGGAATTATTTAGCGTTCACTGAAAAAACTCAACTCATACACGCTCATGAAAGTTATATGAAAATGAACTCTATTCTAAAGAGGGAAGGTCTATTTTTGTTATCAGGAAAAATGTTTCGGTAGTACAAAGTCTGTTAATTACATAGTAACTTGTTAACAAGCTGTTTACTTTTTATGTACTTTAAAATCTAGTTGCGAGTAAATATCTTAATCTAAATTGGTGGTTTGTTCTTAGTTACTATGTTCGAGATAACATAATATTATTATTCTTTTTTTAAGAAGAAAACGTCTTGGTAATTGTTCGTAGCCAGCCATACAATTTGATTTTTGTTTCTGATTTAGTTAATGTAGGCTCCATACGCGATCACAGCGCCGTCACCGAGGGGTTAGGACGACGGCAGAAGCACCGTCAGAGGCTGCGAGGGCGAGACTTGGACCTCGACTAGACGTACGTTCGGGTGTGTGTGGCGGGATTATTAAATGAGGCCTGGCGCCCCCGTAGACGTGGTTAAGTACTACGTCCGGGTGACGTTAAGAAGCGAAGAAAATCTGAATCTGCCAAGCTTTACACAGGTAATTGCGGAAGGCAAGAATGGAGCTTTGATACCGTCATCAAACTCCATTCTTCATCCTTTGTCCAAGTGTTAAGTTAAATTTTTGTTTTTTTTTCCAAATCATTTATGAGAAATCATGTAATATTATTATTTTGGCTATTAGCTGGTCAGTTGCGCCACAGACCTCAATAATTAAATCAATATTATAGCACTAGAAGACGGTTTCACCCGTGTAGTTCTCGTTACCGTGGGAATTTCTGCATAAAATGTAGCATATTATGTGTTATTTTGATATGTAATCTATATTATTTTAAAGTTTCATCAAAATCCATGTAGTAGTTTTTCGTGAAAGAGTGACAAACATCTATCTATCCATGCATACAAACTTTCGCCTTTATATAAGCAAGGATGCACAGGTAAGATTTTAAGCACAGTTAAGTTATTACGGCTACAAGATATAAAATATCTAACTACTCCTTTAAAGATATATTAAGTTAAAAACAAGTTCAATTTCATAAAACACTAATCGATAAGTAATAAAGTTAACTTTTTACGATATTGCGGCGATTTGATGGCGCTTAAGAAGAGATTTAGTGGAAAACTTGAACTCGTTAAACTACGCCAACTAACATCTTTCTTGATTACTTTTTATGTTCACTCCCCAAGCACCATCTCGAGAGTTAGCTGGTTTATTATGGTTCAAGTGTGTAGAACTATGGACCACGGACTATAATCCAATCTAAATTTAAATATATTAGTTCGGTAAGTTTTTAAGATAATATTAAGGATCTACGACGTCCCTGATTCGATCGAGTGGAATGCGAATTTTTATATCTTTTGCATTCTTCTATGAAATTGTCAGGACATTCCAAGTCCAGAGTTGGAAAGTTGGTGATGTTCGAGAGTAGTCTAAGCCATCTGATATCAACATCTGATTGTGATCCTTAATGAATAAGATATTATCACCCTAAGCCCGCCAACCCGCATTGGAGAAGCGTTGGTCTACTTTTAATATCCCCTCTCCTATAAGGAGGTATTCTGGTCCTATAGGCGTTTATATGCTGATAATGATGGTGATGATGACCAAAGGCATCCAAAGATCCATCGACTTCATGTAGTGCAACAGTAGCTGCAAAATTGATATTTGATTGAGAATTTAAGACAAAAAACAAACTTACTTTTTTATTTATTTGGTTGGGATGACTTTGGTTTCCACTTTTTAACCGACGAAAAAAAACGGAGGAGGTTCTCAATTCGACACGTATATATTTTTTTTTTTTTTTTTTTTTTTATGTATGACCACGCATAACTTTTTACAGTGTTGTCCGATTTTGATAATTTGATATCCTGGGGAAATTGAAGGAACTCTTCAAATTTTGGAGGCACGATTACAGCGATTTCGGTTTTTGACTCGGTATCGGTAGCTTTTTGGCTACTAGTGCTATATAATATACTATGACAGTATAGAAGTACTTCGTGGGTAAAAAATAACTTTAGTTGCTTTAATTTACTTAAGCATATCTAGGAGTCGGTGCCAGCCAAGGTTTCTACTTTCAAGGACGTTACCTAGAAAACTGCTTTACTACGTAAAATAAATGTTCCTTAAACTTGGCTGGCACCGACTTCATAGATATGATTTTTTGTTAAAAATTTTTTTATTGTTAAAGTTTACATAGGTTCTATTTATACATAAAATATTACAATTTCGTAGTATAATAGTTAAGAGCTTTGGACACCATAATGCATTAAGTTACAAAATGAGGCAAATTAATGTGCATAATATTTCACGTTGTCTAAAATGCAACACGAGAGCGTGTGTTAGAACCAGACTTTGCACTTTGTACATAACGGGTTTCAGCTCTGAAGTAGACAGGAGTATAAAGATAAATGGTATAAAGTACTTCGTTATGGCATACCGCATACTGTATTATATTAAAGGTACTAAAGTAAAGCGTTCTTGGCCGAGTCCTGGGTCGCCGAGTCAGATTCTTTTTCCCAAAAAATTCTCAGTCTTCAAATTGATGGTGGTCTTCAAGCTCATTATTCTCCCATTTTACAATACCAGCGTTACAATCATCATCACAGCAGTCATTGCCCAGACAGTGTTCATTGTAGGATATGTATATATAAACAATCCGTTGTATAGAAATAATAATATTAATATTTGGTGCAAGAACATCGATTTTGACGACCTCCATGGTGCAGTGGGATGCGCGGTGGATTTATAAGACGAAGGTCCTGGGTTCGATTCCCGACGAGGTAGATTGAGATTTTTCTTAATTGGTCTTGGTCTGGCTTGTGGGAGGCTTTCGCCGTGGCTAGTTACCACTCTACCGACAAAGACGTACCGCCAAGCGATTCAGCGTTCCGGTACGATGTCGTGTAGAAACCGAAAGGGGTGTGGATTTTCGTCCTACTCCTAACAAGTTAACCCGCTTCCATCTTAGACTGCATCATCTCTTAATATCAGGTGTGATAGCAGTCAAGGGCCAACTTGTAGTCGATAAAAAAAAACAAATGTCTAATATATATAAAGGTCTAATAAAGGCCAATAAATTACTCAAAAACTGTATTAGGAAGATTTATACTTGAGCCGTCAGTCCATGGGTCCAATACTACAATTGCCGGTACGAGGTTACAATGCCAATAACTTTGTACATTAACTTTATTAAATTTCTTGAACTCTGTGAGCAATTTTTTTATACTTTACAAGTTGGCCTTTGACTGCTATCACATCTGATGTCAAGTGATGATGCAATCTAAGGTGGAAACGGGCTTCTTGTTCTTGTTAGGAGTAGGATGAAATCCACACCCCTTTCGGTTTCAACACGACCTCGTAACGAAACGCTAAATCGCTTGGCGGTACGTCTTTGTCGATAGGGTGATATCTAGCCATGGCGAAAGCCTCCAGCCGCCGATTTAAGATAAATTAACAAAATCTCTATTTGCCCCGCCGGGAATCGAACCCCGAACCTCCGTCTTATAAATCCAGCGCGTATTCCACTGCGCTACGAAGGCCGTCAAGAGAGAGGAGGTTTTGAAATAAAAGATGACACAAAGTTTCCCTTAATGTTTGCTGAGGTGGCCGCAACCTAAGTACCTTAATCTCACCACAACACAGTATAAACAATTCCCAGTGTGATTGCTGTGTGATTGGGTCCCGGGTATCTCTTCCGCGACCCGCGTCATGTGTCATCCTCAGGGTGTGTGACGGCCAAAGAGATTTTTATCTTACAAAAGGACCAAATTAACATCCTTTCGTTTAAGCCTTCCCGAATATTTTAGTAGATCCGTGTTGTAATTTTCGTTTACTGAAAGTAAATTTAATTAAGGAATTTCGGTTGTTTTACGTAAAATTCTCTTCTTTATATTATAAATTTTTGTTTTATTCTCCACCCTATGAAAAAAAACGTACCGCCAAGCGATTTAGCTTTCCGGTACGTTTCGTGTAGAAACCGAAAGGAAAGGTTTTATCCGACTTTTAACCACCTTAGTATTACCAGCACCACAACTTATCATCACGTGTGATTGCAGTCAAGAGTTAATTTGCAGACATCAGAGCTGAAGCTCAGGGAGTGGAAGAAATAAATGCGCAACATTTGGTTCATTGCATGCTAAAGAATGAGGATAAATGGTACAGATACGCAAATATGCTCCGTACCATAATGGTCCGGAGAGAAAAAAGGAAGAGGAAGAAAAGAATGCGCGGGAGAAATAATAACAGTGAGGCCAGCACGAAGCAATGCAAGACGGTACCGTGCTGACCGAGGAGTTATGGAGAGGGAATTCCAAGATCTGTTTAAACGTAGAGTAATCCCTCGCCTACAGGAAAAAAAAGGGTTAATTTGTAATGATAAAATATTAACTAATAATATCTATCCTTCCAGTATTGCTGTAGTATTTTAATTTTTCTTGGCCAAATTATTAAAAAAAAAAACAATTTGAAATAAAAATAAAACCGACTAAAAAGGCAGTAAAAAGTAAAAAATAACTGTGTCATTTAGTTGCTTTAATTTACTTAAGCATATCTATGAAGTCGGTGCCAGCCCTGTTTAAGGACTACACTTATTGTACGTAGTAAAGCTGTTCGTAAGTAAATTAAAGTAGAAATGGCTGCAGTTAATTTTTACTTTTTAGTGAATTAAAGCTTTACTTTTTGTTAAAAATTTTTTTTTACTTTTTAGTGCTATTTGAGTCGGTTCTACTTTTATAAAAATTTTTATTTCTTACTTTCTAATGATTTATCGCCACGTAACTTACTTGTACTATACTGTCGTAGTATATTATACGGCACTAGTAGCCAAAAAGCTATACCGAGACAAAAACCAAAATCGCTGTAAGCGTGCCTCCGAAATTTGACGAGTTCCTTCAATTTCCCCAGGATATCATAATCAGATCCTAACAAGGTAACATACTTCCAAGGTGATCCCATTGTCACCAACAATGAGATTACATTGGAAGTGTGCCCTTTCTAATAAAAAAAGAATTAACAAAATCGGACAACTCTGTAAAAAGTTATGCGTCATACATAAAAAAATATATGTGTCGAGTTGAGAACCTCCTCCGTTTTTTTTCGTCGGTTAAAAAAGTCATTCATGTAGAAAATAAAATTATTAGGTAAAATTCATTATTTCCACAAAAATCTCAGTTGCAGCCCAAATTTGAGAAGTCTGTGCCAAACTACTGTTACTACTTTATTATTGACTCGAATATTAATCTTAGGCCCTCCTAACCCGCCTTTTCTATAAAACGTGACTCTCTCTTAATTACGATATGCTTTAATTAATAGGTAACTAGATTTGTGATAGTTAGGAACCTAACTTCAGAGCCGCAAATTATCGCCAGAGGGTATTTTATTTTAGGAATAGGTACACGCGCCTATAAAAATATCTAGTTAAAATTCCCGAGCGTGCCCGTTTTTATTACCTGTTGAGCACGTCCCGGTAATTAATTTTATGCGGACGAGTGTAATAAAAGTGGGCCGAGTTAAATGAATTGAAATGCCTATAAAATCTATCTAAGTATACATTGAGCCACTTAATCTGAGCACTAATTCCGAGTTCCTCTTCGGAAGAAAGTGACCTGGAAGATCAGGTACCTCTTGCAACTTTACAAAACGTTCACAGTTCGAGTTCTCGTGGCCATGGTCGTGGCGGTGCTCGTGGTCGAGGCCGTGGTCGAGGCCGTGGTATAACCGCGTACCGAGTGTACGTCTTTGTCACTTCAAGTGGAGTCAACTCAAAGTGGTCGCCGAGCACGGCACAATATAATAACTGAGCAAGCAGGGCCTACTTCATATGCAAAAAGAAATTTCACTGGAAGTATATTGGATTCGTGGAGGCTTGTGATTGATGAATCTATATTGAGACATATTCAGAAATGTTAATAGGCAACTAGGCCACAACAATTGGATACTAACTTTGGAATAGCTGGAAAGCTGTATTTCTATGCTCGAGGTGCCTACGGAAAAAAAAAAATTCCAGTAAATGAGCTATGGAGTAAAACTTGGGGAGTAAATTTTTTTTCAAGTGTTATGCCTCGTGACAGATGCAAATAAATTATGAAGTTTTTGCGATTCACGACTTCAACAAGACAAATTTGCACTTATATCAGACGTTTGGAAGAAATTTATTGAGAACTGCTTATCTTGCTACAAACCAGGAGAAAATATTACTGTAGACGAACAACTCTTTTTGCTAAGGTTAGATTTGAATACAATAAGTTTGGAATAAAATTTTGGCTTTGTCACAAAACCAAAGCCTTGGTGAATCCGTTGTTATGCGTCTTGTGGAACTTTTTGCAAATACTGGCCGAAATATAACTACTGACAACTTCTTTACATCGGTAAAATTGGCAAATAACTTGCTTGTAAAACGCACAACCATTGTAGGAACTATGAACAGGACACGACGAGAGATTCTACCTTACGTCAAATCACTTCATATGACTTTGTTTGAAACAAAAATCCTGAAATCTGATAGATGTACACTCACAATTTATCAAGGAAACGAAACAAAAACGTGTTATTGCTTAGCACGTTACATAATAATGTTGAAATAGACTTCAATCACCCTAAGAAAAAACCAGAAACTGTGACTTTTTACAATGCTACCAAGTACGGCGTGGATGTGGCTGACTAGATGGCAAAAAAATATAGTGCCAAAGCGGCATCTCGAAGGTGGCCCGTACAGGTTTTTTTCAATATACTAGACCTAGCAGGGATAAATTCTTTCATTTTGTATAAAAAAATGTCAGGTATCAACATAAAAAGAAGAAATTTCATACTGAGTTTAGCTAGTGAACTTTGCGGCAAACAAATATCCAAACTTTCTGGAACCGAAGAATTGCCTAAAGAGTCTACACCATCTACTTCTCGATCTTCTATTCAAAATCCGGAAACTCGGAAAAGGCGGGAATGTTATGTACAAAAGTGCAAAAAAAAATAAAGTCTGCGACATTTGTAAAAAGCCACTTTGTGGCATTTGTAATGTAAACAAAATGTTTAAATGTAAAATATGTCTATAAATATAATAAATTATCATACATGAAACCCTGTTTTATTACTACAGTTACCAGTTTTAACAGTTAAAATAAAATAAAAAATAAAAATAATGGAAGAGTCAATTTCTAGTGTTAAACTATATACTTTATTTGATATAATTACCTGAAATTGCATTCAATGACGTATTGCCTACCGCCTGTGTTCCTTTTAAGTGACGTAAACTATAGAGGGTGGAAATTTGAGCTGGGTCAGTAAGTAAAGGCAGACTAGATGGGTTGAAATTATTACCTTCATGGTAATGCCGAAACCGTTCAAAGCCTTGACTTAGGTTCTAAGGACGAATTACATTTCAAATGATGTTAAGGGACGTTATAACTGTCTACGACTCGCACTAACGATAATAATATTTTACTTAATTTAATCAAAGGTAATTGGATCAGCTTTCAACTTCACACAGGAAGTGATATAAATAACTTTATTTAACAACACACTTAATATTGCAAAATAAAAGTTGAGAGAGAGAGTTGTTGAGTCTCTTGCCCGCTCTTCTCAACAGGACCTGCCTTCCGAGCAGGTGGTAGAGTCACTACAAATAGTCCAATTTGTCGCTTCAAAAGTGCTTATAATAAGCCTACTCGAAATAAACGATTTTGATTTTTTTTTATTAAGTTAAAATTTGACAAATATAAAATTTGAAAAAATAAATGACTAATTTTACAATTTTAAAAAATTTCATTAGAAATAAAATATTAAACGACTTATTTTATTTCCAACTAGCGGTCGCCTGTGGTTTCACCCGCGTAAGTCCTGTTCCGGTGGGAATATCTGGATACAAATTACTCTTTGTCACTTTACACGAATCTGGCTATCATATACAATAGGCTTTTTTTACAATCTGACTGGTAGTTTCAGAGATTAGCCGAAACAGACAAACAGACAGAAAGTGTATGTACTGTACATATGCATATGCATAAAGTAACGGTTATTCCAATATTACAAACAGACACGCCAATTTTATTTATATGGCTAGATGAAATTTCATTGAGACCTTATGATTTTACACGTTATATTTTTTCAAGTATGTTTTCTGATAAAACAATCTGGTTAAGCAGAACCAAAAATACAAGCCATTTCGTGCTTCTCTACGCAAACTGCATCTAATTTTTGTGGTTAGGATAAATCAAATCTTAAATCTGATAATTAAATGCAGTACAGCAAAAGTTTAAAGCAAAGACCTGTTTGGGCCGTTTTTTAAATAAAAACATCAAAGTGTGTCACTTTAAGAATCTTACACACCCCAGATCACATGTAGGGCGCGTTTCCACCCCTGTTCCTACGTTAAGGCTACTTGACATGATAAATTACCTCTTTTCCCTATCTATGGACCTTTTAAGAAATGGAATAACCCATATTATTATGATAAAATTGTTTGCGAATTGAATACGCCCTAATGATTTAGATACATGTGTCAACGCACCACACAAGGAATAATCACTGCAAATAAAGTCCTCCGCCGCGTCTCTGTCTGTTTATATTATGTTCCCGATAACCACAAAGACTACTGAATTGATTTTCATACGATCCCTAATATATAGTGATCTTGAGGATTCTTTGGTAATTTGTAAAAGTTCGGTAATTCGTCAAAGTTTTGTGTAAATTGGCTCAAATATGATGATTATTATTAGCCATATCGCGTGCCTTGAAGCTTTCATTAAAAACGCTGTCTAAGCCTCTTGATATATGTATGTATGGATTGTTCCCGTTTATTAGTGTTACATAAAAATCCCCAATTATCGCTTTCTTTATAATAATATTATTAAGAAAGCTTGCAATATCCATTTTTTCTTTAAAAGAGGAATGAGCAATTTTATTTTTGCTTACGAGCTAAGTCGCAGGCATCCGCTATTTGACAATAATATTGACAATATTATTGCGTGTAAGCGGGCTGCCTTATAATCAACAAATGTCAAGATGGTTTAGTTCCTTTCTCAAGTAGCTAATATACGAGTATTTGATTCTTGTAAAGCCACATCAAAGAAGTTCGAGTAACCATAGTAGATATATCATCATTTCGTTGGTCCTGGGTTTTTGTTTTGTGTTATGAAATTGTAGATTTTGAAGTCAAATAATGATTTTTACATATCAGTTCAAAGTTACAAAGTCCTTAGTGTAACAGCCCCGTGCCTCGGAGAGCATTTTATATCGTTCCGGTCATCATAATAAAAATTTTATAGGCATCGTTAGAGAGACAAATATATTATCAAACATAGTTTGTCAACTAGATTTGGACAGCATGATAGGTCTCGGCTCCAAAACTCGACTTCCTCCAGAAGAGACGTGACGTGGGCTTTAAATGGGTCTTTAACAGAGGCTGATAATGTTAATAAGTATAGATTACTTTACGACAGTGAAACTGTTTGATAGTTAAGTAAAATATAAAAATAACTTATTTTTCATGTATGCTTGTGTGAAATGAGTAACTATAATAATATAATAATATTATAGGACGATTACACACATCGCTATATGGGCTATATAGCGATGTGTGCAAAGTAAGCTCAGGTAGCTTGTGTTATGTTATATATAATTATGTGGGAACGGAACGTAAGTAAGTGTGAGAGGGACGGATGTATGCGTGAAAGGGAGATAGGAGACGGATATGTAAGATGGCGGAGAGGATGGTAAAAGACGTAAGACGTAAGGACGTATTAAGTGGAAATAAAAGTTTAAAAATCAGTTTCGTAGTGTTTTACTTTGAGCAGATCCCACAAATCATTTTGGTGGCTCGTCCGGGATCGCTCAAAGTGTGCGCGTGACGAAATAAGGCGAATCACGAAATATACGACGCAACCGGCGCGGGCGACACAAGATGCGAGGCGCACGTGTTCCGGACATACGCCGAATAATCACGAAAGAACATGAAGTACGAAGAAAAGACGGACGACGAATGACGTTAAAGACGAAAGACGAAATTTATTAACTTTGATTGCAAAGATGGAAGCGGAAAAGATAGGGGACGCCACACAAGCCGCGGCGCCCACCGCCATGTTTTATGGTTTCGAGGGAAGCATAGCTCAGTTATACATAAATACTTATAAATATAGATAAACACCCAGACACTAGAAAACATACATGCTCATCACATGAACTCTTCCCAGATGTGGGAACCGAACCCACAGCTTAGGACACAAAAACAGGGTCACTACCCACTGCGCCACTCGGCCGTTAAGTAACTGTAAATAAACTAGTCAATCGATAGTGTTCATGGGTCTATCATTCCGGGCTATTTCCTTTAAATATTAATTATAGAGTCTGATTCCTAAATTTTGTAGACTAATGCTTTGCTAAAGTAAAATTGAATAGTTAAAGTCAGTTGCATGCAATATTTCCGTTTTCAGCATACGAATCACCATATTCAATAGGCAACCAGAACACGATTCAAAGAGACTGAACATGCTGTATTGTGTACTGTACGCTACAGATGTTTGGCCATATTGCTGCCGTGTTGAATAACCAAATAAGCTTCCGATAGCCATAATGGAGCTTTCATACTAAGCCTTACGCTGCCTAACTACGTTCAATAACTATAATCATTGACCGATTTTTGTAGAAGAAAAATAGAACGTACCTACTAATTGTTGTTTAATGCATTTGTCCTAGGGAAAGTTGGTCTAAAATAAGTAAGTAGGTAAGAATTGAAGGAAAAGTCGATTTGATTATTATCGGTCCTACAAAACTTTGGGTCTAATGATAATTATCAATTGTCAATGATAATGATTGTCCCCAACAGTTTTCTCCGAGGCACGAGAACACGACCGACCTCCCGACTTCGAATTTTGTATCCAGAGCGTAGTATTTTATAGCCCAGGATTCGAACCCGGATGAAACTCAAAACACATACTTACTTACCAACCAAAGAGGCCATTAGTTTGATGATGCAGTTCCATAAATTGTTACTACAGATCAATGATATGTCTTTGCACGATGTTTTTTATTACTTTACCCACATATTACTTTTTATAGATTTAGTTTTTTCTTATTTTTTTATTATTTTATTTTTTATTGCCAGTATAACTTTTTCGATTATAATAATATTTACTCATTGAATTGTTTTCTTCGTGTTTTAAGCTAATATTTGTATGTAAATTAGACATAAGTTAGATTAAGAGAGGAATGTGCAGTGCTCAGAAAAGCCGACAAGAGCTTACGAGCACCAAGCTGTATATATAAAGATTGTATGTGTTATGATAAATAAATAAATAAATGATATTTTATACGTAAACTAGCGGATACCAGCGACTTTGTCTGCTTGGAATTTAAATAAATAAAATTACGAAAATAAACAGCTTAAGTTACTCCTAATAACTTATATTATATTACACCTCAATGACGATTAATTATTTCCATTTTTCCCACATTTTCCACTGTTTCTGCGCTCCTATTGGTTGCCGCGTGATGTTATATAACCTAAAGCCTTCCTCGATAAATGGACTATCCAACACAAAAATGTTTTTTCAATTCGAACCAGTAGTCCCTGAGATTTTCACGTTCAAACACAAACAAATTTTTCAGTTTTATAATATTAGTATAGATACGATATTAGCACGCCCTAAAATGAAACGAAATATTCACAACTCTCAAAATGAAATGTAAGCAAACGTGAACCTATGCATCTGTGCGTGTTTGTATTTTTCGTTTTTAAATACTTAAAATATCAATCCTCGAATAATGTCATACGGTTTAATAATTATGAACTTTTAACTGACGTAAAGTACTCATCAACTCAATTAAGTAATAAAAAAAAAGTAAGTAAAAACGCAGCGGTTCAAAGATAGCGAACCGTAATATTTATTGCTCGTTATAAACTCTGAGGCCGTTTCAAGCGCGAATCATAAAAAAACTTGTTTAGAAATTTCGCCCATTAAAAGTTTCAGTATATTTATCGGGATCTCAAAGTGTTTCATACACACCAATCGCGATCTCGGAACATTACAACGTTTTAACTTGTTTTTTATCGCTCGGTCTTGTATACGTTGTAAAAGTTAAACGAGCATATTTTGTTGTGTTTATTTACTTCCTACCAAAACAGACTTGATATTTGGTGGAAATTTTTCTGAGCTGTAGGCGGGGCACGTGGTTCGTACAAATGATGGACGTTAGTAGCCCAAGGTGCTAGAATGGCAACCCCGGACCGGAAAGCGCAGTGTGGATCGACCCTCCACTAGGTGGACTGACGACATCAAACGTGTCGCAGGGAGCCAATAGCCACACGTGGTTCAGGTTCGTTGTTTGGAAGTCCCTAAAAAGGCTTACGTCCAGGAGTGGACGTCCACCGACTGATAATGTTGATGGTGGTTAGATACTTAAATAGGTTGGATTTGAATTAATTCTTCTTAGTCAGTGGTTAGCCTACGAGTCTGAGCCCGACGTTAGGAATTTTGCGGTGTTCCACCCTTGACCAGCATGTTAAACTGTTAGTCTCAGGCATTATCTTTAACATTAGCCTTTAAGTACCGTAAGATCGTTGTGTTTAAAAGTCCCTAAAGAGGCCTATGTCCAACAGTGGACTTCCATCGGCTGTTAATGATCATGATAATGAACAATAATTTTCTATATTATTTAATTTGAATCAGAGAGATCACTACATTTTAGTTGCCTAAATAAGTAGATGGTCTATGTGATTTTATGAGTAAATCGCCTCTAACAAAGCAGCAATACGCAGGGTACAAAAGCAACAAGCCTTCCAATGCAAATTTTTGGAGCTTAGACGTATCCTCACGTACATGCATTTTCACCGACACTCATATATTTTAGACAGAAACAACAACGCTGTTTAGCAGCAGAAATGAGCATGGTTAGCCTTTAACTGTGGACATCAATATATTGTAACACTACTATGGAGGCGAGGTCTAACTTAAAGTAATATTTTTAAGAAAACTGCCATTTTATTTGATTTTTTTATTTACTACTACTTAAAAAAAAAATAACTTCTTGAAAAAAAAAAACATTAATTTGTAAGTATAAACTATACCAAACATAAAAAACAAAAAATCAACTTCTAAACTTGAAACATAAAAATTCTGACAAAGGTCCAATATCAGTAAAATTATTGACAGTCATTGCAAAAAGGCTTAGAACACTGAAGGCATAAAGCTTGTTTACAGCCAACACAAGTGTAGTTAGTCTTCCTCTTTAGTTTAAGTGGAAATGGTTAAAGTAGGGTGTTCCGCAATAGGCAGGTCTGCTTCTAAAACGCGCTTTAATGTCATATGCAATTCCTTTGGCAAATTTGAGGTGATTACACGTCTTTGCATATATGGTACGACCAAGGATTTTCTATTGCTTTATGCTGATGCTAATTATGTAGAATGTGAGCATTTACTCCACACAAGTCCAGTATCCTATAGAAAATGACTATAGGCCACCTTCTTGTTCTACGGCTACTACTATATATAGAACATTTCTTGTCAGACTTGCCTAGTCCTCCTTTTGGTGCTGTCATTTATGGTGTTGCTGTGATGCATTGAGGAACTGCTTTATTCAACTTTGCGACATATGAACACATAGTCTTGTCTTTGGTAAATCCAAATAACGTGGAACCAATTCCTCGCCACTTTTGAGGCTGGAATTCTTTTGGAAGTTCCCTCTTTTTTTTTCACGGTTCCAAAATACGTCAGCTTTCAGAAATACTCGGTTTTATGTTTTTTGACATTTTATTGCTATAAAAAATATAATTGCAGTCAATAAGTTTTTGTATTGAAAACGTGGACTCGCGGTCTCACAGACCGCAGGCAAAATTTAAAACAAAATTTCTCACCCAAATTGCAGCCAGTGACGCAACCTCTCCTCTTCGCAGTCGTTTCGCCACTAAAATCGAAGCTACTAAACGTCACAAGAGCGGGGAGTGGGGGGAAGTAGGGTAAATACAATTTTCAGAAACGAGAGCGGTCTGTAAGACCGTGCGTCCATAGTTAAAGGTTAAGATTAGCCGTCACAAAAACTCCTATACCTAATATGAGCAACTTGTGTTTAAAGAAGGTTTGGATCTAGATGTCAATATATACATAACTACACGCTTTATACCCATAGGTAGGGATAGGCTGAAGCAACATTTTTGACGGTATGGTATGCGCGATGGTTTATAAGACGACGGTCCTGGGTTCGATTCCCGACGAGGCAGATTGAGATTTTCTTAATTCGCCGTGACCAGTTACCGCCGAGTGATTTAGCGTTTAGGTACTAAGTCCTGCAGAAACCGAAAGGGGTGTTGATTTCATCCTATACCTAACAAGTTAGTCCGCTTCCATCTTAGATTATATCATCACTTTATTAACATCAGGTGTGATAGCAATCAAAGCATCAGCATTGCAGTAGAAAATAAATCATCCTTCCACTAACGTAACGGTCCTTGCATAATTCCTTAGTCTCTTCCATTCTGATTTAATCCTTTCATACAAGTCCGCATCTTCAAGGTACTTTTGACCTATCTATTATTTATAATGTCCAGATGATGTTAATCAGCATAAATTAAAGTTAATAAGCATGTTAAGCAGTATAAAGAAAGCCATACTTATTTCAGTTACAAATAATACAATGCTCATTTAGTAGCAAAAATAAATAATAGTTTAAAAAAACTAAAAACACGCTTTTTATAGAAACCCAAGCTAAAAAATAGAAAATAATTTTAATAAATTTAAATTAAGAATAGTGTTAAAATTTTCATTAACTATAAATTAATAATAGTGTAAATAAAAAAAATCATTTTATTTTAAAAAAGCGTGGGGTGCATGGTGTCAATATAGTTATAAATATTTTATTGACAGATATGAGTAGAGTGATTATCATTTTGATAATATCTTAAAAAGCACCCCACGCTTTTTTTAAAATAAAATATTTTTTTTTATTTACACTATTATTAATTTATAGTAAATGAAAATTTTAACACTATTCTTAATTTAAATTTATTAAAATTATTTTCTATTTTTTAGCTTGGGTTTCTATAAAAAGCGTGTTTTTAGTTTTTTTAAACTATTATTTATTTTTTACTTTTTAGTTTGGTTTATTTATAAAAGCGTGATTTTTTAGTTTTTTTAAACTATTATTTGTTGATTATCAAAAATATTCATACTATGTTTTATAGTAAGCGTCGACATCGAATTCACATTCGATGTTTACAATTCTTATTTTTACTTACAATCTGTACCCGCATTTGCCTGTGCCCCACCCTTAGCACAGTGATTAAGGAAACCACAGAAACCTGGCCAGAGTACAGTCGGCACGGGAGCGAGCCTTGGAAGTCGCAGAAAAACTGCGACTGCCAGGGCTCGAACCCACGCCTGAGCGACTGTTGTACGGGCAGTTTAGCACTTAAACCGCTCGGCCACACAGTCGCTAGTAATTTATTTATTAGTGAGAATAAAATAATTATTTAATAAATATTATAAATACGGGGAATGAGAGTTCAATTTCGGAGAGGGAGCCTGAGAAACGGCTACCAGAACCAAGGAAGGCCGCAGGCGCGCAGATTACCCACGGAGAGTTACATACTGACATACTGACATACTGACAAACTGACATACAAGTGAAGCTAATAAAAAACGTGTAAAAATAAAGTTTGAAGAGTTTCCTCGAGTTTTCGTAGATCTCATCATCAGATCATGACTTAGTTAACATTAAACCAACTGGAATCTTTCAAACTTCTCATTCAGACATATTAATCGAGCCCAATCACAAGGTAGCTACTGTAAACCGTTAAAGAGCTCAATCGAGCCCAAACACAAGGTAGTTACTGTAAACCGTTAAAGAGCTCCCTCAGCTGTCCTTCGTCTTCATCGCCAGACCCTTGATGACAGTCACAGCCCATCTAAATGTAAAGTTCTCATTGAGACAAATTAATTGAGCCCAAACACAAGGTAGCTACTGTAAACCGTTAAAGAGCTCCCTTAACTGTCCTTCGTTTTCATCTGCAGACCTTCAATGACAGTCACAGTCCATCTAAATGTAAATTTCTCATCGAGACAAATTAATCAAGCCCAAACACACGGTAGCTACTGTAAGCCGTTACGGAGCACCCTTAACTGTACTTCGTCTTCATCACCAGACCCTCAATGACAGTCACAGTCCATCTAAATGTAAATTTCTCATCGAGACAAATTAATCAAGCCCAAACACAAGGTAGCTACTGTAAGCTGTTACGGAGCTCCCTTAACTGTACTTTGTCTTCATCACCAGACCCTCAATGACAGTCACAGCCCATCTAAATGTAAAGTCCTTATCAAAACAAATTAATCGAGCCCAAATAAATAGAGCCCAAGTAAATACAGTAAATCGTCAAGGAATTCTCTTATATGTAGATCGGCTCCATCATCAGATCGACTCCAGACCTTCATCGAATTGTAGTGCTTTTAAATACTTATCGGAAAAACTACAAAGTTTGTTTTTAACAAAAAAAGAATTATCAAAATCGGTTCATAAACGACGAAGTTATGCGCGAACACACATACGAGTTACATACTGACATACAAGTGAAGCTAATATAAAGCGTGTAATAATAATAAGTATGTTTCGATTACTTCGAACACAAAAAGCCCTCGTATTATAAGCAATTTGTGGCTGTAAAAAGATAAGCAACAAAAACAATATTGAAGCGGCAGATATATCGGCAATTCGTTACATTATGCAGCCCCACAAGGCGCAACGTTATCCGCTGACAAGATATAATTAATTTATACGCCAGCTTAGTTTCGGAAAAGGCAATATTTCTCCCAAGACGACGTGTTAATTCGACCGTTAACGGAAAATATGGCCGGCGATACAATAAGGCTTTGACTGCGGTGATTGCGGTACAGATTCCTTGTTAATAAACAGGCTGGGTGTACTGAACTTTTTTTACTAGCTTTCCCGCGAACATGCTATAGACAAGCATATAATGCTTTTTATCTAGGTGCTCCTAGGCTTAAAATCCAACTGTGAAAGAACACACGCAAGCACACATCAACACGCAAAAAAGCCGGTTTGAAGAATGGACATTTTGCAAAATCACGTTCTCGCAATAGTGATCATGGACCGTACATGGCAAGGCTTCCTCCTTAAAGAAGAGGGAGTTTGGTGTTAAAACCATCTCCACTAAACCATATTGGCAAACTCTCCAATAGATACCCATATCCTACGTCTAAGACTTAACATCGTTATACGATATGCAATATGATAGGTAAATTATACATCATCACGAAACGTACCGATACATTTCGATTTTGTTAACACAATTCTGTGTATAAAATAATTATTTTAAATTAAAAAAATTCAGTATTAACATTAACAAAAGGGTTGACACTTTGAAGATTTAAGTAAATTCTTGTCCACATACCTCCCTTAAGATTCAAATTCAAATTCATTTATTTCAAGTAGGCTAATTACAAGCACTTTCGAAACGTCAAATTTGACTATTTGTGCTCTACCACCGGCTCGGAAGGCCTCCTGTTGAGATGAGCCGGCAAGAAACTCAACATTTGCTCTTTTAAAATCATTCATTTTCAGAATATTAACTATATTGTTATATAAAATTATTTATTCCACTTCTTGTGTGAAGTTGAAAACGGATCCAATTGCCTTTGAACATCTTTGTCATTTCAAAATTCATTAATAGTATAATAACCTTGACTCAGTAAGTGAGTTTTGATACATTGCTTAAACTTATGCATTGGTAGATCAAGAACTGATTTGGGTAACTTGTTGTAGAAGTGTATACCTAAACCCATGAATGGCTTTTGTACTTTTCGGAGGCGATACGCAGACATAACTAACTTTGACCATTTCCAGAAAGACTATCATTTAAGTCCTTTTTCTGTTTGTACATGTACATATATATTCTACCTAGGAAGTTTATTTTTTCCTAGGTATGTACTCTCCCCAACTTCTGCTTGACGGCTCGATAGGTATATACCTAACACGTTGTATAATATATGTACACATATTTTAATCGGCTCTAATCATTACACGCAGAATTGTATCTAAAGACTAAAGCTCTTCGGCTTACGCCCTTATTACGTTCAATTTATGCTCGCGCTTTGCGACGCGAGAACGTGACGCGCTTCCTAATGTGAGGACGTGACGACACAAGTAATCGCAGCCATATACATTGCTAGCTCTATATGACGTCACTCGCTAATATCAAGTTAATGTGACGTTATAAATTTAATCAACCACTAACCAACTATATGGAGATCAATATAGTACTTAAACAATATCAAGTTCGTAGCCGCCTGCAAATGTTAAAAATATATTTTTGAACCCCTTGCGGTACATTTTAGTTTTAAGTTTTTGAGGAGCATTTACTCCAGTTATAAAAACTTATAAGGGTACGAAAATTCCCATATAACTAAAATTTATGTTAATGTACAGAATACTATTATGAATTGTGAAAAGTCCCCCTTGTGCAAAAAAATATTTATGATAATGATGCTATTTGTAGCTAAATAATAAGATTTTTTGTAACCTTACATCTATTTTAAGGGCTAATTTGACTGGACTACAGTTCGAGACCTGAGTAAGGCTTTTAAAATATTTATTTTTTTCTTCCTACAAAAAAATTCTTATTTAAAATTGTCTACTATAACTACTATAGAGTTTAAATTCTAATATAGTAAGGCATATAGTGAAATCGATATCGTTAGTGACGAGTTAATAAGCTCAGGGCTCACGTTTGATGAAAGACCACAATAACTTAAATGAGGTTTGAAACTAAGACTTAAAGTATTAAACATCTCCGTGATGTTCAGTGCCAACTATTTACAGAAATAATTCGCTATTTAGTTGTATTACTTATTGGTAATATTCCTCGTTGGTCTAGTTAGTTGTTGGCCTATGTGGCGCATATCACGAGGTCCTGGGTTCGAATCCTAGGTCGGTATACGGAATAATTCTGAGTTTTTCGTCTATAAAATTTTCAGTAAATTCCAAGCTCAGAGTCGGGAAGTTGGAGGTTGTTACACGTTAAGCTATTGGTTCCGGTCTCTACCATCAACATCTGATAGTAATCGTTAATAAATGAAACATTATCACCCTAAGCCCACCAACCTGCACTGGAGCAGCATGATAGGTCTACGCCCAATATCCTCTTTCCTATAATTAATTACGGTCGTTAATATTTATTAAGTGATATGACCCAGGATTCGAACTCAGGACCTCGTGATCAAAGCCACATAGGCTAACCACTAGACCTACGAGGCAGCTTTACTAAGGTTGATTAGGTTACTGAGAATAGATTTACTATAAAATTTTAACTAAAATGAAGAATTAACCAATTAAAAAATCAAAGTATTTAATGCATAAGGATCTTGCGTATTATAATCGAAGCACTGTAAGCAAGCTCTTGTGAAAGCGCAACTTATACGTCTCGGAAAGTACGGGTATGTTCCAAAGGCTTCAATGAAAACTATAGCTTTATAACAGAAATGTTGACTGAAGGTATGTGGGAGAAATGAAAAGGGAACTTTGTGTGAAATTCGAAAATATGATATTTTACCTATCTGAAGTTCAGGGTATGACATGAAGGCAAGTTGCGGGTTTCCTGTAATTATTATCTTTATTATTTAATATCTGATTAAACCTAGCTCTAGCTATTTCTAGCCTAAATCGATTAATCGCCCCGAAACCCTCTACATGAAATCATGGAAATCGTTGGAGCCGTTTCCAACATTAACAATACAGGTTTACAGCAGCTCCAGCATTGAAAATTGTAATTTATGACAGAAAAGTTTCTTTTTCGTTCGTAAAAATTCGTAAAAGCACTAATAAGTTGGACAGCCTACGGTATTATTTAAAACTAGTCAAATTAGTTTTAGAGAATTAGATTACGTATCTCTCATTTTTGGTTGATCCATTAATTATGGGACACCTAAACCTAAGTATACGTATACGATATAGCGGTATAGAATTATCGTGAGATCTCTACAACTATAATTATTTTACATAAAAAGCATAGTTAGGTACCCGTTTCGCAATGTAGCCCACTAAAAATGGGCTACCCAATATTTTCAAGGAAACGGGATCACACCGCGGCACACAGCCAGTGATACCTACAGGTCTACAAAATTAATAGAAACCTTTGCTAAACTCTCAAGATTGCCTTCGCGAAATTGAGTGAAAACAATAAAAATAATCTGTTATTCATTATTTCTAATCACGTAGAGTAACCAAAGTAATAATACCTCATCAATATTTCATTAAGGGTATTCGGCATTACCCTTTGATCCCCTCTTGGAGTCACAGCGCACGTAAACTCAAATTATTACTTAAATCACTTCGACGTATAAGGGGATGGAAGGAGATGAAAAGGGGTGAAAGGGGATGCGGTTGCGGGTCCCTTTTACCTGCTCAGCTTTTCGCCAATTCGGTGGCTTTCAAAAAATTTAATGACATTCAATGTTTAAGTCAATTTTCATTTCACTCAATTAAATCACCATGTAGAATGTACTAATGTCAAAAGATCTCGGTGTTTTTTTAACCGGCGATAAAACGGAAAATGTTCTCACTTCGAATAACGATTCACTTTGATTTTTTTGAATAGTACCAATATTATGGATCTTAATTATTTTTAATCTGTAACTTTGCCCGTTTTGTCTTGCTTATGTGTGAGTTAATTAAATATAGTCATTGGATGTATTTTCTGTTGTTAAAGTTATTACGAGCCTGGCTACAATATACACAAATGTTTAGTAATTCATCCGATAGTTCCAGAGATTAACGTGTTTAATCCGTGAAAACGCAAGCGTGACTGAAATGCGAAGCGGCATCCGGCGGCCCCTTCCGACTTGGCAGGTTATACAAACTTTTCCGTTTTATAAAATTACCTACAAGTGCTTACAACATATTATTAGATCTATCCCGCCCTAAATGATCCCTTAAAGAAAATTCGATATTCACTCGGGAAATTGCTCCAACGTAACAATAAGTACAGGAAACAAAAAGGTAACTTACATCAAAGGAACCTTTACGTATTGTAACAGTCCGTATGACCATCGAGGCATAAACCAATAGAAATGTCTTTGATTTAAATTACTTATACGTTTATAAGAGCAGAAATCTTATGTCTGTACCTACTTCTTGGAATAATTGTAACAACAGAGTATCGAAATGCTTGTTTTTTAATCATCACAGGTTAGTCCTTGACTGCAATAACAACTGATGGTAAGTGACGATGCAATCTAAGATGGAAGCGGACTAACTTATTAGGAGAATAATTGAAACCACACCCCTATCGGTTTATATACGAACTTGGTACCGGAACGCTAAATTGGTTGGCGATACGTCTTTTTCGCTTTGTGGTAACTAACCACAACCGAAGCCTCCCACCAGCCAGACCTGGACCACTTTAGAAAATTTAGAAAACCTTAATTGTGCCACCCGGGTGTCAAACCTAGGACTTCCGTCTTATAAAGTCACTACACATACCACAGCGCTACAGATGCCGTCAAATCCTGCAATGTAAGATCCTGATTTTTTATAAAGTCTTGATTGTTTTGTACATAATTATTATTTAAGTAACTTAGTAAAAAATAGTGTAAATAAATAAATGTCATCTTATCCAGTCATTGTTCTTTTGAACATAATTGTCTTATCATAAAGCCCATTGTCGTTTGGTTTTGTTTTAACAATAAAGCTACTAACAAGTGAGAGATGATATTCTGATCTTAGTTTTAACATCCTTAATTAAGATGTTGCGGCAATTATGCCTCGTCACACTGACTCCGTATTACAACAGTTTTGCAGCGTTGTTCCTTGACGCGATATTGTAACCTTCCTTGCGGAAAATAAGCTCATTATGCTTACTTTGCTGAGCTGCGTGGGAACTAAGCAAATAGTAGTCGAAGAAATTGTATTTGTTGATATTAACATATACGGTTCCTGAACGATAAACTGAATGATGAATTAGACAACTGTAGAAAGTTAAAATTTTGAATATCTTTTTTTCCCGACTACAATATAGATTTTTTTCGATTTTGTATTCTTATCTCCTTTAACCATCACGAAATAGTTTTAATAAATTTATAACTTGGGACATAGCTGAGATTGTATGGAACATTTTTTCTTTTATCGCAGAAAGATGAATTTTACACAAATAATTTATGATAAGAAACATACATTTTTACATTGTTTTAGGCGTTACGTTACGATTCTGTACTGTCAGAGTTAGGGCCGGTGGTAGAGCCACGACAAACATATGAAATTGACGTTTCAAAAGTGCTTATAAACTAAGCCTATTTTAAATAAAAGAAGTTTGATTTTGAAACGTAATTATGTTGTACGATTACATAGCCACTTAAAATCTATTTAAAAAATTTTCGCTATTGAAAAGATCCAATTCAATACTATAGTATAGAATTTCAATACGACGTGTTTTTTGCAACATTTTCCGCAGAGCAATAACATCGTGATTGGATTACGCAGTAAAATATTTTCCGATATATAAAACGATACTTCCCTGTACGTGGGTCACGAGATAATACAGAACGTCGTATAAATGTCGGCACTGCTTTGAAGCATTTATTTTCTTAACGTGAAAACATATCCATATGGACACCTACAGCGTTCATGTAGGAGCCGGTTGTGTCAGATTGCATGTTACACTCGTCCCTGTATGCGGCATAATTCTTTTGTCATATTCTTTTACTTTTATTACGACATGGTTATTATACAATTATTGGTGATTTTTCTAATATAAAGATTTGATCTCAGATAAGTTAATTACAGGTTTTTCTAGGTATACATAACTGGTAATAATTGGTTTGGAATGAATCTGTTTCGATAAAAATCACAGTAAATTACTAGAATTATTACATACACACAAACATAAAATAGTATTTGTAAACTAAACCTACTAAAGTTTAAATAATTCAACCTAACTTTCACATTCATTTATTTATTTACAATTATTTTTAAAATTTTTAACAATGCTTATAAAATTATAAAAAAAAAACACTATTAAAAATTTATAAAAAAATTCATTCCGCCTGCTGCGGGTCGTAATTGCTGTTTAACCCTAGAAAGATAACGTGCGCCCCAAAGGGGCGAAACAGATATATCGCGACATCCAACGAGAGTAACGCTTGTACTTTCAAGAACTGATACTGCCGAGGAACGACCGCTGCTGTTCGGTAAGTACCTTAGTTTCGTTCCTAGACAACGCATTGCTCATCGAAAGGCCATGTTTATCTTCAGAGCAACTTTTATGTTGTTGGTGTGATTTAGTTTTTGTTAATTTTTCTTTATTTACACATAAATAAAGTATGTATACAATTAGGTTATTGTTATTAATTAGTTTTATTGTTTTTAGAAACACCTTTACTGTCCAAAATTTTGGTCAAAAGATAAATAAGTTCCTTTATGACCTGTACGTCTATGTTCTGCTTTGATGGACCTTTGACTCTACTATTATATAAGCCTAAGCCGTCGAAGATGGTGTATATGTTGTCCTCATGCAATTAAGACGCTGTTATGCCTAAATCCTACAACTGATAAACCTGAAATCATTACGTTCTTCAACAAAACATAAGGCGGCGCTACTTGATTATGTCTGTGGCCAAGTAATACATAATTCGCACATACAATATTAGCAAGAATAAGAACACCCGAAGAAAATATATGAAATAACTAACCTGAACCGATTATTGGAAATCCCCCTTTGCCAAGGCGTTTGAGAGAAAATTTTGTGAATATCCTACCACAAACAAAGAAGCTTCTCAAGAAGCTGAAGAAGAACCTCCTGCCAAAGTTCGCCGTTACTGTAGTCTACGTACAACCAAAAAGAAAAGAATGTCTAAGATGACATGTACAAAACATAAAACGGTAGGTGAACATAAAAAAGATGTTTAAACAGTGTCAAAAATCTAATTTTTTTTCATTATTATTTGTAATTTGAGACTGAATATATAGTGAATTATTAGTTAGTAAGAAAAAAAACCACAAATGTTACTTATTTTTGTAAAAATTGTACTTTAGCATAAACACTCTAATTTTTGTTACTTTTTGTTAAGCCTTTATAAAACACTGTATAATTTTCTTAATACTAAAAATAATAATAAAAATTTGTGTTTTATTAACTTCATATTAATCTAAGAACTCATTGAAATCATAATGAAAAGAATTCACTTTCAGTTTGTTAAAAATAGTCTATATTACTGTGCGGCGCCTCTGAGGCGTATGTTTATCTTTTCAGTACAACAAAATATAATTGCTTAGGTTTAAAGATATAGTAAATACTAAATAAAATGTAGATAATTAAATAAGCATTCGCAATAAAATATTTCCTTATTTCTCTTTCCCCCATTCTAAACGCTAGAAATAGAACAATTGCAAGCTTTACGGCAACACAATAGGCTGAATCATTACAACAATTTTACTTTGTCGTATTCTTATAGACCAGGAGCTAGCGATACATGTAGGTGGGCAATTATAAAATAATAATCGGCTAATTTATTGTTTGGCCTTAGAGTTATTCAAAAATATAACAGCAGACATATTGCTTGAGTAAAACGCCCTTAATTTTTATGCCATCCATCTAACACTAGTTTTTAACCGACGAAAAAAAACGGAGGAGGTATGACCACGCATAACTTTTTACAGTGTTGTCCGATTTTGATTTAATTTTAATATTTTTATTAGAAAAAAGCATACATTCAAAATCAATTATTTTATTAATTTAAATTAATATTTATAAAGGTATAAAAATTTTGTCAAGATATAGTTTTACATAGTCCTCATTTTAGGATCTGATGTTGATATCCAATTTTTTTGGGAAATTGAAGGAATTAAAAAATAAGTATTAAAGTATTGACATATTATTATGATTGTTGTTTAAAACTACTTTTACTCTTCAAATTTTGGAGGCACGCTTACAGCGATTTCGGTTTTTGACTCGGTATCGGTAGCTTTTTGGCTACTAGTGCCATATAATATACTATGACAGTATAGTACGAGTACTCTTCGTGGCGATAAATCACTAAAAAGTAAAAAATAAAAAATTTTAACAAAAAATAGAACCGACTCAAAACGCACTAAAAAGTAAAAAATAATTGTGTCATTCAGTTGCTTTAATTTACTTAAGCATATCTAGGAGTCGGTGCCAGCCAAGGTTTCTACTTTCAAGGATGTTAACTAGAACCCACAAACTGCTTTACTACATAATATAAAATATGTTCCTTAAAATTGGCTGGCACCGACTTCATAGATATGCTTAAGTAAATTAAAGCAACTAAATGACATAATTATTTTTTACTTTTTAGTGCGTTTTGAGTCGGTTCTATTTTTTGTTAAAAATTTTTATTTGGAGTGAATTTTATTAAGTCCAAAAATTAAAAATAAGTATTAAAGTTTTGACATATTATGATTGTTGTTTAAAATTACTTTTACTTTTTAAGGAACGTTTTGTACGCATCCATGGGATATTGACTACCTTGCTTACTAACCCTGATTTTTGCAGGGTTAGTAAGCAAGGATTTATTTAAATTAACGATGGGATCTCGTCAAGAAATAAAAAATCATAAAAACAGACCGTCCACCTGATCTTGGTCTATATTCTATTGTCGTTTTCTTGCTGGTCTATTTCTATTTTTGTCAATGCAATATTTTTCTATTCGCCTTGTCCTTTGAACTGTCTGACAGGAAATTGTTCTTTCTCAAGTCAATTTAATAAGTAAAAGGAGGATGGAACAAAAATGGTTCATTCATAGAATTCCGAATATGACAATATTACATAGATTTTATTGAACTACTAAATGATTCCGTAGTGCGCATTCTGTCTTGGTTATCCAATTCCAAAATTCCATTGATTAAGGATCGACTATTTGCTCACTTATCGTATAGCCAATTTACAGAAAAACCTTATCAAGTTATATATCAAAACCTTCCTCAATAACCACTCTATCCATTAGTCAAAACCGCATGATCATCCGTTCAGTAGTTTTTGAGTTTATTGCGAATAGACAGACAGACACGGCGGGCGACTATGTAGTGATAGTTGTAGTTTTAGTGATTAGTACATACATTATAAATTATCGCTGTGACCTTTGAGTAATGCCAGAGTTCACATATGAACAGCATTAGTAATGCAAACAGTAGTGAGCCTGCTCAGTCATGTGACGCAATTGATCATTCAACACGACAGCGCATTATATTCAAAGCATGGGCTCGTGACGTCACACGCTACTAATTCTATTATTCTATTGTAAGCTTGGAATTAATAGTTAATTTTTTCACGCGACTGTATGTGATTTATATCCAACTGTGGAGGGTTACACTTGTATTAAGCGATATGATTATATAAAAGCGAAACATTGTAAATTGTAATTTTTGGCTTTTCCGAAACAAATGGTTGCCGACCCCTGGACCACGATGATTTTACATATGCGGCTAGTTTTACAAACTTACTTTATTATCTCTCTTCCTACATAATATATCCAAATTAAAAACTTTTCCACGTGTATTTAGCATAATGGCAGATAATAATATATTTCAAAAAATTTATATTTAATATTTCATGTTTAATCTGCTCTTCTTTTTAGAAGTAGGTCAAAAGGTCTAAAGCACGTTAACCAAAATAATATAACAAAGGCACAAAATAATTATTTAGGTCGCTAATTTACATTATGAAATATAATATTATTGTAAGTTAGGTTTTATTAACATGAATTTTCTCTGAAATGAAAACCTAGCTGTTTGATAATAACAAAGGGTACAAAATTATTCAATTGTTTTGTGTTATTTGCCTGAACAATTTTAGTTTATTGTTTTACAAATTTTACGCTAGAACTACCTGTAGCTAAATAAATGTTCTGTTTACATTATGTATCAAAGGCTCTTAAAGTTTTTACCCGACTGCGTCAGAAGGAGGGTAATGTTTTTCGAGCGTAAGTATGTATGTATGTGGGTATTTGGGTATGTACGAGTATGTTTGTCCATTTCTTTGGCACGCGCTACAAACGACTGGACTGATTTTGACACATGAGGTGTCTTGAATTTTTCAGAATTGTGGTAGTGACATAGGCTATATAAATTTTCAAAATGGCGGGTGTAAGTGGAGAAAAAAGAGGGAGATGTGTATATTCATTTTTTATCTTAACAATATGGGTATCATATGAAAGGTCGTAAAAAGACCATTTCAAATATATATATATATACCATATCATGTTTATATTACTGTTTTAACAAAAAATGTCAAAAAAGATTAGATAAAAAAAAAAATTTTTTTAATTAATTTTTCGTTTCAGCCACAAACAATTTTATCCACATTTTTGAAATTAAAAATCATCAATAAATCTCACTATTTTTATAGATTACAACACAGAGAACAGTAGCACAGATATTTTTTATCAACTTATTACATTATAAGTTTGTAGTTGTTTTTTTTTATTTTATTGTTTTTCAATTATTCTTACACGGTGATTATGTTTCTATAATAATATTTTTTTCAGAAAAATATATTATTTAGTCACAAACAATTTTATCCTTACACCGTGCAAAATCTTTGTAGGCAGTGGTATAAACTTTATACTAACGTTACAAAATCGTGGATAATGCATATTTTCTTATTTAAATCAAATTTAGAAACCTCGATTTATAAAATATATATATTCTACATTTTCTGGTAGAAGCCATCATGATTTAGAAATTTTTCATTGTAGTGTAGTATTCTACTAGTCAAGTCCTTCCATTTGATACTCATAATGGGAGAATTGTGTAAAAATATGTAATCTGCCATTTCGTGACGGCGGCCATCTTGAACTGATTTTCATAAAACATAGCCAAAGCACACTCTCGTCTAATGAACCTTTAAATAAAAAACACAAAATCAAAATCAGTTCATTCGTTCCAGAGCTACGATGCCACAGAACGAAGTTAAACTTATAACACCCTTTCGTGTGGATTTAAAAAGCGCAGGATGCAGCCGAGCAAAGACTGTAACAAAAAGCTCCAGGGGTCAATACACACCCGAAGCTGCAGACATTCTAAATGTAGGGTAAGCGCTTTTTAAATTTACAATGAATGCCCAAAACAGCGAATTCCCAAACTCTCCTACATTTCAGCGAAAACAATTAGCATTGCATTACAATGGGAACTTTCAGCTGAATATTGTAGAATTTGTACTGCGCCGGCACGGCTCAACTACTTTTTGTACTATTTCGTTCAAATATTCCCATTAGCAGGTATGAAATGGTTTCTGTCTGTGCAGTACATTTCTATTCAATAATTCGTTGAAGTTGCGGCGTATTTGCTTTTTCGAGTCGCTCAACGAGTACCTATAGTACAGAATAAAAATTAGATCTTGATGAGTTGGCCATTTCTATAAAATCCTGCCAGAGAATGCGATGATTCAAAATACTAGTTGTTCGTATTAGTTTAAGACATACTAATAGATTTAGGATGTTAAATTTCGCATGCCTTTATTATATTTTATTAGTAGTTACTTTGACGACCTCCGTGGCGCAGTGGTATGCGCGGTGGATTTATAACAAGACAAGCGATTTAGCGTTCCGCTACGATGTCGTGTAGAAACCGAAAGAGGTGTGGATTTTCGTTCCACTCCTAACAAGTTAGCCCGCTTCCACCTTAGACTGCATCATCACTTAACATCAGGTGTGATAGCAGTCAAGGGCCAACTTGTAGTAGTAGTAATAGTTATGATAATATTCTCGAAGCATAACAAACAAGCTTACGTTTAATTACTTACATGAAACTGAATTTTAACGGTCAGGTAATCTTTCTCGGTAACTGGGCATTTTGCAAGAATATGTAATCAAGAAAAAATATGTTTAGGAGAAAAAGGAACACACTCTTAATATCATCATCATCATCAACAGCCGATGGACATCCACTGCTCTTTTTCTGATTCAATCTCGCAGAGAGACTCTGAGCATTGCTCCTTCCATCGCCCGCTGACTGAGGCTTCAAGCCCGCAGTTAGCGACCAAATCTCAGTCATCACTGACAAAG
Organism: Mycalesis mineus; assembly: GCA_034621355.1. Classification (NCBI taxonomy): domain Eukaryota; kingdom Metazoa; phylum Arthropoda; class Insecta; order Lepidoptera; family Nymphalidae; genus Mycalesis; species Mycalesis mineus. The sequence goes on from CM067884.1 coordinate 1,285,480, forward strand.
ACTTTCGTCTTCAGGCACTGAGGAATTTTGGACAAAAAGATATCACGGGTTTCCCGAACGCTGCCCAACCGAGTTGGATTCGGCGGTTCACCTCTTTATCAAAATTGGACCTACCTAACTGGACCATATGCCCTAGGTATATATATCTACTCGTCTACAATATCGAGTGCAGAATTTTCTACAATAACTGGGTGGAGCGAAACATGAGCATTACACATGATCTTTGTCTTGCTCATGTTCATTTTAAGGCTCACCTGTTCAGAAACTCTGTTTAGGTAATTGAACATAATATACTTAACATAAAACTGCACTATAAATCAAACGTTTAAATAAGAAAAAGCTCCATCAAAATCAGGCTAAGATGTAGACACAATTAATATACATACGCGTATGGATAAGGAACAACAAAAAAGTATCTCATATTCTACTCTTAAAGTCGGTAAAAAATAGTCACAAACTTATATTAAGCGCGTTAAAACAAAGAAAATTCTCTGTTGGAAAATAAATTGCAATTTACAAGTACATTTATGTCTTAGAGGAAAACCTTAATAAAGTTATGCTGCCTCTTAGATTCTTTAGAGCAAGAGCAAAAGCGTTGTTAATTAGTACATTTGCGGCTTAAACGTGTTTGTTAGCAGCTCGTACTGTTCGCTGACTGGACTCTATGTTACAGTCTTGAAATTTATTTATTTACTAGCAGTTGCCACTTAGTTCGCGTGAAAACCACTTGCCCTTCTATTTTTCTATGACAGACTTTCATACGAATTTTCTTACCTATTGCTCTCTCTATCTCTGATTCACAATTCTGTTTGATGTGTTGATTGGTGAGGCGTATCTAAGATGGCGACTGCAGTTTATTTGTCAGTATCAATAGAATTTAACGAAATTCTCCTTAAACCGAATTTTGCGGATATATTGTCGACTCAAAATCAATATTTTTTATGTTTTGTTGTTCATCTAAGGTTTCAATAAAGTCTACCGTACCACTTGATGAAATTATTAATAAAAATTTTAGTATTTGAGCGCCATAAAGAAGAAAAACAAAACAGAGTCTTAAAATACAAAATATAGAACAGGTACAGAAGGCGGCCTTATCACTCAATAGCAATAAGGCCGCCTTTATTTCGAATTTATTCCAGGCAACCTTAGGTTCAGGAAAATATTAGGACACTAGAAGTGAATATTAACATAGGACAAGTGGTGGATAATACATATGAAGCACGTACAATTAAATACATAAACAATAATTACAATAAATATTTTAATAATATATTTAATGCAACATAAAAATAAATAAAAATGAATTCAAAGTCGACTTTATTGAATCAAATAGTACGACTAAACAGTATTTTTAAATGTGTTCAGTGATTCCAATTATCGTATGTGTACTGGGAGTGCAGCATACATAGACTTGAAAGTCTGTAAAACTTACTCTTATGAACAAGCTTGCGTAGAGTTGGGACACGACACGATCTTTGATTGGTTTTTTGAGTAACTACTTATAACCGCATATTATTATTATATCGTGGGAATTTTTAAACTTAATGTTTGTTATAATACCTACTTAAAAACCGTCAGTTCTGGTCACTGTCATTAACATCTGATAGTAATAGTAGATTAATAAATATTAAGCTTGGTTCGGTGAACGGTTTCCAGCCGTTCACTCTCCTGCATTTCTGACACGCCTGATATTGAACCCAATGTTATACTTTACTTAAATATCAAACTCACCGACGTGGACGGGGAGGTTATAGCCCCCGCCGACTTCGATGTTATGAAGTCGGGAACTGCCTGCAATCTTTTGCGGCGCTACTTTGTGCACAATTTATAGCCCCCCGTCCGTACCATGGCCCCTGGTGTCCGGCACCACCAGTACCACGAGCGCTCAGCCGTCCGTCCGTTAACACCCTTACCTGTCCTTGGTCTTCATCACCAGGCCCTTATAACAATCACAATATATCTAGGTGGTCAAATAAGTTAAGGAGCTCCCTTAACTGTCTTCCGTCGTTATCACCAGACTCCTAATGACAGTTACAGCTACTGACTCAAAGAACTCTAGCCTTTTAGCTTTAATATAAAGCCGTTCCAAGTGGTTTGGCAAGGCTATGGTGGTGAGTCTAAGCTCCAGATATTTCCCACAAGTCAGGGAGTCAGGTTCTTCTAGTGGGCCATTAAAATAGTCATAAAAAACTTAATTTTATTTGTTAAAAATTAACCCTAAGCTCGCCAACCTATACTGGAGAAGCATAGTGGGTCTAAGCTCCACATATTTTCCACCAGTCAGGGAGTCCGATTCTTCTAGCGGGCCATCCCTTTCCAACAAAAATAAAATCATTAAAATCGGTTTATAAATGACAAAGTTATCCGCGAAGACATATAAAAACATTTCCCTCTTTCTGACGCAGTCGGGTAAAAAAAAAGTATGTAAGAACACTCCTCAGACTTTTTCCTATAAGAATATGTCATCATATCGGAGATCAGCCAAGCCGTTTGGCAGTTGTAGGGGAACATATAAATAGTGCAGACACACAGACAGACAGACAGATAACAAGAATTTATAGCATTCCACAGAAATGCAATTAAGTATTATCCTAAGTCCGCAAATCAGCATTAATAGGCTAATAATTATACACTTGCAATAGGGTTTTTGATGTTGTGCAAGTATAAAGGTCATAAAATCCATTAAAATGTTATCAAAATAGACACAAATTTCCGTAGTGACGCTTCCTAATTCACGTCGTAACTTATTGCTCATCTCGAGTGTAAATGATAGTCATTTTCACCGCACCGAGAATGTTCCAGCATTATTTTGGTGTAACCGCTGTCCTAAGGAAAACGATAGACGGGGTTTTTGAAGTCAAGGTATTTTGATCCAATGTCAGGATTTTCTCCTTATGGTATACGGAATAAGGAGTTGAATTCCACCACAATATTTCAATGTGTGGGCGTAGAGTGATAATGTTTGATTGAACGATAATCATCAGTTGTCACTGGGACTCCGGGCTTGCTCTATCTCGTCATTCGAAGCAACACAAGAAAAACCAAGTAGTTTGTTAAGTGACCAACAAAAAACCGTAACCAATGAACGTTCTAAATAGCATAGATTTTTCTATGATTTGTATTTTGACTATCCTACTTATAACGTCATTAGTCATCAAGCCCATGTTCAAGTTTAACACTTGAACATTACTTTCTGTTATTTCCCTAAGTTCTATAGTCTAATTGACCGCATTCGCTACATTTTTGTTCTTTACACGTTAAATATTGCTTGCTTGATGGTTAAGGAGTTCTCCTTTCTTACCTTTTGTCCAGGTTTTTTCACATTCGGCCAAATGGTTGTTCTTGTGTATTTATAGCTTTTACGTGTAATTTAGGGGCTTAGGGGCGTAGCTAAAGGTGTTATCTGTACTAATATTATAAAGAGGTAAAGTTTGTAAGTTTGTAAATGGATCTGTTATGGGACGGGGATAATGCTTGATGGGAAACTATAAAAAAATTAAAATGAGAGGAGGAGCGGGAAATGAGCACATTTTATAATTATGAAAATCTGTCTTTCAAATTAGAATGGTACATAAAAGGTTTTCACGCGAACGAAGTCACGGGCGACTGCTAGTCGCAATTATAATATCACATGAACTTTTTGTATTGGGCTAACAAAAAATTTACAATCAGAAAAAGCTTCTATTTCTACCTTTTTGTTACAAGTCTGTGGCATTAACGTTGAAAGCCGAGAATAAATGAGGGCAACATTTAACTCAAAAATACTCTACCTGTGAATATCGCGCTGCTGATATATAAATGTCATGCTCTAAGATACCTATCTGCCGAGATACGTGACACTTGTTTACGACACGCAATAGAACACAATAATGGAATAAGTACTTTTATCTCCAATTTATCTTGTAAAATAACAATGTGAAACAGATGAAATGTGTTATTTTTTGTGTTTACTAGCATAAAATAAAGTATTTTTTCTTTGCCAAGCGAAATCTTCGCGGTAGGGAGCTCTGATTCGGACAGCAAAAGAGATGCAGTTTCGAATCATGTTGGTTCCTCAATTTTTGATATTAAGTTTATTTTCAAATAGAAATTATTCTAAAATGTAAGTAACACTATTCAATAAAAATATGAAGAATAAAATAGAAACATGTCATCTTTAAATTTAAGGGCATCATTGTAAAATGTCCAGAAAGTACCTTTATGTTTCTGAGATACTCTTATTTCCTTAAGCGTACCTCGTTTGATAATTCCACAAATCTGAAATATCTGATATATCATCCTAACACATTATTTAAATTAAGAACTCGTTTAACATATCACATTATTCAACTATCCCATTAGGGAGTAATGAAGTAGATATTCAGTGCGAACTATGTCAGTGCAGATGTAATTAAGCTGACATGACGCGAACTGCGACCGAAGTTCGTGTCGCCGCCCTACACTGTCACAGTGCTGCCAACTACGTAATGAGTGAATGATTAACTCACTATTCTGTATTCACTGTGAACGAACAAAGTTCTGTTAACGTGTTTGAATGTCATTCTATAACGTCAGCGTAAATGTCATAGAGACAATAATTATGGAACTGTAAGTATACGTGTCAGTACTACCAACATCAAAAATTAATTATACCACTACCAACCTATCAACCAACGCATTTTTTTTTTAATTTAAAATATGAAATTTTCAGTGGGTAAATTCCAAGCTCGGAGTCGGGAAGTTGGTGATCTTACAACCCTGTGCCTCGGAGATCACGTTAAGCTGTAACTCCCGGTCGTCACTATCATCAACATCTGATAGGCGTCAAGAAAATGAAAATAAGTCCGCCAACTCATTGGAGCGCAGTCCGCCAATCTGCATCAGCGTTAATTAGTGGTAATGGACTACAAGTTAAAGTTCGGTAAATCTCCACAGCCTTGATCATCCGCTAGTTTGGCGGTATTTTACAGGATATATTTCGGAGAGAGTATGGAAGCCCATACAGTTCCTGGATCTTTAAAACAAGAGTGAATAATTACGCTGGTAATGCATCTACACTTACCATCAGGTGAGATTGTTTTATTGACTAAAACATAAAAAAAAAGTTGGCCCTTGACTGCTATCACACCTGATGATAAGTGATAATGCAATCTAAGATGGAAGCGGATTAATTTGTTAGGAGTAGGATAGAAATCTACAACCCTTGCGGTTTCTACACGACATCGTACCGGAACGCTAAATCGCTTGGCGGTACGTCTTTGTCGGTAGGGTGGTAACTAGCCACGGCAAAAAGCCTCCCACTAGCCAGACCAAGACAAATTAAGAAAAATCTCAATCTGCCCCGCCGGGAATCGAACCTGGGACCTCTGTCCTATAAATCCACCGCGCATACCACTGCGCCACGGAGGCAGTCAACCGGCCGTGATGATGATAATGAAATGATAAAAGTTCTGTTTTCTTTAAGAACATCTCCAAAAGTACGAGATTTTACTTGAAAAACTAGAACTAATATCAAAGTCAATAATTGCTGCTATTCCAAAAATAGAGAGGACGTGCAATACCCTTACCATTTATCGCTATTCAGTGACATTTCAGTTTTTCGCAGGCAATTTGACGTAGTGATTTCCACGTAATAACAGCCCATACGTTGAGCGTCTGTCAGCTCTTTAAATAAAGTGTCACCGGAAATGTGCTGAGGGGACGAATTGATCGACCTCTGTCAGATATGTCAAGATTGTATCACTTGCAAGTGAATGAAGTTGAATATGATAGGTCATGGTCTGATATTGAAATTTTCTTGAATCACTGTCATAGCTTATACAGATAAATTTTTTTTATTCATGTTAGGTTAGTCTTTGACAGGAATCATACTTGATGGTAAGTGCTTATGCAATCTAAGTTGGAAACAGGCTAACCTTAGTTGGTCCAGTGTTAAGAGTATGGCTCCAGATTATGATAACTCCATCCCTGTAACGACGGAGGCCAAGTAGGCTAGGCAAGGGTAGGGATAATGACTCTCTTAACTATCTATGAGTGTGAAACCTCTGCGACTTCATTTCCGTGCATATTTATTATACGTATTAATTTAAAGTATATTTATAACCTGTAATTTATTACTCGATATTTTTTATCTATTACTAATTAGTCCTGCAATCTTACCTGATACAATATAAGATGGGAGCGGCCTAAGTTGTTAGGAAAATAATGAAATCCACACCCCTTTCGGTTTCTACACGATATCGCACCGGAACGCTATCGTTTGGTGATGTGTCTTTGCCAGTAGTTTGGCAACAGCTGACCACGTCCAAAGCCTAGGCCCAGCCGGGAATTAAGCCCAGTACTTTAGTTTTATAAACCCACTACGCCACGGAGGCACTAAAATATTGTATTAAGTACATACTTCATATTTTCCTATACCTACCTTCTGACTCACCATTACAACAATTTCATGGTACTCTATGCCAGAAGATTTTTCCTGTCAATATAGGTATGGTCCAGTTTCTGAAAGTGTATCTTAATTAAATTCCAAATTGGCCTTTACATACTTACAAAGTAAGTTGAAAGCTTGTAATTGCAAAAATAACACAGAAAATTAAATTAAAACACACGCAAGTTTAAAAGGCTCGTAACAAGTTTATAAACTCTCTCTGTTGAAACTTTTATAGCGCCATCAAATCGCCGCAGTGTCGTAAAACCCTAAGTTTAATGTATTGCTGTAAAGTTGGTCTTATCGCGAACCGGCCCCGCTCACTCATCCGAACTTTAAATACAACAGATAAAAGCGAGGCGAGACCAGCAGTGACAGTACAACATAATATTATCTTTGTCACATCTACGTTACTATAATTGAAGAATTTTTTTCACTACATATTGACGTAATGTGTTCAAGTGATTTTGGTTTGGTCATGGTTGGATGGGTTCTCCAAACCACGAGATGATAGATTGCTAAGATAAATATAAATAAAATGTACCTCCTGTAAAATGGTACTAGATTTTGAAAATAAGAAATCAAGAAATAAAATAATGATGTGGTGTAAAAAAAAGAGATCTAGTGACTAAAATTGACAAAATGATGCTTAGATGGTTTGGGCATGTAGAGAGATGAAAGTAGAATGGATAAAAGAAGATTAACAAAAGAGATTTTTGAGGTGAGGGTGAATGGAAAGTTGGAAGGGGAAGGCCTAGGTGAATGTTCCTTGACCAAAGTCTGGACATTTTAAAGAATAACCAGGTTAAAAGTAGCTTTAAACCACCGAACTTGTATGAAAGGATTAATGAGAGTGGAAGAAGCTAAGAAAGTATGCAAGAACCGTGATAATTGGAAGGATGTAGTCTCTGCCTACCCCTATGGGAATATGGCGTGATAAATTATGTACTCGTATGTATGTTATTTCTTGCTTTTTGGTGTAGGGATAAAGTCGGATACATTGTTTTTGTAATGTAGAACCATTGTACAAAGTTTGTTAACTTGCACAAAGTTATTTATGTGAACTGGTTGGGAAGATTACTAGTCATTATTAGACAAGATAATAGTTAGGTGAACTGTCCTTAAATCTTTAGGTAGATAAAACTTGTCACTCAATTCCCCAACGCGATTGTTAACTTTGGATTCTTCTCGACCCTCGTCAATGTATATCAATGTCAGGGAACACGACTCAAAGGAGACTTGCTTTTTTGTACTTTAACCTACTTAACATCACAACTGTGAAATACTAGAGGAATGCTCGCGGTTTCACCTATGTAATCTAATTTTGTTTTCGTGGAAATTAGTATAGGAGTAACAAACAAACTTCCAACCATCCATATTTACAAACTTTCACGCATAAACTACTGTATGAATTTAGATGAAACTTCATAAAAATATAGCTTACATATCAGAATAACGACATTCTATCCCGAAACGGATTTTAGACGGCCCAGTGGCGCAGTGGGTAGTGACCCTGCTTCTGCGTTCTAGGCTGTGGGTTCGATTCCCACATCTGGAAAATGTTTGTGTGATGAGCATGGATGTTGTCCAGTGTCTGGGTGTTTCTCTATATATTATAAGTATTTATGTATAATGTGTATAAAAATATTCATCAGTTATCATAGCACCCATAACACAAGCTACTTAAGAGTACGCTTACTTTGGGGCTATATAGCGATGTGTGTAACTGTCCTATAATATTTATTTATTTATAAAAAAAAAGAAAAAAAAATTCCGCGAAAAGTGAACCCGTGAGCGTCCTCTAGTTAGGTATATATTTAAACTAACAACAAGTTTTAATTTGTGTTTTGTACTGACTCTGCCATTACTTTAGGTCGGAAGGCAGATTCTACTGATGAGAGCCAGAAGAACAGAATATATTAAACCGTATTAACACTTTGACCAGTGCAAGGTTACTAAAAGGCCCGTACCGCTGAAGCAGAGTCGAACGTATAAAAGTTTTAAACGCGAAACAAACCAGAAAGTCATAAATTAAACCAAAGGGAAACAGGAAACACTCCGACCGTTGCCTTTCGAATCCTTTCCTGGTCCGATATTTGGGAAACTTTTCAACGGATTTCCTGTTTGGTATAAATAGGTTTTTGTTTTTAATTAATGTTAAATAACGAATTTATATTTAAAACAGAATAGTGATACACAACTTGCAGATGTGTAGATAGGTACCCATAATTTTGAAATGTATAACTTATTTCAAAATATGAAAGCGTTTTTTTAAATGGTAGCTTTGTGTATACCTGTTTACAGTTAACATTCTTGCTACACCATATTAGTAATATTTGTTACTAAAGGCGCCAAGTCAGAAAAATTCTACCATTCACAGTCAGGTGTCTTTGAGAGGTATCTAATTAACGTAAGATATAGTCATCAAGAAACTTTACATTATACTAAAATTAAAATAAAACTGCTTCTAAAGTAAAAATATTAAAAATTGAACTTAAATACATAAACAACATTCAAAAAACCAACTACATTAATTACAATGTACTTGCAGTATTTAGTCGTACTATTACAGACAGATTAGTACAATACAGACGGAAGTCCTAGGATCGATTCCCGGCGGGGCAGATTGAGATTTTTCTGAATTTGCCTTGGTCTGGCTGGTGGGAGGCTTTCGCCGTGGCTAGTTACCACCCTTTCACGGCGGTACGACAAAGACGTACCGCCATGTGATTTAACGTTCCGGTACGATGTCGTGTAGAAACCAATAGGGGTGTGAATTTCATTCTACTCCTAACAAGTTAGCCCGTTTCCATCTTAAATTGCATCATCACTTAACATCAGGTGTGATAGTAGTCAAGGGTCAAGTCAACTTGTAGTCGATTAAAAAAAAATACTTTTTTACAAATAAAATAATTCACCTTCACATCTATCACAGATCAAATAATGAATCTCTATTTCAAAATAAATAAATATAATTTGTCTTGTCTACAAAAAGATTTATTATTGTAGTTTTGCACTGTACCCAGTTCTTCGGATGCTGGTATTATCGGGATTAAGCTCTGATGGAGATATTTTTATCCATTACCAATATTGATCCGCTCTTTAGGAGATTGCGGAACTTGACAAAAACTATTAATAGTAATATAAAAGAACTTTTTCCTCAATACTTTATTTTCGTAAAAAGACTAATATCTGAAAAGGTAGAGCAAGATATCTAATGGTATCTTTATTATATTACGATTATTTGTTTAGGGGTTTTGAAAATATGAGGTGATAAAGAAAATGACACACTTACTCGTACATAAGAAATGCGCGAAAACATAACCCTTCTTAGCAGTCGGGTAAAAATTACTGAACACATCGTTTTTCAAAAACTTTAATATAATATTTTTTTAACAAAAAATAGAACCGACTCAAAACACACTAAAAAGTAAAAAATAACTGTGTCATTTAGTTGCTTTAATTTACTTAAGCATATCTATGAAGTCGGAAATTTTTATTTCTTACTTTTTAGTGATTTATCGTTACGTAACGTACTCATACTATAATGTCATAGTCATAGTAATAGCAGTAGTAATTATACGGTACTAGTAGCCAAAAAGCTACCGATATCGAGACAAAAACCGAAATCGCTTTAAGCGTGCCTCCAAAATTTGAAGAGGTCCTTCAATTTCCCCAGGATATCATTATCAGATCCTATCATGATGACAATGAGACCACCTTGGATGTATGCCCTTTCTAATAAAAAAAAAATTATCAATATCGGACGACTCTGTAAAAAGTTATGCGTGGTCATACATGAAAAAAATATACGTATCGAATTGAGAACCTCCTCCGCTTTTTTCGTCGGTTAAAAATAAAAAATTGCAATTTTTCAATTCGACCATCTTAATTTTTGGGTACGATGAAATAGCCCAGCGATGTAGTGAGTGGAGCGAGATTAATTGGAAATTAATAATATAGCAATATTTCTAAATAACAAGAACTTGTAGGAAGCTTGAGAACATCTCTCCACTTTTGACATACAGCATTCATAATGAAAGTGGTTCACGCGAAACGGAATAAGAATCGCTTTGAGGGTGCCCTCGAGATAAATTGTTTGCGGTGAACGAGAAGTTAATCATTGGGCCTATTTTGTGGGGTATTGCTCTTTGTCTACGTTTAATTAAAATGCCATTTTATCTGTAGGTGCTTAAACTATATGCTAGACCACATAGTCCAAATGATTTTCTTTTTTTAAGGCAAGGCCTACTTCCTTATAAAAACACCTCCTTTTTTGAAATCGGTTAATAATATAAAGCGTAAAACCACCACGCATATAAGATGTAACGATCACTAACAAAATATGATAATGGTAATATCCGGGAATGACTCTCTCTGAGGGATACGGTATTTTTCAAATCGGTCTGCTGCTAAGAATTTCCAGGAAAAAAGAAAATCTTAATATCCTAGTTCACTTCAGTTTCTTCGTTCGATTCAAACCCAAGCCATTATGACTTTAAGTCGCTTTATTAACAGTGCTTAAGTGGTAAGAATACCAACGAGGGAGTCAATTAAAATCCTTATTAATATTATAAATGCGACAATTTTGAAATTTCTACGGGACAGGAAACTACACGGGTGAAATCGCGGCATCCTCTGATGCAAAATATCTAACCATCAGTAATATCCGTGGTACATGAAACAAAGATCCTACTGTTATCAGTATTGTTTATATTGGAGTAGAATATTAATATTTACCATTTTCCGATATCTAAACCTCCGATATTTCAAAGCTTTTAGAGTTCAAGAATCTTGATCTCAAGTTCAAGTTATTTTAAAACTTGCTTACGGAACTAACAAAATATTCTCCTTGCCTTCCGCGGTAAAACTTCCTCTTGATAATAATTTCATCTGAAACCTGCTTGGGTAAGTTTGCGGCATAAAAAATAAAAGAATATTTATGTTAAAGAGATTAAAGAGAACTAAAAAATGCTCATGGTTGGGTTAATAGAAAAATGAGGCCTTGGATTCAATGGCTTGGGTGGGATTAATATTGGATTTTTGTTATACAAAAAATTCTCAGTAGGTATAGTGACGCATTTCAAACTGAGTCATCTATCGTTTATATTGACAGTGGAGGCAGTCATTATTAGAGCTGACGCATTGACCCCACGTTCGTCAGCTGGCATATGAAACGTACATATCAACGTAACTTATCACGAAGTGATAGGACTGCTTCCACATCACTGTCAATATAAACGATAAACGACTCAGTTTAAAATGCTTTGACTAAATAGTAGCCTATAGGTCTAAGATGCACTCGAACATCGTCAGCCAATAGCGGCAAAATCGGAAGTTTAACTCAAGCCCCAACATAACGAAAGAAAGTGATATTTTCGATGGCGCGTTTTTGGGAACCAAATGCCATTTTTATATTAGGCCTACTGGAGATGGAAAATTGGTTGTCTTTTAGTAGTAATAGCTTTTTGAGTCAGAGCTTGTACGGGAAGTCCTACCCTCATGCTTTTGACGACCTCCGTGACGCAGCGATACCTATGCGCAGTAGATTTTTAAGACGGAGGTCCTGGGTTGGATTCCCGGCAAGGCCGGTACAGTGTTGTGTAGAAACCGAAGGGGTGAGGATATTACCCTGCTCCATACATTTTATCCGGTTCTATCTTAGATTGCATGCATACCATGAGGTGTGTAGATATGCCGTCAAGGGTTAACTTGTAATGAATGAAAAAACGCCGTTCATAGTTGTAATACATAATATCTTTGTCATATTATTTTTTTCAAGGATCAACTTGCTAGTGCGAGTGCCATACTAAACGCATAAGACCATTTCCAAGAGCTCTTAGGGCCCATGTCAACGTCAACGGTCTTACAACTAATCTCTAAAGATGGCCGCCGACGGCTTAAGCGGCTTTCCTCTTTGAGTTGCTGTTCTTGAGACATCCTAACTATTTGCTTTTATGATATTATACAATAGTTACACTTAGGTAGAAAGTAGGCTAATAAAAGAGAACATCTAGTCGTTAGTGTCTTCGAATACGAGGTCCTGGGTTAAAATCCTGGGTCCCGTTGTGAATGGGATCAAGCGTCTAACGCTTAACAGGACAGTAACTATGATACTATCCAGTTAAGGAGGAGCAGGTGCTTGTCTTACTTTTAGTTACTTTCCCTAAATCAATTTAGATTAAACTTTGTTCTTCCAAAGGTATTCTAATATAATAAAACTACTTAACAAAGCGTTACACTAAAATTGCGACTCGTTCGATATAGGGCTGTCACACGCGGTAGTAAATAGTAAAATAATACTTTATTTTTGCACGAAAATATTTCATTTAGATTAGTTATTGCACAATGATTATTGATAATGTCAAGTACTTACCGCCTCAGAAATACAAACTAATAGAGTAGACTTAGCTAAGTCGTAATCTTATACTGAAAACTCTTAAAACCTTTATTTAAAAGTAATGGATTAATACTAGCATAATGATAGTCGCAGATTACGTTAAGATGTGAATCATTACAATGTATATGAGCCATAAGCCGTCCTACCGCGATAATTAATGTGTAAACTTTTCTATATGGAAGAAATATTAATAGGCTACACTCGGCTTAAAATTTTTGCCTTTGCGTGAAGGGTATGTGCTCTAAAAGACAGGAGCTCAAAAATTAATTTCATTATTAGGTGTTTTTATGTATAAGCGCTTTTAAAATGTTATTTAGTAAACCACACTGCCCCTGAAAAAGGTAAATTATATTATATATTACAGAAAATGTTATAAAAAAACACGAGGTATTACTGACAACGTTTTTATTACCTGAGTGAAGATGAAAGTCGATCCGGTTGCCTCATCTTTGACAGTTTCTTTGACATCCCTAGGTAAATCGGAGTTGCAGTCAGGACAAAGAATTCCAATATGGAAGCTTTGTGCTCCTTCTTTAGAAGAAATAATGTCGTTAAACTTAGGACGAGTTCCGCTGGAATTATTTTAACTCGAATGAAATTCATATTGGTTCTTGGAGTTGAATTTTTGATAACTTTATTTGGAATGGCCTAGTTTTTGGACTGCATATTTGGCAGGTTACAGCATTTCATTTATATTGTTAAATTAGAAGAAAAAACATTAGAATTTGTTACCATAGATAGGCAATAACATACAATGCATTCGAGAGCTAATGGTTGAATCATGCGCTTTTGACCCTCAGACGTTAGATGTTACAATTGACATGTCCGTCTGTTTGTCTTTTGCAAAGTAAGCATACTTTAGTAGAGTTTGTGTTGTAATATTGTAACTAACATTGTAATCAATAATTTAAATGCACGCGTTTCTGACCGCGTCTTTTTCAGTCATTAACTGCTTTTCCGATGTGGTGGTAGTAATAAAATAATAAACGATATTAAAGACATTGCTAAATATTATTTCATAAGTGCAATAATATTTTGAAAAATACTGTACCCTTTTTGTTATTTTTTTCGAGGAAATAAGAGATAAATCATTTTAGATAACTATGTAAAAATAAAAAATTTTAACAAAAAATAGAACCGACTCAAAACGCACTAAAAAGTAAAAAATAACTGTGTCATTTAGTTGCTTTAGTTTACTTAAGTAAATAAAAACAACTAAATGACACAGTTATTACATAATTATATTACACAGATAGCTTATGTCTATCTTTTATATTTTGGCAGATATATAAATGTTGTTGTGTTTTACAAAAATTTAATTCATATGCTTACGTTTACGCGATTTATAGAACTAAACTTCAATCCTTATGAAAATAAATTATTTGATAATCACAAGGATATTATAGAGATAATATTTGCCTTTTACAGTATGTTAATTAGTTATATAGTTTCGGAGATATTACAAAAATAACTGTGTCATTTAGTTGCTTTAATTTACTTAAGTTAATTAAAGCAACTTATTGACACAGTTATTTCTTACTTTTTAGAGATTTATCGCTCCGTAACGTACTCGTACTATACTGTCATAGTATATTATACGGCACTTATAGCCAAAAAGTTACCGACCCTTACACCAAAACCGAAATCGCTGCAAGTGTGCCTATAAAATTTGTAGAGTTCCTTCAATTTTCCCAGGATATCATCATCAGATCCTAACATATTGACAATAGGACCACCTTGAAAGTGTGCCCTTTCTAATAAAAAAAGACTTATCAAAATCGGACAATTCTGCACAAAGTTATGCGTAGTCATACATAAAGCGGCCCAGCGGGGCCGATTGAAATTTTCTTAATTGGTCCTGGTCTGGGTAGTGGATTGGCCGGTGGGCATTGGCTAGTTACCTCCCTGCCGGCAAAGACGTACCGCTAAACATACACCGAAAGGGGTGTCTTCTTTATTCCTAACAAATTTGACGGCCTCCGTGGCGCAGTGGTGTGAGCGGTGGTTTTATATGACGGAGGTCCCGGGTTCGATTCCCGGCGGGGCACATTGAGATTTTTCTTATTTTGTCTTGGTGTGGCTGGTGGGAGGCTTTTGCCGTGGCTAGTTACCATCTTACCGACAAAGACGTACCGCCAAGCGATTTAGCGTTCCGGTACGATGTCGTGTAGAAACCTAAAGGGGTCTGGATTTTCATCCAAGTTAGCCCGCTTCCATCTTGCATCATCACTTAACATCAGGTGTGACAGCAGTCAAGGGCCAACTTGTAATTGATAAAAAAAAATTTAGCTCGCTTCTATCTTAGATTGGACCATTACTTACCATCATATGTAATTGCAATCAAGGGATAACTTGTAATGAATAAAAATAAAAAAAAAAACAACACCAAACAACACTTATGTTTGCTGAGACTAGATATAGTTAGATAAACGAATATAGTAAAACAATAGCGTAGTAACTTATGCCAAGAAAATAATGTAACTGATGTACAAATGATAATCTCACTCGAAGATCGATGAGGTCTCAAAGGCACGGCGGGTACGAATGATTTATTGCCAAAATTTTCCTCCCTAGGGATTATTTGATTGATTCAAATTGCTAGATCCCTTTCATTTGCGAAATTAAGTTTTGAATTACAATTTTCGTCTGTCACGCTATTAATGTAATTGTCTTTTGAGATTTTCAAAGACATTTTCTATCCCTTTTGACTAACTGAGGAATCTTTGATTGATACAAATTGCTACAATGTTTTATGTGGAATTAGTTAATGTTAAATTAATACAATTAATCAATTAAACATGATATAATCGATTTTTAATACTTATTTTAGAACTTTTTTTGCAATTTAGTTCTTACTACTTATTGTAAGGTGGTTGTAGATTAGTTTTAAGTCGGTAGTAATTAATTATTTTAGAGTATTTTATTAACCGACGAAAAAAAACGGAGGAGGTTCTCAATTCGACACGTATATAAATATATATTTTTTTATGTATGACCACGCATAACTTTTTACAGAGTTGTCCGATTTTAATAATTCTTTTTTTATTAGAAAGGGCATACTTCTAAGGTGGTCCCATTGTCATCATGTTAGGATCTGATGATGATATCCTGGGGAAATTAAAGAAACTCTTCAAACTTTGGAGGCACGCTTACAGCGATTTCGGTTTTTGTCTCGGTATCGGTAGCTTTTTGGCTCCTATTGCCGTATAATATACTATGACAGTATAGTACGAGTACGTTACGTGGCGATAAATCACTAAAAAGTAAGACATAAAAATTTTTAAATAAAAATAGAACCGACTCAAAACGCACTAAAAAGTAAAAAATAACAGTGTCATTTAATTTCTTTCATTTCCTTAAGCATATCTCAGAGTCGGTGCCAGCCAAGGTTTCTACTTTAAGGACGTTACCTAGATCCCACAAACTGCTTTACTACGTAGAATAAATGTTCCTTATACTTGGCTGGTACGGACTTCATAGATGTGCTTAAGTAAATTAAAGCAACTAAATGACACAGTTATTTTTTACTTTTTAGTGCGTTTTGAGTCGGTTCTTTTTTTATTTAAAAATTTTTTTTTCTTACTTTTTAGTGATTTATAGTCTATACTAATATTATAAAGAGGTAAAGTTTGTAAGTTTGTAAATAAAGTTCCGTCGGGGCTAATCTTCGGAACTACTGTTCCGATTTTTAAAAATTCTTTCACCAGTAGAATGCTACATTATCGGTGAGTGTCATAGGCTATATTTTATATTTGTATTGTTTATATTAAACGAGTTATCACAGTTTTTGTAGCGCAAGTTGGATCCGCTTTTTACGCGTACGCTGCCTTAACTATTGCATATAATTGAAAACATTGTATGAAAACTCTATGCATCTTAAAAAGTTCCACAAAAAAGTCCGCCATAGCATATCTTTTATATTTTGGCAGATATATAACATTTTGTGTTTTAAAATATCATTTAATTCATATGCTTACGTTTACGTCATTATTTGTACAACTAAACTTAAATCCTTATGAAAATAAATTATTTAATAATCACAAGGATATTATAGAAATAAGATTTGCCTGTTACAGTATGTTAATTAGTTGTATAGTTTCGGAGATATTACAAAATTTCTCAAAAACAACTCTGCCGCTATATCGTCCAAATTAAGTTGACCCTCCGTGTTACGTTATACGTACTGAATAGGTCAACATTTTGGTACTGATATTCTTTGAGAATTCGATCTTAGATCTATTCTTTCAATTTATTTGGCGTGGAAGACCATATTTATATAATATACGAAAAAGTTTGTTCGTTTGTTTAAACGGGCTAATCTCGAGATCTGCATGTCGGATTGTAAATTATTTTGTTTATTATGAAAGCTAGACTCAAAACTGGAATAGACTATTAGTCGCGGGCGACTGCTATATAGCTATAATGAAGTAGGCGAGCGCTAAGAAACGTTTTTTCTAATGCTCACCTCCTTAAGGGGTCAAACGGGAGCTCAAGTCTGCACCAAGTTTCAAGCGGACGAAGTCGCGTGCGTCCGCTAGTAAATTATATTTGACAAATCTTGAATTTAGGTTGTTTTATAAATGAAGGTCAATAACACAAACTGTTGAATTAGGTCACTATATTTCTAAGCATGCGACTTTTATTTACGTAAAAAAAGACATTTTGACGATATTCTAAGCTTTTAAATAAGTGCACTTTTCTTTTATATTTTTTGCAAAAGTATCTTTTCTGCTTTTGTACTTCAGCCTTTCCTTCATACAACTTTGGCCCCAATTTAATTAAAACCCCGTAGTTTAATTAAAAAGTATGAGATTTAATTTAGTTAATATTAGTTAGTTTATTCTTTAGTTAATCGCTAAAATAACATGATTGTTCCTTGCAGGCTACAGATGAAACTGTCTGTATGTGGCCTTGCTAAGTGACGTCGGGTCGTAGTCATAGATCATAAACCTGGATCTTGCCAAAATATTTTCGACTTTTGTCAATAAAAATATCAATATTGTCGCTACGTTAGTAGCGTTATCTATATTATGATAAAAAAATTTATGTAACTTAGCAGATTCTTTATTTACACAGCAGAAATTGTTGTTTTTTAATACCTTTGCCTTGACTGTTCTTTTGAAAATTCCTTGCATAGTTGGTAATAATTGGTTTTCAACCAAGATAGTTTGGGTTCGATTTTTAACTCGGATAAAACACATATTTTCTAAATATGTCCTGGTCTTTTAGGAGAGGGGATATGGAGCGTAGATCCACCACACTGCTCTAATGCGGGTTGGCGAGTTTAGTGTGATAATAGTTACCAGGACCGATGGCTTAACGTGCTCTCCGAGGCAAGGGGGTGCATCACCACCAAATGTCCTACTTCGGGCTTGGAATGTACTGAATATTTCATCGAAGAATTAAATATGTTCTCGGGATTATTATACCCAATACCCAGGACCTAATGATCGAAGTCACATAGGCTGACCACTACACCAACGAGGCAGTCAAGATATTATAATATACGTATCAATGTTTTATAACTATTCGATTAAACTTAGAGACATTTAATTGTACCTATAGTAACAAGACTTTGAATTCCAAACAGTTCAGTAATTCGTAGACCTTAGTTACGAACAGTATATGAATAATAATTATTATTATTAGATATCGGATGGTTCTCGCAAGTTATTGTGGTAGTTTCAACAGCTGTTCGAATTGAGGCCTTCATTGAAACTTGGGACAAAGGAATTTATAATGACTGTTTCATTATAGAATATTGGAAAGGGTCCTCGGCATACATTTACTTGTGAAAGCAATCTTAACCCTAGATAACTGAAATATGGGACTAGCAGACATCTTATCCGAACATGAATCAGAAAATCAGTGGAAGGGTGAAATTGTTTGGGTTAAATCATACCTTCAGGAAAAGAAACATGAACGAACATGACGCGAATATATCTTTCGTTATTACAATCAATATGAGCTTATTTTTTAACGGATTTCTTTCTTTAAGGGTCCTTATTAATATAGATAATATATAGACTACTTTTATGGGAGCGAGGATTACACGACTCGACATACGACATTCTTATACTCCTACAAACCTCAATGAATCTTGAGAAAAATGGAATTTGAGACTGCACCTATCACGATTCTTCAACGGAGATTCTTGACATTCATAATATTACGTGTTGCATGGGGATTATAACCTTATTAAATTAGCGGTGGTAGTATATTCGTTACCCCAGAGTCATTACAAATATATATAAAAAAAATAAAATGTACATCAATTAGGTACCCGTTTAAACAAAATAGACATAAAATCTCAGTGTATAATAACGTAACATACGCAACAATATTAATTATGCTTCATTAAATAAAACGAGTTTATGTAAAAAGATTTATGTGTCCATCTGGTTGTTGCAATTGTAAATTATCATAATGATTACAATGGAGGTCATATTTAAAGCGCGTCACGTGTTTTCCGTTAAATATGTTCGTCCAATTTGTACAGAATTTCAATGAATACGCTGTAATATATGCGTTGTTTCAAAAATTATGTTTCTACTATGAAATGTCTATTAAATCATATTTTATGTTTTAGATATTTATTAGCCTCCGTTATTTTTGTGGTTAACTTGTTCTCTTCTGTCCAATTCCGAAAACATTTTTTACGTTTTTTGATGCCACATGCATCTCTTAAAATTCACAATAATAAGTTTAACAATTCCTGAAATTAATCGCGTTTTATTACACTCTATTTCTATTCAAATATTTCACACTTTTTGGAGTTCAAGCCAGCTACTCTTAAAACTGCCTCGTTGGTCTAGTGACTGCCTCGTTGGTCTAGTGACTGCCTCGTTGGTCTAGTGACTGCCTCGTTGGTCTAGTGGTTAGCCTATGTGGCTTCGATCACGAGGTCCTGGGTTCGATCCCTGGGTCGGGTCATGGAATAATTCTGAGCTTTTTCATTCTTCTATGAAATGTTCAGTATATTTTCAAGCCCGGAGTCTGGAAGTTGGTGGTGTTATACCCCCGTGCCTCGGAGAGCACGTTAAGCCGTCGGTCCGGTCACTATCATCAACATCTGATAGTGATCGTTAATAAAATGAAACATTATCACCCTAAGCCCGCCAACCCGCATTGGAGCAGCGTGGTGGGTGTACGCTCCATATCCCCTCTCCTATAAGGAGGGAGGCCTGGCCCTGTAGTGGGTCATTAATAGGCTGATAATGATGACTCTTAAAACTTAACACTCATTTATTTATTTACAATTATTTTAAAAATGTTTAACAATGCTTCTAAAATTATAAAAAAAAAACACTATTAAAAATTTATAAAAAAATTCAAGCAACCGGTGGTCAGGGCTCCAGAGTAAGGAACATCCTCACAATGCGCGCCGTTTCAAGAATTACTGCCTTCTGTATCCGACCCTTGATCCAACAATTAAGCGAAAGCTTTTTAAGATGTTCGTCAAAGCTTTTCGCTATAACACCGTTGACTGAAACGACTATAGGAACAATCATTGTTGAATCAACATTCCACATGGCGGTAATCTCATGAGCAAGGTCCAAGTATTTTAATACTTTTTCCTTTTCAGCTTTCACCAGATTATCGTCATGTGGAACAGTAATATCAACAATATCGGCGCGTTAATCAATCAATTATCACTATATCAGGTCTATTGGCTACAATATACTTATCAGTGATAATTGTTCGATCCCAGTAGAGCAACGCACTGCTATTTTCAAGAACTGACGCTGGGTCGTAAGGCACCTCAAAATCGACAAGGCCATACTGAAGAGCAAGTTGTTGGTGGATTCTCTTGGCTACTTGATTATGTCTGTGCAGGTATTCGCCATTAGCAAGATGAGAACACCCGGAAACTATATGTCTGAGGGATTGCCCAGGCTGATGACACGCTCGACATATGTCTAGAGTGCCATCTTTCATAATATGTTTCCGGTAGTTTCTTGTCTTGATAACCTCGTCCATAATTGCACAGACAAAACCCTCGGTTTCCCCAAAGAGGTCACCGAATTGCAACCAAGATACAGATGTTATTTGGTCTACATCCGGCCCCGTGAGGGCCTTGTAGAAACGTCCATGCAACTCTTTACTCTTCCATATCGCCACACGATCTGCTATATTATTATGTTTTTTGTTGCAGATTTTTTTTTAAAACAACACTTAACAGAGCAAACAGTGAAAAATCCTACAAAGCGCCCATCAATATGAAGAAATAGATTTTAAGGATTACGTACCTAACAGATATTCCTGTAGCAACCATAACTTACAGAATATAGGATTACAGCAGTGAAGTTTAGTGATTGAAACCAACGGTGTCAGGGATTCCTCGGACGATCTATGTCACAATAAGCCTATCCACAACTCCATTACGATTTCCTCGAAAATTCTGACAATGTGCAAGTTTTTCTTCGCGAATAGTGTCCGCACACGTAAACGCACCATTAGCGCGAACAGGGATGTTACAAATAAAGGATAATGATGATCCATTACGGAGCACACTTTCGCCGTGTGTTCGGGAAATGGAGGGGAATTTTTGTTTCCCTAATGATGGAATGGATTGCTCGGTGTTTATTTGGCCTTGTGATGCTATAAAGGTTGGCTATTCAGCCAAAAGCTTTGTTTAAATAACGACCGAAAACGTCGTAGACTCAATTCGACACTGACTTATTTTACAAACATTTTTTCATAGGATCTAGATTTTTGTTTTCGTTTTTGTATGAACCATATCAGCTACTTAGTTACAGCGTTATGGCAGTTATAACGAAGTACGCATCTTTTAAAACGAGAAAATTTGTAAATATGGATGGATGGATGTTTGTTACTCTCACAATTACTTGATATTACAGCTTATACATCAGAATAACACAGGCAGGCTACTTTTTACGCCGAAATTTTCTCGGGAAAATTTTAATTATTTACCGTATATATATCTATCCCCTGAATCTGACTGGCTTCTACATGATGATAAGCTCATCAAAATTTCTTTGTTTTTGAGATATTGCATAGCATCTATGGCGGGTATTGAGCGTGGAGACCGAATTCAGAAATTCCGTAACGAAAAAACCTAACACCCGCTGGATATCGAAAACATAAAATAAAAAGCATAATTTCGGCGCCGACGTTATTGGGAGCGTGGTCTAACGGTAAGGCGCTCTAAGTGCCCGAATTGTCAGAGAAACGCGGGTTCAAATCCCGTCGACTCCGCAATTTTTTTTTCAAGCGTGATATTTCAAAAAGTCATTAAAAGTTTAAAAAAATGCGGAACCGATGGGATTCGAACCCGCGTCTCTCTGGCAATCCGGGCACTTTAAGCGCCTTACCGCTCGGCCACGGTCCCGATGACGTCGGAAGATAAACATAAGTTGATAAAAAATGCTATGCAATAGCTTTACCGCGGCAGTCCCCGAATGCCACACGTCTTTTTTAAATTATAATTAGCGACGGCTGAAGACAATTTAGAAAAAATACCTACTTTCTGTTGACCGAATTGACCTTTTTATAGGATTCCGAAGCCAAATTGCACTTGAACTTTTATACCACTGCGTCACTGAGTTAGAAATAGAATCCTAATTTTTCTGATGCCAAGTTACATTTGTTATACCTACTGTACAGAACTGGTTTTAAGTTATATTTGCAGTAATTTCCCACAGAACAGTGCGTTATTATGTTAATACTTGTGAACTGCAAATAACGCTCTCACATTTGTCATTCATGAAACTATATTAAATTCATGTTACTGTAAATTGAAATTCCGGTAAAACTACTGTACATTACTTCTTATGCGTGTTGGAGTCAAGTTAATGTATGACAATCGGTATGTATGTTATTATGGCGATACAACTTTATGCGATACAATATTTCAGTAAATTTAATTAAATTTCAACACAATTCTGAACTGTCAAAAGTACCCTAAACTGACGTATTTGTATAAAAGGTTGAACGAAATTGGATGAAGCGAGAGATATGCTAGGATCGTGGCAAGTGGAAGGACGTAGTCTCTGCCTACCCCTATGGGAAAGAGGTGTGATGGTATGTAATTATTTAAAATATCGAAGAGGCAATATAAGCGAGATATTCGTATGATGTATTTTTTTAAAGAATTGACGACTATTTGCAATAAATATATTTGAATTTAAACTTGTAATTGTACTTGAAATTAAATTTACAATGATAAGATATGGAAGACTATATTTCCTAAGGATGCCTAAGGATGACTATATTTCATTATTTCATCAATGTTCTTCTGAGAGTAGCAAAATAATTGAATTGTTCATTGTACACACCTAAAGTAAAGGCTATTTCTATTTAATATTTCTACACAGCGAACATAATTCGAAAGAAACGTAATTGTTTCTCATTTCAGAAGTTCCCAAGTCATTAGTTCGCTCGAGTATCACGGTAACGCCAGAACAGTTTAGGATTTCATCTCTGGAGAGCGCTTTAATCAATAATATTAATGTGACGACAGGCCCAGCTGACGTGGATCCCTCATTTATAACTGTGCCTGATCCAGCACTCAGTCAGAATCATTTGACACGTGACATTCAATCATTAATTTTCGTTCCTATTCCCCGCAAAACATGTTTGCCCGAATTGAGCACGTCAAACACAAACTCGCTGCAAGTAATGTAAGAGTCTATTAATACCGCATTACATTTCCTATATTAATTAACCGTCATTGCCATCATTAGCTTAATTAATTGATTTATTTTGTTATTTTCTGCGTAATTAACCAAATCCAACAGGAACTTAGACCTGATAAAATCTTCAACGTTTTTTTACTTTAAGCCTGGTGAAAGAGACTCTAGAATATTCTTATAAGACAACCTCTTGTAAGAAATCAATTCCAGGGCCCAGAGCTTACTGCAACTAGACCAAACCCCTTAAATTTAAATAAAAAATAATGCTGAATAATTGAAGTATCTAAGGATTTAAATTTAGTCTTAAATTAAAAAATAAATAAGGTTGACAAAATCCTTGGCATAGAGTTCATTATTCAAAACTATTTCAAAGTTTTTCAAAAGTATAGAGAAGGTGCAGGTAATAAAACTTGAACTCGCATTTTGAAAAACTTTTCTATTTACCGCGTGAGAAACTTTTTCAAAATTATTACATTTCATTACAAATTTATGGGAATAATCCCGCGCCATTAATTCATCTCAATAAATCAAATTAATACAAAAGTGATTACTCCTGAAGCAATTTACGACGCTTCACGTTCGGCTGTCAAACTTTGAATACGAATAAAACATGGCGGAAACTTTTGGTTCACACCGAAGTTATCGCAATGCAAAGAAATTTTCCGCAAATTTTAACCTACGGAAAGCTTTTAAGGTTTATTATTGCGCGACATACTTTGGGTCACCTAAAGATGCAAATTATCACGGATTTATTGCAATGCACAAGTTAGCAGTGCGAAGTTTTGCGCCATCAATTTTACAATGTTAAAGTATCTTGTAACTTTTAACGGCAGGATTTTAACGTAGCTCTTTAAGTGCTTCTTTGAATTGAAATTCCGAAATTCAGTGGATTAAATTTATAGTACCGAAATAGCTGAAATTACAAAATCTGTGACAATTTAAAACCTCTTTTTTTCTGCTATTTTGTATCTAGAAGAATTGCTTTGGGTATAATCTACAAATATTCTCTGACATAATGCGGGAGGCCTGTCCTTATATAATTACATCATACCATCCAAGGGGTAGACAAAGATCATTATCCTTCTATTCGATTATTAAACCGTTTATACAAGTACGTTGGTTTGAGTACTTTTGACCTGGCCTTTAATCCGAATGTCCATTATTTGATCTTAAACGTTCGTCTTAGTCTTCGCCTTCCAACATTCCCATTCACTCTCGCCTTAAATAACTCTTTTAGTTACACAAATAAGCTGGCAACTATGTGCCTGATTCTGTAAAGATACTCGTAATTAGCCCGTGTCTTAAAATAAATACCGCAAATTATTGTGTTAGGTAGTTTTTCTGATTCAGCCTCTCATTATAAAATCATTATATTTGAGGACAAAGCAACGCGGCCGTGTTTCCTCAGCATGGTTTTACATATAAATGAGTCTCCTTTCAAATCGGATCACATCTAATTATAGCGGGAAGCGGACTGTTTTGTGTCCGAGTTGTAAAACAATTATAAATATCTAATTATTTTATTACGTCCCAGGGATTTCTCTTGGCGTGTTTCATTTTTGTGTAGAATATTTATGTCTTCTGAGTTTGTTTTAAGAATTAATACTACCATGCTTATTGCTGCCACTATGCCAGACCAGGGGTTAGCCTATGTGGCTCCATTTTACGCGGTTTTGAGTTTGAACGCTGAGTTATGGAATGATACTGAGTGTTTCTTTCTTCTGAGAAATTTGCAGTAAATGGTGTTATATCTCCATGCCTTGGAGAGCACGCTATGCTGTCCCTCCTGATGAATATCATCGACATCAGGCAGTCAACATTAAAAAACATTATCGCCCAAAGCCTGCCAGATGGCAATGGAGCAGCGTGGTGAGTTTAAGCTCTACATCACCTATTCTTATAAGTTGGCAGGTCTGGCTCTGTACTAGGCCGTTAATGTTAATGCCTATAGTTAGTTTGCATCAAGAATGCAGTGAGTCATCAATGTTCGCCGGCCAAACCCTGTGCCCTAACCAATCAAATCGCACGTCGCGTTCGAAGCTATGTCTTGCTATGCCGACTGGTCACTGTAAACTTGACCTTGTAATTTAAAGAGCTTTGATTGGTTAGCGCTCACTGCATTCTAACACGAACGAACTATAGTTCAGTTTCT
Organism: Mycalesis mineus; assembly: GCA_034621355.1. Classification (NCBI taxonomy): domain Eukaryota; kingdom Metazoa; phylum Arthropoda; class Insecta; order Lepidoptera; family Nymphalidae; genus Mycalesis; species Mycalesis mineus. The sequence goes on from CM067884.1 coordinate 1,311,093, forward strand.
AAGAAGCATAAGTGTGTTTTCGATCTGCTGTAAAATTACGGTCAATTAAAGCCAAACACATTGGTCCGTATTTCATAATATGAGTATGTCCTGTAAAATGATGAATGAACAGTTGGAACACGGTGGTAACACAAATAAAACTCGGCACAAGTTCCATAAGCTCGTTCCATGCTGCTAGGAAAGCCATTACGTCGGTAAGTAGTCTGTCAGCACTTGTAAAGTAACTTAATTATCACGAAGCCTCGCTGTGAATTTATTCCAATTACATCGGGGGTATCGGAGAGCTCTTATTGCGAAATGATAAATTGCTTTCAGTGTTAACTTTAGGCGATAAAATAATTTAAATTAAATTGTGGAGTACAAGTGTGGAGTCCCCTTACGTTTTAAGAGAGGATACCTATATACGCTGTTTAAGTATGTTATTTGGGTAGTTAATATTTGTATGGTAGTTAATATTGTCTTTAACTATTTTGTCATTGAAACCTTTTTAGCTGATGAACCTCAGAAATGCAAATAGCGAAAATGCAGATAGCAGAAAATGCAAATAAAAGAAAATAATCAAAAACACAGGTAATATCGACGCTTGATAGGTTTGAATAATAATTTTCATTAACTTAAAAATTATAAATTCGTCATTATAATCCATTAATATTATAAAAGCGAATGTTTGTATGTAAGGATGGATGCCGATCTATGTCATTGTGAAGTTTCATCAAAATCTGTTCAGTAGTTTTTGCGTGAAAAAGTAACAAACATCCATCCATACAAGCCTTCGCCAGTATAATATTAGTAAAGATTACATATTTTCTCGTACTTACTACATACGGTCAAAAACATAACCTTTCATGGCGAAGACGGGTGAACTTAAAGTAGGTAAAAATCAAGACTTTTATTATTTTTTGTGTTGCAATTTTTATAGATATAAATGCTTTTTTCCACTAGGTATATAAAACCTATAAGTAAATAGGCACAGTCAGCTCTTGTAAAGTGACTTAATTACCACGAACCGCATGCGTTCATTCCAATTAAATACAGCGACGATATTGGAAAACTCTTTTTGAAATATGGTAAAAAGGTTACATTTTCATCTTTTGGTGATAAATTAATTGAAATACGTACTCTTACAAGTATTTTATTATTAATTATATGTTTTGATATACCTATGTTATAGTTTATTCACTTTGAGAATGCAGTGAGTCATCATTGTTCGATGGCCAAACACCGCCCCCTAACTAATCAAATCGCGCGTCGCGTTAGATGCTGTGCTTTCAACTGGTCACTGTAATTTGAAAAGATTTGATTTGTTAAGGCGCGGGGTCTGGCCGCTGCTCACTGCATTCTTAACGCGAACAAACTATAAAGAAATGCGATTGTGAATTAATGAGGTAGATCATCTGCTTAGGCAACTATTACTATAATAAAAATTGGGTTAAAAAAGCTCTTTCTAAAATAACTCTAAAACAAAATAAAAAGAATCTTCATCGATACTTCAATAGCGCCTTATAGAGAAACTAAGCTAACCTAATAATTATCTACAACGCTGTGACACAAGATCGCAAGGCAGATAATAATTGATAGGAATAGGCGGTAGTTGGATGAAATTTATGACTTCCAAGATACTGCACACTTATAGTATTATCTTGACTCATAAATACTCAAGTGATTTGCAATAATAACAGTTATAGATTGTAGAAGAATGGTATGATTTTCATGCCAATTTGGATAGTCATCATCATCAATTAACAGACGATGAACGTCCACTGCTGAACACAAGCCTTTTTAGGGAGTTTCAAACACAAGTCACAAGTATTAAGAATAGTAAAATCATGAAAATATTTTAACAACCTATGTCAGTAAGATACTTTCTCAAAAAATCTACAGAAAAAGATCAAACGCCTTTTTTGCGCGATTTTATTTTTAAGCGAGCCCGCCCACGTCCGATAATCGGGAGCCGATTATTTGCAGTAGAAAAATAAAACGTAACGATTGCAATATAGCAACACATAAATTCTACGAAAATTCGGTCTGATTATCGGTCCTAAAAAAAAATATCAAATTAGTCTTACAAAAAGTTAATTTGGATTTTAATTTTAACGATCAAGAGAAACTCTAAAATCTAAAAACGTTTGGAGAGAAATTTAATAAGCAGATTATAAACAATAAAAAGGACCTTGTTATAACTGAAAAGTCATCGCTTTTAATATAATATATTGAGGTTCAATATACGTGTTCATTAGAACATTATAATACAATTAAGCTATTTAATCTTATACGTGGTTCATAATACAGCGAGCTTGAATTGTGTTTATCGAGTGTGTAAGGACGTCTTGTACGTGCGCTTAATTAACATAGAACAAGGATATTCATTAATTAATAATTAATTTTGAATCACTATGTCGGTTTACGAGCTATTAAAGCTATTAAATACTTTGCCTCAGTCAAATTACGGTGTTTTGAAAACTCATCCAATAAGGCAATTCGAATACATTTTGCCATTTATTGATGTTAAGAAGAAATCGAAAGGATATTTACTTCTAACAAGGTAGCCCGCTTCTATCTTAGACTAACTACATCGTTACTTACCATCAGGTGTCCAGGACTAACTTGTAATGAATAAACAAAAATAATTCATCTAAATCGAAATTATTTTTTAATAAAAAGAGAAACGTTATAAAAGTATTTTTCCTCGTTTTCTGCAAAAAGAATTTCCTTCAGAACTACTGTCCTTTTAATAGTTAAACTCAATCCAAAAACAAAGAGCCAAACCACCTGCTTAGTTTTTGTTTAATCTCCTTTAAAACAATCTATTATTCCTGCATTCATCGCTTTTATAATTGAATCTCAACTCATTATGCGCAGGACTAAGCTCTAATTGCAATTGCTCTTTGTTTTAGAGACAAAGGCTCTAAATTAAGGACGCGGCTGCTTATTTTTATATTGAAAACTTGCGGACGCCCGCGATTTCGTCCGCGTGTAATTCAGTCTTATGTGGATTGCCTTTTTAATTAATTAAACAACGGTATTGCATACAACCCACCAATTTGTATTGAAGCAGCGTGGTGGCTTTACGCACCACATCCCCTTTCCCATAAGGATGGAGGCCTCGACCTGTAGTGGGCCTTTAATAGGCTGATAATGATTGCATACAATTTATAAATAAATAAATAAATGAATATTATAGGACAATTGCATACATCGCTATATAGCCTCAAAGTGAGCGTAAGTAGCTTGTGCTATGGGTACTGATGAATATTTTTATACATATTATACATAAATACTTACAATATAAAAATAAACACCCAGACACTAGAAAACATCCATGCTCATCACACAAAAATTTTCTAGGTGTGGGAATGGAACCCACAGCGCAGGACGTAGAAGGTTCACTACCCACTGCGCGACTTGGCCTTACAATTAGCCTCGTTGGTCTAGTGGTTAGGTTAGGCTATGTGGCATAGGTATGTGGCTTTGATCACGAAGTTTTGTGTTCCATCACGGGTCGGGACACGAAATAATTCTAAGTTTATTCCTAGCCCTAAGTCGAAAAGTTGGTGGAGAAGATAATATCAGTGAGCATACTACTAATAAATAAGCACATAATTTTATAAAGCGACCAAAAACTCATCCCAGGATCTCATATCACCCGAAGCCATTTAGTTCACACGGATGAAGTCAAACTACTCAAACGTTTACTTTTTAATTTTTTTTTTTTTTTTTTTTTTTTTTTTAATGACTACAAGTTGGCCCTTGACTACTATCACACCTGATGTTAAGTGATGATGCAATCTGAGATGGAAGCGGGCTAACTTGTTAGGAGTAGGATAAAAATCCACATCCTTATCGGTTTCTACACGACATCGTACCGGAACGCTAAATCGCTTGGCGGCACGTCTTTGTCGGTAGGGTGGTAACTAGCCTCGGCGAAAGCCTCCCACCAGCCAAAATTTTTACATCCCCTTACAATTTTCTTTTTTGCTATGTGGCTTTGTAAGATGAGTTTTAATTATATTTCTTTATTAAACAATTCTAGAAGCGTAAAATCTAAAATAGAACATCATTAGCTTTGTTTGAAATCTAGTATAATTGTGAAAAGAGTGCACCGAGAGCGTTCATTTGCTCACTCGAGAGTACAACGGGCAAACCACGGGTAATGGAAATTGAATGAAGCACTTAGTGGTTTTTGTGCCGGTTTCTTTTAAGAATTGCGTTTGCATAATATATACAACTAGCGGCGCCTCAAACGCCCTGCGAGAGTGTTGGCTTACAATTTATGCATCAACTTATGTTAAGAAATATTAAGTATGTTGTGAAGTACAATTTTTCAATAACAATCATATTCTTAGGTGCGATTGAATGTATAAAAAAAGTTAAAAATCATGCAATAATAAAAAAAATAATGAGGAATAAGCTAACTGTTAGAAATAAGTAACATCAAATAACTAAACTATGTAATTGGAATCCTCCGAGTTATGTTAAGAGATAGTTTGTTTCTTTAACTGTGTTGATATATTCATTCTATATTTTTTAATCTGTTACCTTCTACTTCCGGTCCTTCTTGTAACTCGCAGTAACGTGTGCTTGATTAAATTAAAGTTTATTTCAGTATTAAATACATAAAGGCAGTTTTATTCTAACAGGTTATGGGCCCAGTAAGCCCAAAAGTAATAATAGAATCAGTGCAGTAATAAATTGTATCGTTAAAGAAAAATTTAAAAAAGATGGCTACTTCGAGTTCATTTCTAACTAGCGTCCCTAAGCTGAAGGGGCGTGAGAACTATCACGAGTGGGCGTTTGCAGCGGAGAATCTGCTCATCCTGGAGGGAATGGCTAATTGTACGAAGCAAGAGTACCCAGTATCAGCATCGGCAGCCGCAGATGATGCAAAAGCAAAAGCTAAGTTAATTTTAACGATTGATCCGTCATTGTATGTCCATATTAAGGACGCCTCAAGCACGAAAGATTTATGGAATAAACTAAAATCAATGTTTGATGACTCCGGATTTTCAAGGAGAATCACATTATTGCGAAATTTAATCTCAATAAGATTGGATGACTGCGATTGTATGACGCAATATATAACTAAAATAATGGAAACAGCGCAGAAATTGTCCGGTACAGGGTTTTCCGTTAACGAAGAGTGGATTGGCTGTTTAATGTTAGCAGGGCTACCAGAGAAATTTTTTCCGATGATTATGGCAATCGAACATTCCGGAATCGCCATTACGGGAGATGTAGTCAAATCTAAGTTAATCGACATAGCCAACGAGAGTAGCGTCGCCGGAAGTGCATTCTATAGCAAAAGTAAGAAACAATATGGCCGTCAACGAAACCTAAAGAATGTAACTGTCAGTAATGTCAACGAAATGTCAAATCGTCATGACGCCGCGGAATCGTCTTCAATGAAATTGGATAAAAGTAATATTGTATGCTACCGGTGCAAATCGCCCGGGCATTATAAATCTCAGTGCAAAAAGCCGCCATTTAAAAAGACAAATGCTTTTTCGGCAGTGTTCCTAAGTGGAAATTATAATAAACAGGACTACTATTTAGATAGTGGTGCGAGCGTTCATATGACAACAAATGTGAACATGGTGCAAAATGCGTCTTTTACACCAAGTACTAGAGAAATAATAACAGCAAACCAAAGTATTATGCCAGTGTTGTGTTCGGGTGACGTCGAAATTATAACTGTCACACCAAAATGCAGATACGAAGTGATGTTAACAAATGTTCTATGTGTACCTAACCTCACTACGAACTTAATATCAGTTAGTCAACTTATTAAAAATGGCAACAGAGTGGAATTCAAAGAAAAAATATGCTATATTTAGGTAATTCAGAATTGGTAAAAATCATAACTTTCACAAGTTTTACTAATTTTTGTCCGGACCCTTTCCAAAACATCCAAAATGACTCGAGCTCCTAATGACGCCGTTCGCGCGTCCATTTGACAGTTTATGTCATTGTCAAAATAGTCAAACACATACTGACATTGACGTTTCGTATTACTCAGAGTAAATAAAGCAAATTTGGTTAGACAAATTCCTTATTCGGCCGTTCCTGACAAAGGGGTCGTCCCGACCCTGACATCACGTGGACCGGGACCAGCGTTACCAGTCTCTAACGGCTGGATCTGGAAATGCACCTCTCATACAAGCCTGCCTGACAGCCACTACATACAGGCCTGTAGAGCTCGAAATATGACACTTGCACTGAGGGAGTTCAATGCACATTGTCATAATCACCGTCATCTTTCACCTCACCGAGGTAGCATACGAGCAGTCAGATGCGCCTCCAAAAGAACGCTCGATGCATCGCTTCAGGAGCGCGCGCGGTATGCGCCATCGCAGGCGTGCAGTATGCGCCGTCGTAGGAGCGCAGTATGTGCCTTCACAGGCCCGTAGCATGTACCTTCACAGGCACGCAGCACGCGCAGCATCTTCAATCGTTGAGGCTTGAAGTTGAGCGTACTCACCGCAGGTTGGGCGGACTACCCGCATGGTGGGCGGACTGACCGCATGATGGGCGGACTGACCGCATGATGGGCGGACTGACCGCATGATGGGCGGACTGACCGTATGATGGGCGGACTGACCGCATGATGGGCGGACTAACCGCATGATGGGCGGACTGACCGCATGATGGGCGGACTAACCGCATGATGGGCGGACTAACCGCATGATGGGCGGACTGACCGCATGATGGGCGGACTGACCGCGTGTTGGGCGGACTAACCGCATGTTGGGCGGACAAACCGCATGTTGGGCGGACAAACCGCATGATGGGCGGACTGACCGCATGATGGGCGGACGAACCGCATAATGGGCGGACTAACCGCATGATGGGCGGACAAACCGCATGATGGGCGGACTGACCGCATGATGGGCGGACTAACCGCATGTTGGGCGGACAAACCGCATGTTGGGCGGACAAACCGCATGTTGGGCGGACAAACCGCATGTTGGGCGGACAAACCGCATGATGGGCGGACTGACCGCATGATGGGCGGACGAACCGCAACATGGGCGGACTAACCGCAGGTAGATCGGACTAAACGAGGGATAACCGGACTAAGACCGTAGGCAAATTCGGACTAACCGCAGGTAGGTCGGACTGACCGAAGAATAAGCGAAAGAACCGCAGGTAGATCGGACTGACCGAAGAATAAACGGACTAAAACCTTAGGTAGATCAGACTAACCGAAGGATAACCAGACTACAACCGTAGGTAGATCGGACTAACCGCAGGTAAATCGGACTGACCGAAGAATAAGCGAAACAACCGCAGGTAGATCGGACTGACCGAAGAATAAACGGACTAAAACCTTAGGTAGATCAGACTAACCGAAGGATAAACAGACTACAACCGTAGGTAGATCGGACTAACCGCAGGTAGATCGGACTGACCGAAGAATAAGCGAAACAACCGCAGGTAGATCGAATTGATCAAAGAATGAACGAACTAAAACCGTAGGTAGATCCGTCTAAAACTGTAGGCAGATTGCAGCTGGTAGTCAGTGCTTCTCAACACTTCGCAGGAAACAGCTCGCAGTACGCATTTTCTTTTTTTTTAATTTTTTGAACACACCACGGCGAGCACTTCTCCTGAAACTAGCAGCGTTAACAGCACACACAAACAATAGTTGACGCAGTATCAAGAGGCGGCATCTTGTCATTATGAAAACAGTACCAAAGTACAGTACACCGATACATGTTATGCTTAGATGCAGCAGTGTGTCGGAGCAACAAGCAACATACATTGGTTCCTCAGCGACACTCCATGAAGCGATAGGCGACCTGGGCGGCCTCCTAAGCTTCTGGAACGAGCTCGGCTGCTTGGAATAAACCAGAGGGGACCAACACCGGAGGAATCACGCACAACGGCCAACATCGTGGCCAAGTGCGGGAAGAAAGAAGAAGAAGGCGGTACTTAGAACATGAATCTACTACTAGTAGTGTGTAGCGGAGACCATAACACTGTGTAAATACTTTTCCACTAATTGTTTTTACCAAAACTGCATTTAGTTAAACTTAACCATAAGCGATGTAAATTAGTATCGGCCAAAAGTCCCAATCATCGCTCGGTCTATTCTGACCTCAACTTACAAATCTTTTTAATTTTATATCACAACTGTTATTAATTTTGCATATGTTTATTTTTAACATTTTATTTTCCATTTAACAAGAAACCTGGGTAGATAACACTGCATCCAACAGATAACAAGTACCTCTAGCAACAGTCTAACAGATATTTGCACGGGTGCCAGGAAACACACACCAGTGAAGCAGTATTGTTCAGAACTTCAACTAAGTGAACTTTTTGTAATTTTTATAATGTGAATGATGCCGCTACGCTACATGTGTGTCCTCCTCGACATATTTTAATCACACAAATTGCATTCACAAATTGCATTAGTAATTAATTTTTAAAATTGTTATCACCTTCAAGCCGGTGAGACCTTGTCACTTGGTACAAGTACAAAACTATAACACACTGAATACTGCAAACATTGATTGACATAACAAATTTACATGCACATACATAAATGTAAACTGTTACTAGATTTCAATTATTACACATTGCATTAATTATTAATTTTAGAAATGATATAACTCACAGACAAGTGAGATCTGGTCACTTGGTGTAAACACAAAACTTTTTGTAACACACTGGATACATAGCAGCCAGTCAGTCAGAGAAATTAAGTTAAATAAAATATTTGTAAGTGTTTAACATTAAACTGTTCTTTCAATCTTTAACAATTATTTTTATTTAATTTTTTTTTTTTTACTATCACTAACTATTTGACAACTCTCGGACGCAAACACACATGATAGCAAGTGATCATGCAATACAATGAAAGCGGGGTAACTTATTATTGGACTAGGATGAACACACAGTACACAGAACACCCCTTTTGTCTTCTACATGACGTTGCACTAGAATATCAAATCCCTTGGCAGTCTTGTTGCCTACAGAGCCACGAATGAAGCCTTCTACTAACTATACTTGGGCTAACAAAGTCTCAATCGGCCAAGACAGGAATCGAACCCCAAGCCTACTCTTATGAATCAAATGTGCATACCACTGCACTATGAGGGCTGATATTAACATTTGTAGAGTTAGTTTTACATGAGTAATGAATTGAAACTCCAATAGAAAATTGACGCGCAATTATACGATTTATCAAATGAGATATCAGTTTTCTTACCAAACAATGACGAGAAGCTTATAAATCTGTTACCTCCAGTTAAACCACTTGAATAATCCACTTGAATTCGTTACTTTTTGGTTCACTTTTACTTCATTCGTAGAGGCGAAATACCATCTTTGTATTTTGCATTGAAAACACTCGCGATGACAAATTTTGTATGTGGGCATTAGGTTGAATCCCAGTTCTGAATTTAGGTAATTCAGAATTGGTAAAAATCATAACTTTCACAAGTTTTACTAATTTTTGTCCGGACCCTTTCCAAAACATCCAAAATGACTCGAGCTCCTAATGACGCCGTTCGCGCGTCCATTTGACAGTTTATGTCATTGTCAAAATAGTCAAACACATACTGACATTGACGTTTCGTATTACTCAGAGTAAATAAAGCAAATTTGGTTAGACAAATTCCTTATTCTATATTTACAATAAACTCAATAATTTAGTTGCCATAGCCAATGAAAAAGATGGTGTTTACAAATTAGCAGTAGAACATAAACAATGTTTATTTACATCAAGTTCAGCAGTCAGTAGTCAAGTTTGGCATAGAAGATTGGGTCATTTAAATATGAATGATCTCAATAAAATGAAAGATGGTGCTGTCACAGGAATTTCATACACAGACAAGATGGAAATCAACATGAATACCTGCTCAGTGTGTTGTGAAGGAAAACAATCTCGCTTACCATTTGGCAATGCAGGATCAAGGAGTAGTGTACCCCTAGATACAGTGCACGCTGATGTTTGTGGACCCATGGAGACCATGTCCATCGGTGGAGCAAGGTATTTCCTAATTTTTGTTGATGATTATACCCGTATGGTGTATGTTTATTTTTTAAAAGCTAAAAGTGAATCATTTAAGTATTTTAAAGAATACAAAGCGATGGCTGAAAACCAACAAAACCAAAAAATTAAAATTTTAAGGACAGATAATGGCTTAGAGTTTTGTAACAATGATTTTGATAACTATTTAAAGGATGCAGGCATTGTTCACCAAAAGACCAATGTATATACTCCTGAACAAAATGGTTTGAGTGAACGTATTAACAGAACCATTGTTGAGCGGGCTCGCTGTCTATTATTTGATGCAGGTCTAAATAAGAAGTTTTGGGCAGAGGCAATTAATACGGCAGTCTATCTTAGGAATAGGTCAGTTGCATCAGGATTAGATAATAGGACACCTTATGAGCTCTGGACGAATACAAAACCAGATTTAAGTCATATAAGAATATTTGGAAGTCAAGTAATGGTTCACGTGCCAAAAGAGAAAAGGCTAAAATGGGATACAAAGTCAATTAAGCAAATTTTAGTAGGTTTTGCTGATAATGTCAAAGGTTATCGAGTCTATGACCCCATTAAGAGATGTGTTACTAATAGTAGAGATGTAATTATACACGAGAACTCGCAAAGTGCACAGGATACAAGTATAACAGTTCCAGTTGGGGATATTATATGTCCGATTAAAACTGATCAGACAGAAGATATAAGCGGACAGCCTCAGGAGTGTGATGAAAAAGTAGAAGGTACTTCAGAAGGATATGATCTTCTGGAAAAAGAAAAAAGACATGATGTTGAGAAACGTATGAGAAAAATCCCAGAGCGCTATGGTTACTCAAACCTAGCTGCAACATCAAATCTGTTAACCACCAGTGACCCCATTAGTGTTCAGGAAGTATTAAATAGTCCTGACAGAGAGCAATGGATTGGTGCAATGAAGGAGGAGTTACAGGCATTTGAGGAAAATGATGCGTGGGTGCCTGTAGATAAATTACCCAGTGATAAAACACTAGTGAAGTGTAAGTGGGTGTTTAAAAGGAAGCTTAATAGTGATAACAGTGTGCGATATAGAGCTCGTTTAGTGGCGAAAGGCTTCACACAGAGGCCAGGTATTGATTATGATGAAACTTTTTCCCCTGTGGTCCGACACTCTACCCTAAAATTGTTATTTGCTTTGTCTGTGCAATTAAATTTAGAAATCACTCATTTAGATGTGAAAACAGCTTTTTTAAATGGCTATCTCAAAGAGGATATCTATATGGTTCAACCAGACATAAATGGTGATAAAAAAGGGAATATTGTGAAATTAAATAAAGCAATTTATGGGTTGAAACAGTCCTCTAGAGCTTGGTATGAGAGAGTAGAGCAATGTTTATGTGAATTGGGGTTTACAAAAAGTAAATTAGAGCCATGTATTTTCACAAAAATGAATGATAAATTTAAGATTGTTATTGCATTATATGTAGATGATTTTTTTATTTATTCTAATAACAAACTAGAGACAGAGAACTTAATTTCTGTATTGTGTTCTAACTTTAAGATAAAAAATTTAGGACAGATTCAACAATGTTTAGGTATGAGAGTTAAAACTGATAAAAGTTCTATTTCTTTAGATCAGGAACAATATGTAGAGCAGTTGTTGGAAAGATTTAATATGGTTAATTGTAAAGATGCTAGTACACCAATGGAATGTAAGTTAAATATTGATAAATCAGACAGTTGTGACAATAGTATTCCATATCAACAATTAATAGGAAGTCTCATGTGTATTTATCTGTACTTACTAGACCAGATATAACTTATTGTGTTAGTTTTCTTAGTCAATTTAATAAATGTCATACTGATGTTCATTGGAATTATGCAAAAAGAGTACTTAGATACTTAAAGAAAACTAAAAACTATTGTTTAAAATATGTTAAGGAAAAAGTTGATCTTGTTGGGTATGTTGATGCTGATTGGGCAAGTAATATTATAGATCGCAAATCTTATACTGGCTATTGTTTTGTGATGTCAGGTTCAGCTATTTCCTGGGAAAGTAGAAAGCAAAGAACTGTAGCTTTATCAAGTATGGAGGCTGAATATATGTCTATAGCAGAGGCATGCAAAGAGGCTATGTATTTAAGATCTTTGTTATTTGAATTAACTGGAAATGTATCTTCTATAACTTTGTATAATGATAGCCAGAGTGCACAAAAATTGGTGGCAAATAATCATTCACATCATAGAAAAAGTAAACACATTGACATAAAATATCATTTTATTAAGAATGCAGTTTGTGATAAAATTATTAACTTAGAGTATTTGCCAACAAGTGCAATGCTTGCTGATTTTCTTACAAAAACTTTAAGTATTGAGAAACACTATAAATGTATGGAGGGTTTAGGTCTTCATCAGATTTGAATTGATTGTTTAAACATATTTATTCCTTTCATTTGCTTATATTTGGAGTTTAGTTTATTTGCTGTAGTTGGGGTGTTAGAAATAAGTAACATCAAATAACTAAACTATGTAATTGGAATCCTCCGAGTTATGTTAACAGATAGTTTGTTTCTTTAACTGTGTTGATATATTCATTCTATATTTTTTAATCTGTTACCTTCTACTTCCGGTAATTCTTGTAACTCGCAGTAACGTGTGCTTGATTAAATTAAAGTTTATTTCAGTATTAAATACATAAAGGCAGTTTTATTCTAACAAATTAAAATTAAAATGTTTTAAGCGCACTTTTTTCGCAGAACTGAAGTGGCAATGGGCGGGCCACGTAGTTCGAGGAGCTGATGGTTGAAGTTGGGGGCCGAAGGTGCTAGAATGGCGACGCTGTACTGGAAAGCGCAGTGTTTGTCGACCCCCCATTAGGTGAACATGATAGTGTCCATGACATAGTGACATGGAGCCGCAGGCCAAAGGCGGCTCAGACAAGGACAAAGACTTTTTTATCGATGCAATATAAGATGGAAGCGGGCTAACTTGTTAGGACTAGGACGAAAATCCACACCCCTTTCGGTTTCTACACGAACGCACCGGAACGCTAAATTGTTTGGCGGTACGTCTTTGTTGGTAGGGTAGTAACTAGCCATGGCGAAAGCCTCCCACCAGCCAGACTAAGACCAATTGAGAAAAATTTCAATCTGCCCCGCTGGGAATCGAACCCAGGACCTCCGTCTTATTAATCCACCGCGCATAACGAAAGTAATACCAAGCGATTAAGCGGTACGGTACGAAATTGTGTACAAAATGAAAGGGGTCAGGATTTCATCATACTCCTACCACTCAGCTTCTATCTCAGATTGCCTCATTACTTACCACCAGGTGCGATTGAAGTCAAGGGCTAAGTTGTATTAATTTAAAAAAATGCTGTACATCTTTGCCAGTAGACGGTTGGTACACGGTCAATAACGCCTTTGTTATCCAAAAACCTGAATCCCGCTTGGATGAAGGAATTCAATGTAGGTAGTATTCAAATGTTTTTAAGAGAGCCACTAGAATCAGCAGTTCCAGCCGGCGCTAGACAGGACATAAAACAAACTGAATACGCAGTGGGCATAAATCCGAAACAACTGCACAGTTTTATGGCCCCTCTAACTGTTTACGGTTCCAGCTGAAAGATGTTTACTGGATCCTACTTGTTATTTATTTTATCAATTTCCAGATAGGTTGCTTGTTTTCGATTTTTATAAGACATTTTTGTATGTTTGTCTCATAAGTTTTTTTTTACTAAAAGTTAGCCCATGCAATCACACCTAATATAATTTTAATTACTTATGAACTTAATAAAACAATAATTATTAATAAATAAACTCAGAGTCATTCAGCGGGCGATGGAAAGAGCAATGCTCGGAGTATCTCTGCGTGACCGGATCAGAAATGAGAAGATCCATAGAAGTTTTTAATTAATAAGTAATTAACCAAATTAACCGACATCAGCAAATTTCAGAACTGTAGTGGCAAAGGGCGTGGTTCGAAGCTCATGGAAGTTAGGGTGCTAGAATGGTTACCCCGCACCGGAAAGCTCAATGTTGGTAGACCGCGCTCTAGGTGGACTGACGACATCAAACGTGTCGCAGTATTTGGAAGTCCCTAAAAAGGCTTACGTCCTGTAGTGGACGTCCACCGACTGATAATGTTAATGGTAGTTAGATACTTAAATAGGTCGGATTTGAATTAATTCTTCTTATTCAGTGGTTAGCCTACGAGTCTGAGCCCGACGTTAGGAATTTTGCAGTGTTCCACCCTTGACCAGCATGTTAAACTGTCAGTCTCCGGCATTATCTTCATCATAAACCTTTAAGTACCGAAGCGTGGCCTGACAGACACGTGAAACGTTCGAATATGGTGGTTTCGTTTATTAAGAGGGACGTAATCCCGCGTGCTTTTGTGTACCCCTCAGGCAGTCGCCCAGGAACGTTCCTGCAGTTTGTTATGTCATGTACAAGTTAGCGCGTGATCTGACAGACCACTCTTCTTTCTGAAATTTCATTTTTAGTTGCTTACTTAGTTATTATATTAATCCTAAAAAAAACTTGATTGGTTGATAAATGCAAATTAAAAAGTCAAGAGTCAATATTTTCTCCCAAAGAAATTGATACTTTATAATTCGTGTTAATAATAAGTAATAAATATTAAAATGTCTTTATTTTTTTATTTATAAAATAACTATATTACATATTATTGATACATAGACATATTTAAAAAATAATAATATTATGTAATATGAAAGTTTTCCGTATTAAAGCTATAGTGGTCTAGCAGACCTCACGTTGGTACTTATTTAACTAAAATGTTTATCCATTTTAGTTAGTGATCGTTACCATAATAAAACATGATTACTCTTAGCCCAATAATCTTTTTTTTTTTTTTATCGACTACAAATTAGCCATTGACTGCTATCATACCTGATGTTAAGTGATGATGCAATCTAAGATGGAAGCGGGCTAATTTGTTAGGAGTAGGATGAAATCCACACCCCTTTCGGTTTCTACACGACATCGTACCGGAACGCTAAATCGCTTGGCGGTACGCCTTTGCCAGTAGGGTGGTAACTAGCCACGGCGAAAGCCTCCACCAGCCAAACCAGCCAGACCAAGACAAATTAAGAAAAATCTCAATCTGCCCCGCCGGGAATCTGCAATGGAGCAGCGTGTTGGATATGAGCATAATAACAAAAAAAAGGAGGAAGGTTTGTCCATGTAGTTGTTGCTGTGCTGTCTATAAAAGTGGGCTCTCAATGTAACATGAAAGCACCCATTATCAATAAACCAATACTAATAAAAACTATTGCTCTATTTGATAGTAACGATGTCATAGATGCATCAGTATCAACAATACTATACAGAATAGTTAGCAGGAAAACATTAACTCGTAATTTAGCTCTAAGTGTGTATTCTGTTCAATCAAGCCGACCTATGTTCAAATTTATTGCTGTTGCAAATGAACAATACGGAGAAGTGAGGCTGCGGTTGACAGAGACAAGTCGCCGGGCAGACTCGCTGCGCGCTTCGCTGGGCTTTGTTTCCGAGGCACTTGCTCCTGTACTAGCTTTATTTGCTTTTGCTAACATACACACACAGTTGTACACAAGTGTCCATTATGATAATTATCAGCTTTATTAATTTAATTTGACGGCCTCTGTGGCGCAGTACAAGTCTAGCTGATGGGAGCCTTTGGCCGTGATTAGTTACCACTATGTCGTGTAGAACCGAAAGGAGTGTCGGGTTCATCCTACTCCTAACAAGATAAGGTCGCTTCCATCTTAAATTGCAATCATCACTTACCATCAGGAGTGATTGCAGTCAAGCGCTAACTGGTCACAAAAAAAAGAATTCTTGTTTTTTTGAAGTTTTCTGCTGTTGTGTTCGTCAAAAGCACCAAATCTCCGGAATCAGACAAGTACTTTATAATTAGTTAATATTATTTATTTAGTTTTAATAATAACATTATAAAATTGTAATAAGAAATTCCTGTATAAAAGAAAAATAAAAAAACATCATACATAGTAAACTAGGTGACATTAAAATTATTTTTAAGAGCTGATCTTAAAATTATTTTAGAGTTTGTTGATACCTTGATATTATGTCAGTCAGTCAGCCAAACATCCCATCGTATAGATATCTTAATCAACCCTCAAAATATTTCTCAAATCGTGTAATATTATACCGCTACAGCACGCAATAAACACTTCGTTGGTTCCGTATACTTGTTTTACAACCTTTCTCACTTGCGAGTTGCGGAGCACTTGGCAAGCTTTACATTATATTATAAGCTGTACGGAAGATTAAGATGCGAGTACGACGTGAAACGAGATCCGTAAGGGCCCGTCTCCACGAGTGAGAGAACTGCCGTAGATTTGCAATTCTGTCGCCGGGTAGTCTCCACGGTCGAGCGATTGTTCCGCCTATAAATTGTCGTGACTTGTAACGAAATCCTGAGCAATAAGTCGTTGTCCATTAAGAGTTTCGTCGACATTTAGCTATCGTAAGTATCGTAAGTACATCCACAGAATCAGGGGCGATTAGGTTTGCCGACGCAATCGGTTTTTTTATTTATTACCAGCTAGCCCTAGACTGTAATCACACTTGGTGGTAAGTGATGATGCAATTTAAGATGGAAGCAGGATAATTTGTTTGGAGTAGGATAATATTCACGACTCTTCGATTTCTAAATGACATCGTACCGAAACACTAATTCACTTGGCGGTACGTCTTTATCGGTAGGGTGGTAACTAACCACGGTCGAAGCCTCAAGCTAGCCAGAACTGAACCTATTTAAAAAATATTAATCAGCCCAGCTGGGAATCGAACCCAGGACGTCCGTCTAAATCCATAATATGTAAAATATATATTAGAATAGGCCCTCTCGCTGAAAGGGCGCGACGATACCGCGGCGATACGCCGACGTTACGCTCGCACATTGCCACTCGTCGCTTCGTCGCATCGTAAAGACACTTTCGTAGAGAACGTATTGGGAATAGAAACGTGGTACGACTATAATATCGCCGTAATTCTCTCGCTCGTGAAGATGGGCCTTTAGACCGGGGGATTACGGCGAACTTTCGTTAGACGCGACGGATATTACATACCCACTTTATTATAGCCATTGACCTTGGTAGGTTTTAAGGAAGGTGATGTTTTTGTATGGAATGTATTTAGTTTAAGACTTTTGATATGTATACATAGTTTGAAATAGAGGCCTCTAAGTAGATATCATATCACGTAATCTACTCAACATTCAACAATAAACAAATTGTGAAAAAAGTAGTTTGTTAAATTCTTTTATTTTATTTTAGTCGCCAATTTAAAAAATTCTTAAAGTCACTTTTTTGATTTTCTGATATTTCTGACGAAATAATTCCTATTACATTTTCGATCCGATTGGTCAAAATACCTAGAAGGTTTTGATGTTTCCATATAGAACAAGCAGCGTTTTTATTGAAAAATGATACGACTATTCAAATAAGTATCCTCATATTTGAGCCAATTACTACAAAACCTTAACAAGATAATGCTGAAACCTTCTCAGGATTCATTCTATATTTTAGCGAAAGCCGCAAGAAAATCCTTCAGTATTTTTTAAGTTTATCGTGAACAAACAGACATATAGACATACAGATGCGGTGTGGGACTTTGTTTTATAATATGTAGTGAAGATAAATTAATTGATATGGTTAAAATCAAAAATAAGTAACGGTCGATTTTCAAATTCAAATTTATTTATTTCAAGTAGGCGTATAACTTTTGGCTTTGCAATACTTTTAACATGAGGGCTTTCACAAGTCAGATCAATGTACGCAGTGGGTGTAGAACCTGACGAGGATGATGTTAGCAGCTCTTTATATTATGCAGTTTTGACTGAAGGTCATTAATTTTTTTGTATTTCAATTCACCCTCCAACACCGATATTTTTGCCAGATCTTCATCATAAGTTTGTATACAGTGATTAAAGCTACTGACTGCCTCCTGAAGCTGGTCACGCTCCTCTAGGACTAAAATGTGAGCATTGTGAAGTTCGGCTAGTGCAGTTTTTAATTGTGAGTTTTTGGCAATAATTGATTTCAGTTCCTCTTCATTGTCATCTTCTCGTCTTTTTCGATTACTGAATAACAAATTAACATTAAAATATCTAACACATTTAATAGTTTATCACATATTATCACTGAACCTTGCCTGACATAATTTATTTCAGACAGATATTAATTATAGTCGGAACAAAGGCTGTCATAACTCACTAGTAATAATGGGGTATTCGCTTTTGGCTGCGTCGGCTACATTACTGTGTAAGAGACGCCATATTAGGAGGACCTGCTAATTAATTACTTCCTAAGTGATCGAATGTGACCATTTTCATTCGCATTGGGGGATAAATAATCTTACCGTTGTGTACCACGTTAAGGCTCAAAGGAGTTTTTGTAATAAATTTCTAAGTAACGTTCTTTAGTGATTAGATCTGATGCGGCATCGCTTTGTACTGATGGTTATAAAGTAAACACACGAGTTGTAATACAAAGGCCTTAGATTGAACCTTTTGTAATATGATTACAATTCTCCTGGCCTTGTGTTGAAAAATTTTACGTCTCAGTCGTGCACTCTTGTAAGTGTGGACGTGACTGCTTCGACGTTTGTCCAATTTTGGCGGTTGGTGGCGTTGCTTGAACACTCGGTTATAGTTTTTTGAGACTCTTATTCTAGACCTCTTTACTTCTATCTGGCCCTGCACCACCAAGGGCTTGATTGAAACCTCATTTCTTGAGATGTGACCAAAGAATTTCAAAATTCGTGACAGTATTGTTGACGAGAGGCTTTATCTATCTGTATTATCTATATGTATCTGTAGTTCTTTAAAAATACTAAGTTCTAAAAAATAGTATCTAGTTGTAAAAGATGAGCTCCTTTTGCATCTTATTTAATTAATAAAATCCTACAGCAATTTACATGTATCATCGTCACAACATTATGTGTTCTATGTCCGCGTCAAAGGACATTGCCAAAAATTGTATGGAAGTGTACCCCAGGCTGCCCAGCCCATATATATGCCCATATATATGTCATTAAATAGTGCAGATTTTTTATTCACAGAAAAACAAAGTTATATGTAGTTACGCAGTCGCAGGAAAAAGTTATGAAGGTTGAAAAAGTTGACTTTTCATACTACGACGACGGTCACGTGATTCAGAACACAAAAATCGATTGAAATTTTTATTTTTTTGATATATTTTCAAGTGAAACATGAGTATTTTATTACATGTAGTTGTTTAAAATTCATTGTGTATTTAAATAAAACAGTTAAATATGAGCATAAGTTTGGACCGCCTGGGGCAAATTTTGGCAATGTCCTTTGTAAATTCAGCAGATAAAATAGTGAATAGCTAGTTAATAAATTATTTTATAGTGTTTTATCAACAAGTTAATATTTCGTTTTATACTTGCGTATTATTTGAGTAAATTTAACAGGTAATTTGCTGGACATAGGCCTTTTTTAGGGACTTCATCAGTCCACCTGGTGGGGGGTCGACAACACTGCGCTTTCCGGTGCGGGGTCGCCATTTAGCACCTTCGGCCCCCAACGTCCATCAGCTTTTCGAACCACGTGCCCGGTAATGGTTCTATTAAATTTTAAAAATTTATCCGTACGTACTATAATAAAAGAAACTTTAATGAAAGCTACATCAAGAGCCAGAATTAAATAAAAAATCAATGGGAAGATTTTTGTGAGGTTTCTTTAAAATTAATGACTTTATTAACGACAGAGCTTGTTGGTAGCAATCAGTTTTTCTTACCTTTGTACACACAAGACGGGAGAGGCAAAATTGTAATTTATAAAATATAAATTGTAACAGTGATTTAAAAGAGAGCAATTGCTGAGTTTCTTGTCGGCTCTTCTCCGCAGGATCTGCCTTCCGAACCGGTTGTAGTTACTACGTACAGCTTATACTTGTTATAAATGATTTTGAATTTGAATTGTGATTTTTCGGCTTATTCGAATTTTTGGTACTTAGGGGGCAAATATTACGTAAGCAGATTTTATACAATTATTTACCCCCCATCCCCCTTGTCAGCAAAAGTAAGCAAAGCTCTTACCCCTTCCGCCCAATTTTTGGTTTATAAATATATTATTTCAAATTTTATAATTATGTGTCATAATTATAATTTTAAAAATAAGAAAATAGATTTAGTATGGAGATTCGATTTTACTGATACAGTATTCAACATAGAATTCACGATTTTTTGCCATTTGTGTAAAAAATTGGTTGTCTGTAAAGTCGGTTTACTGACGATAGTTGAACGTGACAACGTCTCAAGAAAATACTGATGGAATGGTAGCATTTAATTGGTTATTAAAATTTTTAATTTAAGTATATTTTTATAAATATTAATTAAAATTAATAAAATAATTGATTTTGATTTTATAAATTTATATTTTAAATTTATAATAAATATATTAATTTTTAATTTAAAATTAATATATGTAATAATTATATTTAATAGACGGATGTCGAACGCTGCCGAATGCAAAGGCCGATTGTTCTTCTTTGTCGCTCGTTTTGCGCTCTCGCTTGCACTTCAAGCCTTACATGGAACGCCTCAAAGCGAGGTAACGCGGCATGTGTCATGTTTTTTCGTGCGTGCAGCATTCAATATACAGAATTCACGATTTTTTGCCATTTGCGTCAAAAATAAATGACTTCCGATGACGTAATCCATGACGTAACCCATGTCATCCAAAATAAGCAAAAGAAAGACTCCCACCCCCCATTAGTGCTTACGAAATATTTGAACGGCCCCTTAAACAAAGTCACCAGTCAATTGAAATACTTGCTGTCCCGGTATGTCTTTACCTACGTACTTAATTGGATATTTTCTTATAAGACTAATCATCTTTGTTCAAATGACAACACAGGCAAACGAGGTTCCCATAATCTCTCAGCGGTACGGCTTTGCGGCTTATTCTTCGTTTAGACAAAGTTTAAATACATCATTCGCGAAATCCTTGTTGAAATCTAAGTCCCCACACACGGGAGCGACGAGATTTAAACCGTAATAAAATGCAAATTAGTCCCATGTCATCCGGGAAGTCTAATTCATAAGCGTTTAGCGAAAAAAACATATTTGAAGTTTTAAAAGCACATAAAGATGCCAGCTATAAGATATTAATTGTATTCTACCTTATATTCGCCAGTTTTTAAGATATTCTACCGAAAAATTATATTGAGTTTTTAAGGTGAATAGTTACCACCCTACTGGCGAAGACGTACCGCCAAGCGATTAATAGACCGGAAAAAATGGTTAGTTATTTTAACAAATTAGCCTAGATTGCATTATCACTTAACATCAGGTGTGATAGCAGTCAAGGGCTAACTTGTAGTCGATAAAAAAAAATAATGGTTAGTTATTTGATACTAAATATATTTTTATATTTTTAAAAGTAGAAATAACAGGGTGTTGTCAACATGTCTTTCTTTCTTAAAAAATTAGAAATTAATAATTTCTAAATCGAACCTAGCCGAAAATTTGAAACCTCCAACATCACTAAATTGCTAAGCAACTCACACACAGCTCATAAAATATGTACTGCGTAATAATTTTTTTAAAATTTTTAGTTCATAGAAAGTCAAACCATGTGTACCGGGAAACACTGGAAGGCTATCCCACATTTAGCTTTATTTTAATTAAAAACGTTGGTATATATTTCGTGCAAGTCAACAATATA
This sequence comes from Mycalesis mineus, assembly GCA_034621355.1. Lineage (NCBI taxonomy): Eukaryota > Metazoa > Arthropoda > Insecta > Lepidoptera > Nymphalidae > Mycalesis > Mycalesis mineus. The sequence goes on from CM067884.1 coordinate 1,332,781, forward strand.
TGGATGACAATATTCAAGCTTTTGCTATTCTCTAGATGATGATGCAGAATAGGCCGATATAAATCGCAAAATAACATCTGCTAAAAATGAGAAAACGTCGCTAAACGCTTACATCTTACAGCGCCATATTCCAAACTCATGTATCATTCATCGTCTGTAAGTTTCAATTTTGCAGGTGCGGGCTGCGAAGTGTTGTTAGTGTAGTTAGATGTCGCACTAGTCATTAGTGGGGCAATTTGCTTTGCTGATACTGCGGGATTATAGCCACGGGATCCCCGTCGCAGTCTACGTGTTTGACAATTAGCAGCGGATATGAGTGCTCGTTTGCGTTGATTTGCGGGTGTCGTCGCAAGTATCAATTATTTGTCTTCTCATTAGCTCGCTAATGCTTTGTTTGTAGCTCGAAATCTGCAACCCAATGTCTGCTTCGTGGCACAGTGATTTTAGTGCCGAACGTGAAGACACAGTCTAAAATATTATCTTGTAAATGAACACTGTATAACTTTTTTTTGAGGGAAAAATTTCTTTAGAAGCTATGAGCACTTTTTGGATGGATAAAATTATAGAACTCGCGTCATTTTCCGTTTTCCATAAGCTATAAAGTTAAACAGTTATAATTAAAATCACTTAATAACAATAACTTTTTATAATTCGAATATAAATAAATGCTTCACTGATCTAATGAACATGGGTACGAGTAACATTATGTTTGCATAAAAGGTGTATACTTATACAAAGCTGAAATGTTTTAATTCACTTAAGTGAAGCCGTTTTAAAACGTCTAAAACCTGTTCTACTTCTCTGAATTAATCTAGATTCTCTCTTTGCAATAAATACGGATCAAGTGCTATCTTGCGCTAGACAGACGCCATTTTTTGCTAGAAACGTCTTCCTGAAAGCGTTTTGTTTTTTTTCTTCTTTATGCTTCCTTGGCATTTATTTATGTACTATACTATTCAGTAACTATTACTGCCATGTTGGCTAACTTTGTTCGTGAGGTATTGGGTTCCAATCCTTCCAAGAAATATTCTCACTCTTTGTCTGTTAGCTTAAATTTTAACAACAAGGTGAGTTTAATTTTTGCTGCTACCTAACAACTCAATTACTAAGATTGCGAGTTAACTTACCTTATAGAGGAGAGGAGGCTTGCAGTGTATGCAGCACAGTATCTATCTAATATACATTGACGACCTCCGTGGCGCAGTGGTATGCGCGGTGGATTTATAAGACGGAGGTCCTGGGTTCGATTCCCGGTGGGGCAGATTGATATTTTTCTTTAATTTGTCTTGGTCTGGCTGGTGGGAGGCTTTCGCCGTGGCTAGTTACCACCCTACCGACAAAGACGTACCACCAAGCGAATTCGCGTTCCGGTAAGATGTCGTGTAGAAACCGATAGGGGTGTGGATTTCATAACAAGTTAGCCCGCTTCCATCTTAGATTGCATCATCACTTAACATCAGGTGTGATAGCAATCAAGGGCCAACTTGCAGTCGATAAAAAAAATGCATACATAGAGTTCGGCCCCTGGATTATAAATATCAATAGGGATAAGAACGAACGGTTTTGATAGCCTCCGTGGCGCAGTAGATTTATATGACGGAGATCTCTGGTTCCATTCCCGACTGGGCTGATTAATATTTTTTAATTGGTCCAGGTCTGACTGGGACTGGGTGGGAGGTTTCGGCCGTGACTTGTTACCAACCTACCGACAAAGATGAAACAAGTTAGTCTACTCCCATCCTAGATTTTATCAACACTTACCATCAGGTGTGATTGCAGTCAAGAGCTAATTTTTAGTGAAAAAAGAAGCTGTTGCAGTGGCTAGTGACATAATGATAATTTTAAATTTTTAATATAAGAATTAAAATAAAAAACAAAAATAAAAAAGAGTTCAAAATCAAAAGCATAAACTACGATCGATATACAGAAGTTCAACTTTTGGTTACAAATTTTAAAAACTTATGAAGACCAAATTCAAAAGCAATTGAATCTCCGACACTGGATTTAAATCAAACTCGTGAAATGGCCCGCACGGGGGACATTCGGGTCGGTGCAATTTGACGAACGTTCAGCCTCGATTGATAGCACTGCTAATGGTCAGCGATAAATCATGATTCATGCTTCGGTTCGGCAAGCGAAATATTTTCCTTTGTACGTACTAATATATTATGAACTCGCTGACTCGGAGTTCGAATAACCAAACATTTCTGAAATAGCAAATAAGATAGATATTGTTTTTTTGACAGCTTCACCTATATCATAAATTAGAGTAAACAAATCACATAGAAAATATTATTAAAATTGGTCTACAATTTGAGGGAAATGTCGGTCAACTTAAAAAATATCCACGGAGCCAAACATTGAACCTCTCTTTTAAATAGTCGCCTAACCACTGTTACTGCGGTCTACAATGTAATAGTACTTACATACATAAAATCACGTCTTATTCTCATAGGAGAAGGCAGAGACTAAATCCTTCCATTTGCTATGGTCCTTGCATAATTCTTTAGCTTCTTCCTCTTCACTCTCATTATTTCTTTCATACAAGTTCATTGGTTTAGTTTACGCTTGACCTGACCATATTTTATTGCCTGGCCATATATTATATTTTATACGAGGAGGTTCTCAATTCACACGTATTTTTTTTTATGTATGACCACGCATAACTACAAGTGCCGTATAATATACTATGACAGTATAGTACGAGTACGTTACGTGGCGATATATCACTAAAAATTAAGAAATAAAAATTTTTAACAAAAAACACAACCAACTCAAAACGCACTAAAAAGTAAAAAATAACTGTGTCATTTAGTTGTAGTTTTAATTTACTTAAGCATATCTAGGTGGCACCGACTTCATAGATATGTTTAAGTAAATTAAAGCAACTAAATGACACAGTTAATTTTTACTTTTTAGTACGTTTTGATTCGGTTCTATTTTTTGTTTAAAAAATGTTTGACGTGACAACGTCTTATAATTCGATAAAGCCGGCTGCACGCACGAAAAAACATGACGTCATGCGTCGTTACCTCGCTTTGAGGCGTTCCATGTAAGGCTTGGAGTGCAAGCGAGAGCGCGGAACGAGCGACAAAGAAGCACAATCGGCCTTTGCGTTCGGCAGCGTTCGACATCCGTCTATTAAATATAATTATTAAATACAGTAATTTTAAATTAAAAATTAATATATTTTTAAATTAATATATTTATTATATATTTAAAATATAAATTTATAAAATCAAAATCAATTATTTTATTAATTTAAATTAATATATATAAAAATATACTTAAATTAAAATTTTTAATAACCAATTAAATGCTACCATTCAATTCATTAAATGATACCATCAGTTTTTTCTTAAGACATTGCCACGTTCAACTATCGTCAGTAAACCGACTTTACAGACAACCAATTTTTTTATGAAATATAGCCAGGTCAGTGTACTGGAACAGTACCTAAAACTTTTGACATTTTTTTTTATTTTTAAGATTTTGTGATGTGACTTTCGATTCTTAAGTTAGAGTAAATCAAAATAAAAATCACAAACAATCAATCTTATAACTTGCCGTATATTAGAAAAGATATTTGTAAAACAATCACGTACCTACACAAGTCATCAATTAAAGTAACGTTTGATCATTGCTGTGACATGTTCAGGTCTGAAAGTTGTACCAACACAGGAAAGCTTTCCACCTCGTCATCAGCTAATGCAATAGCAGTGTACGTGAGACCCGCGTCACGTGGAGTGCTTGAGCGACACGTCGGCATAACGATATTATAGGCTAGTTGCCAAATTAGCAGCTGTAATTTTCATTTAAAAATCCCCGAAAATGTAATTTCAAAGGCCCAGAAAACGTTATTTATCGATTAGATATTTATTAATTCCTACTAATAATTTGTAAATCAGAAATCTATATCTATACTAATATTATAAAGAGGTAAAGTTTGTAAGTTGTTTGTACGTTGGGGCTAATCTTCGAAACTACTAATCCGATTTAAAATAAAAATACCAGTAGAATGCTACACTATCGTAGAATGTTATAGGCTATATTTTATATTTGTATTATATATTTATTAGCCGAGTTATCACAGTTTCTGTCGCGCGAGTCGGACCGTGAAATTTATTAAATCGGCTTTATGCGCGTGCGCTGCCTTAACTATTGGATATAATTGAAAACATTGTGTAAAAACTTTATGTATCTTAAAAAGTTCTACGAAAAAATCTGCAATAGCATATATCTATGTTTTATATTTTGGTAGATATAAAACTTTTTTACGTTTACGTCATTATTTATACAACTAAACTTAAATCCTTATCAAAATAAATTATTTAATAATCACAAGGATATTATAGAGATAAGATTTGCCTTTTACAGTATGTTAATAACTTACATAGTTTAGGAGATAATACGAAATTTCTAAAATGCGTTATACTGGCAGTATTTAATCCAAATTAAATTGAACTCTACGTACGTACGAGTATGTACCAACTAAATAGCATTTTGGTAAGGATATTCTTTTGGTGATGGGATTGAGAATTTAAACTTTTTTTAATTTATTTGGCATAGCAGACGATATTTCTATACTATTAAAATAAAGCGGAAGAGTTTTTTCGAACAAACTCCTCCGTGTACAATATAGATATTTGAACAAAGATCGAATTCTAAATCCATCTTTATTTGACAGATCTTTATTTACAAACTTACAAACTTTACCTCTGTATAGATTAATGTAGGTACTGTAATGTCGTACAATGTTGAACAAAAATGTAGATCTTTAGTACATGGGACGAGACAGAGGATAGGTATTGCTTCACGGGAAACTATAAAAAAATTATATAATATGAAAGTCTGTCTTTAAAATTAGAACGTAAAACCTCTTAGGTACACTAAGAGGTTTTCACGCGGACGAAGAAATAGATTATTCTCTACGATATTACGAATTCTTGCTATAGCATGCTTTCGCAAGTTGCAAGAAAAAAAAATTTAAAGGTCTTATAAAACACCTTATTGTATTTGAGAGTTAAGAGTGTTAGTTAGAAGTATCAATATATAGCACCGCGAATAACAACTCGTTAGCGCGACTTAAATACCTACTAGCGCCATCTGTTACGCGTATAGAAACACGTGTTCATGGGTCGTGGCCGACCGCAGTGATAGCTGCAGACGATGTTTCGTGGGGACAGTAGCGCTGTTCTTTAACTAAACTTAAGACATGAAGGACCGCTGATAATATGAAAATTTTATTTTGAAGTAAAATTTGTATTATGTTTCCTAAGACGTCAGAAGTCCATTATGAAGAGTACATCGCCTTCTTCCGCTAGATTTCGAATCTTTTTCATTCGAACCCGCGTCACGCGATTCTGTGAACTAATTCAAAAAGCACGAACAAACGCCTCCATTTCTTTAATATCAGTGTCGGAATAAGATATCAATGAGGAATAACAGCCCCAGGAAGACATCATCTGGACTTCTGACGTCTTAGGAAACATAATACAAATTTTATTTCAAGGTAAAATTTTCATATTATGTGTTCCGTTTGACGTCAGAAGTACATTATGAAGAACTGTTTGTTATCTCCTGGTGGCGTGTACGAAAAAGAATGCAACAATGTGATTAAGACAATTTATAACTTAAATTCTAATTTTAGAAATAAAAAGCAAATTATGTATGATAATAAAGAACAAATAAAATAAAACTTTATAATCACTATCACTGTGTGTATATATAAATTACTATGTTTCGAAAAAAAAAAACTAATAATTTATCATGAGATTAAATATAATTATGATTCTTTAAACTAGAAAGTACTGAGAAAGGGACTTTGTATTTGAATCAATATTTTTAAAATCTATTTCCTTATGGTAAAATTTTCTAAACATATTTTCCTGACGCCAATTTGCCTTAGACAAAATATCATTTACGGGATAATGTTCAACCCAGTTTAAAGACGACACTGCAGATCTGAAACTTCCAGGCGTAGCCTCAATGCCAGCGTCTAATAAAAGGTTCTTAAATCAACCACCAATAACTGTTGCAGAGGCTAGTCTGTATGGTTCTCGTTCTCTCTAACATTTTTTGACACATTAACTAAAGTTCTGATCCAAAACAAAGGATTCGTATTCTCTACCAGACAAGACGTTAAAATCCAGCTCGACTGCTGTTATGTAGCGGAATCTGTCTTCGAGCCAAAAACAAGGTGCAAGGTTATACAATTATTCGTATATACAAAATGTTGAGGATCACAATGTAACAATGTAAGATCATGAACTCGACGGCTAGATGATAGCAAACCAATTTCCTCCTCTTAAAATTAAATTTTATATTATGCAGTTTCCCGTCATGCAATATGCTGGCCCGTCCGCGCCATAATGCTTGCATAGACGGTTATTAATAATAAAGTGTTATATCTTGACCTTGTCTTGATGTTCGTAAATATCCTTCCAAAATTATTGCTCATAAATCACTTATTAATTTTCAGTACTTTTTTGACAGATGTTATCTTATTGTAGCTTTTGTATACCTATGACACATATAGTATTTTTTTAGCCGCACTAAAGATCTACATTTTTGTAAAACCATGTATCGACGTGGCAATAACGAATTACGCCGGCGCAGCTCGGAAGCAAGTTTTCTTCCGACTTACACGGGTAATATTGATTTTCATCTAAAAAGATTGACATCATTATCATTACATGATATAAAACATAGTCGCTTTTTTATGTCTGTCCCTATGAATGCTTAAATCTTTAAAATTACGCATCCGATTTTTATGCAGTTTTTTTATCAGTGATTCAAAAGGAAGGTTTATGAGTGTAATGCATGTATAGTATAGCAGAGAGACATTGATAATTAGAATTAAAATAATGTATCACAGTATTGCACATCTTAAAAAGGTCAACAAACACGTGTTCGATGGTATATGTCTATCTCTTAGGGATAACCCACAATAACCATTTTTATCTTTTACTTTCAATCAAAAGTAATGGCTTATTTACGAAGCGATTTAAAGCAAAACTGCATTAATCCTTTCCAATTAGTAAAATGCTTCATATTCAATATAGATCACAAGTTTTTTAAGTGAATATATTCCAAAATATATAAGATTCCAAATGCAGACACATACTTTAGTACCAATACTTTGTGCACTCGTGCGAAGCCGGGGCGGGTCGCTAGTATTATATACAAAAGAAAGCACTATCTAGGCAGAGGATTACCTGCCGACAGGGGAGCTAAAATAATAATAGTGTATTTTCCTTAACATCCACGAATTAAGGCGGCGTCCATGGCGCAGTGGTATGCGCGGTGGATTTATAATAAGGAAATCCTGGGTTCGATTCCCAGCAAGGCCGATTGAAATTTTCTGAACTGGTCTATGTCTGGCTGGTGGGAGGCTTCGGTCGTGGCTAATTATCACCCTACGGTGTCGTGTAGAAACCGATATATATATTTTCCTTCTCCTAACAAGTTAGGCCGCTTCCATTTTAGATTGCATCATTACTTACCATCAGAGATCAGTCTTAATTTTCAATCTAAAAGTGACAACCACTATAAAGCAGTTTTCTTTACACACTGTTCAATGGGCAATGAACTCCTTAAACAGCATGCAATGCAACCAAGCCATTTTTGACGCAGTGTTTCAGTTCCTAAACGTTTGATCGAATAAGCCGTCTGTAAAAAAATACGAGAGCTTTTTGATTGTTCTACTAAGTAGGTAGCTATTAATATAAAATGTATGCTCTTTACTTAAAAAGGAAATAACACTCAATATGAGATCGTATTGATAACAAAACCATTAGAGTAATGAAATCATTAGACAATAATGAATTGTTGTGAAGACACAAACATCGATCAGGGCAAATGAGTGGAACAGCCGGCGGGGAACAAGATATCGTTGTCCGCAAGAGATTGAGTGGTCGCCGAATAAATGTGCCGAGAGCGTTTATTGGAGCAAGATTTATCGATGTCTTATTGCCGGTTTACATTGTACTACTCACTGGATCTGGTTACCAAAAACAATCGTATCGACTGTTGACAATATAATAATAATTTTGAAAATAGTGAGGCCAACATTTATCGACATTTTATTACTAATTCATATTCATACCATGATGGATTTAGTTACCAAAACTTGTGATACGCCACTTTTTACGCCAATCAATATGCCAGTACTTGCATTAAATAATAGAGATAAATAGAGCAATATTTACTGACTGCCTGGTTACATTATACCAGTCACTGGATTCAGTTTTTGTCCGTTCTACAACTGGCCTAAAATAAACACTTTATTTTTACGGCTGTAATAATTTACAGACATCTCTTTACTAATTCACATTTTATCGGTTACTAGAATAAGGTAGATACTCTAGTTTTGTTCAGTCTATTATTAGATTGATAAATTGAAACGAGTTTCAAAAAATTTATATTGTGTACTGTTACACTAATTTTATTTCTCTCTCTTATCTGTTATTTATCTTATATTCTTTTTTATATATCTTACATTTATAGTTATATTTTATTTTGTTATAACACAAATAGTGAGTTCTATAAGTGTACTCACAACATTTATTAAACCAAGATTTATTGACATCTCACCGGTTCACATTAATCCATTCACTGAACTCAGTTAGTTTAATAATGCGATGAGACGGAATGATTATAGCGTAAATAACTTGTCAATAGATAAGTAATAGAAAATAGTAACATGATGATAGAGTGCCGTAATTATAATTTCTAAAGCGTTATTTTTGCAGAATGTTTTAGTATGATGGTTGTTAGCCAGTGAAAAATATTATTGTGAAGGACCGACGGATGTTTAAAAATGTCTCAAATCTATTGTAGATCTTACTATTTTTATTAAAAAAGCTAAGTTACTAAAAATACTATGATATTAAAGCCTCGTAAGAAGGCTCAGAGTCACTCAGCGGAAAGAGCAATGCTTAGAGTATATCTGCGTGATCGAATCAAAAATGAGGAGATCCGCAGCATACCCAAAGTAACGACGTAGATCAGCGAGTCGCAGAAGTGACCAAGGTGCTTGAATGCCACCATTAGTAGGTGTAGGACATTAATCGTTTCGCAGGGAGCTGCTGGCTACAAGCGGCTCCGTATCGTTGCATTGGGAAGTCCCTAAAAGGCCTATGTCCAGCAATGGACGTCTACCGGCTGCTAATGATGATAATAATGAGAAAAATTTGATGCAGCCTCTTTGGCAAAATGTGAATCAGGCATTATGATAGGCAGACTGCTTTACAAGATTAAAGATATTACTTTAACCACTTTCTCCGTAGGTATTCCTTGTTATGTTATCCAACTATATCTTGTATAATGTGGAGATGCATCAATCTGTCCTTAAGATCTTCAGCTCGAAGTGGGAAGTCTACCTTACTCGTAGATATTGAAATAACCCTGTTTGTATCCAAAACAAAAACTTGACAAAAATGCTTAGGACAAAATGAATCTTTTTTCAAACACATAAAAGCCAAAATAGTATGACATTATTTGGAAGTCAAAACTTGAGGTATAACAAATTCTGAGAGATGTGTATTATCATAATTTAATATTAATAAGAGTTGTGTCAGAATTTTCTAACTTATTAAGTCTGAAGAATTCGTATGAGGAGAGTGACTTTCAAAAATTTGTTTATGTTTGGTAGATTTTTTAAATAGTAAATATCTATAAAATGGTTAGAGGTATAAACTTTCATTGAGATCAACAAAAAGGCAGGTTCACTCTTTTTCCTAAAACTGTACGAGACAAAACCCTACACTCAAGCTCAATGTCATCATCATCCTTTAAGTCAGGGGTCAGCATGTGTCCTAGATATTTAAAGCGTAAATAAAACAATCTGCAAATAACAGAACCCAGGAATGAAACCCGGAGCTTTTCTGTCAAATTTGCCTGAGGCTATTAAAAGCTATGAAAGCTTTAACTCAATTCCCCGTCGTAATATTTGCCCTATTTCCTACAAACCTATTATAATTGTGCGTAAACTGCCTAAATAGTAAATGGCCTGAATAGAACCTTCAGAGTCTATTATGAGGCAAGTTCGACGTTCCTTCAAAGGTTTTGCATAATCTATAGGGGGCGCCATACGTCAATGTCCAAAACAAAATGGGCGCGCCGAGTCATGATGATCTTGTGTTATTGTGTACGGTGGTAATTTGAGATGAGTTGGTAAGTTTACTGAGTATTAGCGCGCATCCGGCTTTGTCTGCATAGTTTTCAGCTTGGATAAGCCACCGCGCATACCACTGCACCACGGAGGTTGTTTCATTATTTTATGCGCGTCCACGTATTGCAACTAATTATTTTACAATAAAGTAGATAATGTATGGTAAAGATAAGATATTCATACCCTAAATGAAAACAAATATACAGCTCGAAAAATATTATTCTTTTTCCTGTGTGTCACAATTAATAATAAAATTTTTTAACAAAAAATAGAACCGACTCAAAACGCACTGAAAAGTAAATAATAGCTGTGTCATTTAGTTGCTTTAATTTACATAAGTTTATCTATGAAGTCGGTGCCAGCTTTTTAGTGCGTTTTGAGTCGGTTCTATTTTTTGTTAAAAATTTTTATTTGTTACTTTTTACTAATTTATCGCCACGTAACTTACTCGTACTATTCTGTCATAGTATATTATACGGCACTAGTAGCCAAAAAGCTACCGATACCGAGACAAAAATCGAAATCGCTGTACGCGTGCCTCCAAAATTTGAAGAGTTCCTTCAATTTCCCCAGGATATCAACTCTGTAAAAAGTTATGCGAGGTCGTACATAAAAAAAAACGTGTCCAATTGAGAACCTCCTCCGTTTTTTTGCGTCGGTTAAAAAATAAAAGTCCTTCAAAGTTAGTTCAAAATACATTTTTTAACTATTTATTTCATAGTTTCAAATATACACTTAAAGCGTGTAGAAACAAGCTTGCCGTTTAATCCCGCGCATTCAGAACTTTGTACATAAAATTTGCTCTCATTCATTCCCTCTCCTAAACTAAATTCAGCAGATAAAACTCTGAAATTGAAGCTTTGTTGATACCCTAATACGAGTGCACTCTCGCAATCGTTTATGGTTTCTGAATAAACTGAATGATCAGAGACTGTTTTGTTAGGTCCGGTACAGGCTTTTGTTACTATGAAACTATTAGTTAAACTAGACCTAAATTTTAGACGGAGTAAAGTACTGATACGCCGACAAGAGCATAAGGTTAAATAGGTGACTAACAAATTAGTCGACGCGTTTTAAAATGAGGCGTGAGGTCGGTCGGTCGAAGTGGTAAATAAGGTTGATTAGCTATCGATGATTTACAACCTATCGTATCCACCAGGCATTAAATAGAATAACCAAAACTGCGTAGAGCATTTAATTAACTACGAGTATATTATACTGTAAGTGACATTTATTGCAGGATGACTCAGTTTAAAATGCGTCGACTATAATAATGCCAGATATATTTTACGTATTGATCAGTACCTATATGTTATTACAAAGGCCGGGATAGTTTAACACAGAATATGTGAGCTCCATCTAACAGAAATATATTATGCGTACAAAGCTACTCTCAAAATTCACCGCTGTAGTCGAATTTCGATTAGCAGCACATTATTATTCTGATTTTAAAGAAAAATAACCCTTACCGCTGTTGCTATAAAGTTTAAATTCAAACACATAAAGCTAGCACCCGGTTGCGGAAACTTTGTGTTAGCCAACAGGACAGTTAGACAGTTGGTTTGCGTGAATATTCGATTTCCTAGAAACGGACATAAATTTGGAATATCAGCTATACTCGTAGCTTCCAAAAGTACTACCTTTCACGGAATGATTGCACTCTTTTATGATAAGATGCCGCAAACAAATTGGACGTTATCAGATTACGCCCGCGGTTTTACCCGACAAAGACGTACCGCCAAGCGATTTAGCGTTCCGGCACGATGTCGTGTAGAAACCGAAAGGGGTGCGGATTTTCGTCCTACTCCTAACAAGTTAGCCCGCTTCCATCTTAGACTGCATCATCACTTAACATTTTAGGTGTGATAGCAGTGAAGGGCCAACTTGTAGTCGATAAAAAAAAACCGTTCTCGTTCCCGTGGGAATTTTGAGATAAAATGTGGCCTATGTATTATTCTGATATGTAAGCTAAATTATTCTGAAGTTTCATCAAAATCCATTCAGTATTTTTTGCGTGAAATAGTAACAAACATCCATACATACAAACTTTTTGCCTTTATAATATTAGTAAGGATTATATAAGGGTCAATAGAAAAGGGGCCCGACTCAACACCTTGAGGTCGTGGGTTTGATCGTTCTTTAGACTGTTGTCGATAATTAGACGACACTTAGGTACGAGTAGGTATTATATGGATCGATTGATTAAATGAATATTAGCTGTACAATTGATGAATTCCTTTAGAATAACAACTACTAAAATCCTTCTGATCTAGAGTTAGGGTCACACATTTAGACTTGAATTTTTAAATGTCGTTGTTACACTAAAATAAACTATTTCAAATATTTCTATTAAATATCATACAAACATTTCTTCTACACAGAAATATAACGTACCAGAGGACGTCCGTGACTTCGTTCGCAAAAAAATCTGTTTGATTGTCTGAGACCATATTATTTAACAAGCTGTGTAGAGCATATTTGACTATATCTGTACCAAATTTCATTTAAATCGGTTCAGTAGCTTAGGCATGATTGAGCAACAAATACACACAGTTATTTTCGCATTTATATTAGATAGATTGTAACATTGAAGTACGAATTCCAACTGAATAAGATTAGCAAAGGAAGCTTTTCTTTCAAAAAAATATTTTAAAGAAAAACAAAACTGACTGAATTACATTATCGCATATTAGATAAATATTTACTTAACTACACAAAATTGATAGTTTTCTTATGTTTCACACTAGGGGTAGTGTTTTTGGCAACATCCACAAAATAGTAATATAATTAACATGACCTAGGGAGTATGAGCTTTGTTAACAGTTTAAAGCACGTTTACATTGCAATATTTAACGTTAAATAAAGTAGCAGTTTCTTTCCAGCTCTTCTCGGTAGGACCCGCCTTGCAAACCAGTAGTAGTCACAATGGGTGCATCCCAGTAGTACCCCCTAATTTTAGTTCTATAGAACTGTTGATACACCATATTAGTGCTTAGTGTTCCATTAGAAATAATGGGACAAAATTAAATAAATGTCGATATCAACATCTTGTTTGTACGTTACATATAAAATATCTTTAGTTTTTATAAGTATAATATGGAATCTCTCTTGATTGCAATAATAAATGTCCACTTAAATTTGAGAGTATCTATAAACATACTATATCGAATACAGCTTTGCTTAAATTGCACAAAACGTCTTTAAAATGGTATGAGGTTTTTAATATAATTTTTTTTTAAACTGAATTATTTTGCGCGAAAGATACTTCCAAAGTGGTAAAATGTGTGTCCCCCTGTAACTTAAATATGAGAATATATTTTTAGACACAACTACTACTTGGTTTTAACAAAGTATCTTTTGTTGCAAGGGACATTTTTTTGTTAAAAACAAAATGAAATATCAATTAAAGTAATATAAAGTGTATAATTTATATGGTACAAGTAAAGTGAAGAGCAAAAACTATACTACAGTACTATATAGAACTATTGGGATATAATTTGACAGCACGAAAAATATCCCAACAGTTCTATAGAACTGCGGTATGGGGTACTACTGGGATGCACCCGTCACAATGTATCGACAGATAGACTTGAAATAAATGATTTTTTGTAGGTAAGCTAAGAAAATGTAAATTGATAAAAAAAATGATACCAAATTATAGCCTCTTTGTTCGAGTGATGTCTATGCGACTTTGGATCATGAGATCTTGGGGTCGAGGCATGGGTCGAACTATGAAATAGCTCAGAGGTGGAAAATTGGTGGTGCCACATCTTGTGAGCACATTAAGCCGCGGCCGACCTCGGTCAGAGGTTAAGGTCAGGAGTCAAAGTCCAAATCTCCTTTCCTATCGAATATTAGCTACACATACTAACAGGATAAGCTAAAACTTGCTTAGTTGTTTACTATAAGTTGGCAGCATTGTATACTCTGTTTGAAAAGACTATAGACAATACAGTGGCCTTATTTGTTGTATTGTGGTACCGCGTTTAAACTATAGATAATAGACTAGGTGCGGTACTCGTCGAGCAAAAATGGTGGGCGGTAGGCTATAAAATATGCCCCTATGGAAAATTGTGGGAGCTATCTCACAGGCCGTACCTTCAGGTACCGCCTTGATGGCACTCTCTCCTCCCGCAGGCCTATCCGAGCGGAAGTCCCTCAAGGCTCAGTCCTAGCACCGCTTCTCTACGCACTCTACACGTGTGACATTCCCGATGATATTCCCCCCGACGTCCACGTGGCACAGTTCGCGGATGACACCGCACTGTTCTCCACATATAAAAGCCATCGAGTAGTAATACCGAGGCTTCAAAAAGCGGTCATGCTCCTAGGACAATGGTTCCGTCTCTGTCGCATCGAGGTGAACCCCGAGAAAAGTGCTGCCGTACTATTCACGGGCAAACCTAAGTGCAGAAACAGAATCTATCAAGAGGTTTCCCTCTATGGCAAACCCATTCCCTGGCAATCCGAGACCAAATATCTCGGAGTAACCTTTGATTCCCGCATGAGCTTCTCGTCACACATCCGGAAGGTCACAAAAAGAGCCAGATGGGTGTTAGGTCGTTTCTACCCACTCCTTTGCTCTTCAAGCAAACTGTCACTTAGACTAAAAGTCACCCTTTACAAGGTGTGCATCCGCCCCATCTTGACCTACGCTAGCGTAGTGTTCGCCCACCGTCCCAAGAGCGCAATACAGCGCTTACAATCTGTACAAAATAAGTTTATGCGCCTTGCCACGGGCTCCCCGTGGTTCGTTCGCAATAACGACCTCCACCGAGACCTGGATCTACCAACCATTACACAACACATGAAACAGCTATCGAAAAACTACTTTTCGAAAGCTACCACACACCCAAATCCACTTGTGGTTCAAACGTGCTCTTACACCCCCGAAATAGACGCTGACTGCACACGCAGACGTCCCAAAAACGTCCTTTACGACCCAGACGACGACACGACTACGGAAAATGCCTCCCAATACACATACACACAAACACAGCGTCTTCGCCGGCGAAGACGAGGTGCCCGTTTCTTAACGTCACCCGGACGTGGAACTCACCCACGTCCATTAAGGGGACGCTTTGGCCTGATTTAACAGTCACGCCAAAACCACATGCCCATTCCAAACGTCCCTCTAAGCCGAGGCCCGAGTCTCACAGGAGACGCCCTTAGAGAGACGTTACGCCCTCTTACTTTTTCTTCGCCTTCGGGTACTCTCCGGCGATGCTTCTGCGCTCGCCCAACCCCCCCGGTGACGCCGCTGTGGTCCCGTATGGAGCCTACGGCACTTACTCAATCAGGAAAAAAAAAAAAAAAAATTGTGGTCATTCACCTTAGTGTCCGAGTCTTGTGCAGTCATACTGTTTCACTATTGTAAGAATCTGTGCTTGTAATGTTTAATTAAGTAATTACTGTAATAATGTTTCATTTTGATCATATTTGATGTCTTTGTAAATAAATTGTTATTAAGTTTGTCTTTTGGTATTTTAACTTTTATTCCCTTCTGGCTGTTTGTTAACATATACTATAATTACTTACCTAAGTCATTTCATCAATTTCGTAAATTGTCCAAGAGTTGGTAGAAGTTGTTGTTTCCAGAACGAACATCTAGTCGTTAAATTAATAAAAATAGACAAGTAACTGCCTTGTTGGTCTAGTTTCTCTTCCAAGTTGAACTTTTTAAAGACTCTCCTGTTTTCAATCAAATTTCAGTTTTGAGAATGTAACATACATATATATTTGGCTTTGGCCGTGGCTAGTTACCATCAACGAACAAAGACTTAGCGCTAAGCTATAGCGTTCCGGTACGATGTGAAACCGAAAGGGACATGAAGTTCATCCTACCCCTACCAAGTCAGCCCACTTCCATCTTAAGCTGCATCACTTACCGTCAGGTGTGCAATCAAGGGCTAACTTGTAATGAATTAAAAAAACACGTAGGAGGTATCGATATATATATAAATTTACGTAGCAAGTGAGATTAAAACAATCGCTTATCATCACAATAAACATAATAATATAGATTGTTTTAGATTAAGTTCTTTCAACGCAACGATAGCACAATTCCTTAGAAACATAAAACGGAACGAGCAAAAAACGAAACGAACAGGAAACAAAGCTCAAGGTATTTCCGGTAAGGCTGTAGCCACTGTGCGGACCCGCGGCGACTCGTTAATTTTAATTTAAGAGTACGACATAATGAAACACCTCCTACACCCACGCCGTAATGAAAGGATGCATTTGTTACTAAATAACTAGCTGACTTCTATTGTCTATTTTGTTCTTTTGTGTCGCTGTTATTGTGTTTTTCTTTTTCATTAGTGTCGGTGTATTGAACGTTATTTTTGTATTAAATGAAATTGCAACAGTTACCTTTTTCCTTTTATGTGTCTATTTCTAGATAAAAATATACTTCAGTAATTGAGAAAAGTGCCTTTTTGCGAAGTATCCTTTTTTAACCCCCGACGCAAATACGACGGTGTGTTATAAATTTGACGTGTCTGTGTAAATGTCTGTCTGTGGCATCGTAACTCCCAAACGGATGATCCGATTTTAATGCGTTTTTTTTGTGTTTGAAAGGTATATCAGATGAGAGTGTTCTTAGCAATGTTTGGTGGAAATCGGTTCAGGTCTTCAAGGTCATCAGGTACGTTTGTTAGGTTTGATAGAAATGTTACACGCTCAGTTTGCCTAAAAGCATGTGTGTCATCTGACATTTGAAACACTAATGTCTTCTGGAACCACTGAGCTGGTCTGATGATAAGGCTCGAAGGTAGGAGACGTAACCCTGGTATACATTTTTAGTAAACCCATCGAGTTTGGGATCGCTGAATTTGTCTTGACTGGTTCTTTTCATGTTTCTAATTGACGAGGACCTGATGCTGGAAATGGGATGTGGCATATGAAACCATGGAATGCCAGAATGAAACGGATAAACCGATTTATATTTTTGCTGAAGAATGACCAAAGTTTAATTTTTATAGTTAGGGGCTTTTAAATTTTGAATTTTATTTTATATACCTATCTACTTTTCTTAATAGGCCAGATGAACTCAGAGTGCCCAGTGTGAGCTTTCACCAAAACAAATCGAAAACTTCACATTCGCGTAAAGGCAAATTTTATATGGAATTGAAGCAGCACCCCTGGCAGTATCGAGAGAAAACTCAAATGGGTGAGTGTCAGTGTCATATAAAATTTGCGTTTACCGTTCTCGATATCGACGCGGTAAAATCTTACACTAGCCACACAGAAGTAGTCTTTAGTCTCTTCTGCTGTTACAGCGCTTTTTCTGGATAGATAGACCGGTAGATTCAATTTATATTTGTGGCAACATTTTGTGTGAGTGATTGTTTGAGTAAATAAATCGTGAAATCATAAGCGACATACTAAACTAACTCAATATAGCATTTGTAATATGAGATGAGATAATAAAAAACATAGAGATAGATTAAGGAATACAACAGCAACTGCTGAGTTTCTTGCTGGCTCTTCTCCAGGATCTGCCTTTCAAACCGGTGGTAGAATCACTACATACTGACAGACTTGAAAAAGTGTATGTAAAATTTAAAATAAATGATTTTGAATTTGAATATGATAGATAAAGTCAAACAATATAGACATTTTATGATACATATAACCTACTGTTGCAACGCAATATAAATATTGTGCGATGAAAACTGTGTAATATTTAATATTATTCCATCTCTTTACCATATATTCGTACATGAAAGGATTAATAAGTGTAAATAATAAAAATATTTTAACTTACGAACAGTATAAATAAAATGATCTGGGAAGCTGGATGGAGCGTTCGTCCCGGTCCCGACGGGGGCTCATTAATCGCAATTTCGGAGAAAACCCGCAGTAAAATTGTTCCGTATAATGAAAGGATATGTGCCTTAATAAATACTGACGAAATTAATAACTTATTCATGAACAAGTATATTGTTCGATGTACACGCACTCCGTCTTCGTTATTTTTAAAATAAACTGCTGCATTGTTTGTGGTTACAAGAAGGTACAACTTCCAGTTATCAAGGTCTAATATACCTTGTTGGTTAACCAAGGTCAACAAATAAGATCATAAGTAAACAAACACGTTTGATTATGGATCATTTTTCGATACTGAAACATTTTTCGTTTCTCATTCATTTACCGACAAAAATGTACCGCCAAACGACTAAGCGTTTTAGAACGATGTCGTGTTGAATATGAAAGGGAGGATGCTGATTTCATACTGCTCCTAACACGTTACCCTACGTGTGATTATGGCCGTTCTGAATTAAAAAAAACATTTGACGTTTCTAGCTAAGGTATCGCAGTTAACTTAACAGGGAAGTACTTACTACCTCTACGCTTATTGCTAAAAATCTACACTTCTGTTGTGGCTGGGCGACGTGATGGCAGGTGTACTATTTAGGTGCCTACATGATGTTTAACACCTACGCTACCGATAATGGATAGAACAGAGGTATGGTGAGGAATAAAACTAATATACAGACTTTACACTTGTTTTAATTAACCGACGAAAAAAAAACGGAGGAGGTTCTCAATTGGACACGTATATTTTTTTTGTTCATGTACGCATAACTTTTGACAGAGTTGTCCTATTTTGATAATTCTTTTTTTATTACAAAGGGCACACTTCCAAAATAGTCCCATTGTCAAAACCAAGCCTTCAACTTCAACTTCAGGACATTACCTAGAACCCACAAACTGCTTTACTACGTTAAGTAATTGTTCCTAAAACTTGCTAGCACCGGCTTCATAGATATGCTTAAGTAAATTAAAGCAACTAAATGACAGTTATTTTTTACTTTTTAGTGCGTTTTGAGTCGGTTCTATTTTTTGTTAAACATTTTTAAAATTTGGGAGCAATACAATATCACATCCGGCTACGGCTAATTTGATGTTACAAATTAAATGGCCGGATAAAAGAGAAAGACATTAATTAGCACAGACTATATAATATAGGCAAAGGCCATAACGTTCATAGACTTATTTCAAAGATTATAAGGCCGCTTTATACAATGCTACCATAAATGTAGATTAAATTACATTGCCTATAAAGCTTTGTTTACACATTCTAACAGGATACAGGACAACTTTGTAGGACGTGTTCTTTGCATGCCTTGCGAAGTGTTGGCTGGAGCGATTTAATAAAATTTGGTATGGAGTTAGCTGACACCCTGGACTAACACATAAGCTACTTTTATACCATTTTTTCAACGGAAACTACGCGGGTGAAACCTGGTGCGTCCTCTAGTTTGAAATTG
This sequence comes from Mycalesis mineus, assembly GCA_034621355.1. Classification (NCBI taxonomy): domain Eukaryota; kingdom Metazoa; phylum Arthropoda; class Insecta; order Lepidoptera; family Nymphalidae; genus Mycalesis; species Mycalesis mineus. Next base: position 1,352,230 of record CM067884.1, read on the forward strand.
ATCATAATATAAAGAATTGTGTAACCTACGGGATTCGAATTCACGTCTCTTTGATAATCCGAGCTCACGCATTTTACAGCTGGCTACGGTGTCCGACTAACGGCGGTGCCGAAATTATGCATGATATTATGTTTTGATTATTTACGCAGGTATAAAACCTGCAATTATTATTTCAAGTTGCGTTTATGAACTTAACATGTTCAAAAATACATTACGCCATGCATCATGTTTTATTTACGAATGAAAATGTATTTACGGTGCTTTTGTTATTGTTTGCACAAATTGCTTTATCGGAGCTTATGGACTTCATAATGGAGCCATCGCGGATGTTTTATTGATGAGCGGAGCGTATTGCGCGGCCAGCGACAAACAGATCAATTCGTTCTGCTGGAACATGGGCTATTGCATCTGATTCATATTGATATTATGCTGATTTCCTGCTTGTGCTTTCAATGATGGATCCAGGATTTGTGTTTAGCTAAACACGGCGGTGAAATGTTTATTCAGTTAGAATAAATCCGTGTTAATTTTTTCTTATCTTAATATTATGTTATTATTTTTTACGGCTTCCGTGACGTAGTTGTATGCGCTGTGGATTTATAAGACGGAGGGGCAGGGTTCGATTCCCGGCTGGGCCGACTAAGATTTTGTAAATTGGTACAGGTTTTAGAATTTTGTCCTACTCGTAACAAGTTAGCCCGCTTCCGTCTTAGGCTGCATCATCATTTAGCATCAGGTGTGATAGCAGTCAAGGGCCAACTTGTATTCTATAAAAAAAAAGGTCCGACTGGTGGGAGGCTTTGGCCGTGGCTAGTTAGCATCCTAGCAACAAAGACTTACCACCAAGCGATTTAGCGTTCTACTACGATCTCGTGTAGTAACCGAAAGTATTTCTAAAAATTAGCTTGCATCATCACTTGCAATCAGGTGTGATTGTAATGGTAATGAATAAAAAAATAGATAATAATTATAATTTTTAAAACCTTTGTAAGCTCCAAAATCTTGCGAATGCCCTTCTCTTCCAACTTGATATTCCAGTTGATTCTGTCAACAGTGATATTCCAGATGACGCGTTCTAAACGTCTTATTACGTTGAAGTTCGAACAGATTAGGTGTGAAGTAACTTTTTAAGGTTCGCACCAATCGTTATTAGAAATGATCAATACTATCATTCGTTCTTTAACTAAAACATAATAGGATTCATGCAAAGGCAATCTAAATAGACGCTGAGGTAAAAATTGCAGTGTACGTATTTTGTGTACATACTTGATTGGACGGCGTGTGGTATCTTGCTAAATATTGGTCCGAGGGATGAATATAATAAATGATTACACGTGGTTTGCGAAGGACCTTCGTTTCGTTCATAAGATTCGTAGCCTCGAAATTTCTTCCAAAGTCGTTTGGATATCTGCTGCATTATGCAGAGGCCTGGTTAACCCCATTACACAGTCATTTAAATTCTCTCATTCGGTAAATCCGTAACGCCCAGTTTCTGAAAAGGTGATTTGCGTTACACCAATTAATGTACCAGTTTTTCTTTATTTAATTTTTTTGTGATCGTTTGTATATCTTAATTTCGGAAATACAATCATACTAACCAAAAAGAAAGACATTTCGATCGATACAATTTCTTTTGAGGATTTAAATGTATAAACAGAAAGGCATGAAACGAGTTTAATGTTATATATTTTAGAATTTAATATATTACACAACATTCATACATCACTTTGTCATGTTGTCAGAGATTTACAAAATTTTTGTTTGCGTCCTAGATTAGAACAGAAAAGCGCTAGTTACTTCTTTTTTTTATCGACTACAAGTTGGCCATTGACTGCTATTACACCTGATGATCAGCGATGATACAATATAAGATGAAAGTGGGCTAACTTGTTAGGAGTAGAATGAAATCCACAACCTTTGAGGTTTCTACATGACATTGTACCGGAACGCTAAATCGCTTGGCGGTACGTCTTTGTCGGTAGAGTGGTAACTAGCCACGGCGAAAGCCTTCTACCGCCGCTTATCAAGGTAACGACTTTTTTCTTAAATTAATTAACAAATTGTCAAAATGTCAAATCATTAAGATGACCGCTACTTTAATCGCCCACTGAGTAATTGGAAACGAGTGTATGCACAGCCTGCATGTTCCGCGTAGTTGAAAATTTGCAAAGTTACAATTGAATTTCCAGTTCTCATCGCGTCGGCATGAACAATCAGCATTGCAACAGATAACATTCCGCGCCTCCCACGCCGCTACGCCCGCTCAGTTTTACCACAGAACTTCGCTTCGTTTGTATTACTTCGAGTTGTACCTACTTACGTTCATGTAGGTAAATGTACGAACTATTAGAGTTTAGTTTCAAATTGTTTTGTTGTACTTTGTATTTGGAGTTCGTACCTGAAAAACAAATACTGTTGTCGGGTCATTTTTTACATTTTGCTTATCAGTTGTTTGCCAAAGCCTGAGAAAGATGTAGATTAATTAATTTGAAAATTTATTAATTTTTTCCATTTTTTTGTTGTAGTTTGTATTTGGAGTTCATTCTTATAAAAAATAAATTTTTGTCAGCTGTTTGTCAAGGCTTTACAAAAACGTGGAATTATTAATTTGAAAACATAAAACGCTCTACCATAGTAAAATTTGAAGAAAATTAAGACAATTCAGTCTAAAGATTGTACTTTTTATGGCCTCCGTGACACAGTGGTATGTGCGGTGGATTTATAAAAACGGAAATCCCTTGTTCGATTCTCGGCAGGGGCGATTGAGATTGGGGTGTATCACCATCAACTTCCCGTCTCCAGACTTAGAACGAACTAAAAATTTCACATAAGCTCAAAATTATTCCATGATCCGACCTCTATCGAACCCCAGGACCTCTATCGAAGCAACAAGACATTTAAGTAAAGTAACATTCACTTGTTAGTAATGCAACACTATTGCATAATATTAAAATTTTTACTGGCACTGTGCTGAAAATATGAAAAAAATCCTGTTCTAAGATTCAGAGAATTTAGAAATTAGTGTTAAGAAACAATTTAACGCAGAATCCACGAAAATGTCCGCGTTGAAATCTCGAGAGTTAACTACGCTAATTTAATTATTCCATTTATCTATAAGTGAACCTTTTAATCTAGAAAGTTCTGAGTTTCTGTGGCTTCGCTAACAACTATCTTTTACCAAAACTGGGATTATTTTAACCACAATCCTTACTAATTGTATAAAGACGAAAGTTTATGAGGACGGATGAATATTTGTTAATCTTTCACCTCAAACTATTGTTAAACGGATTTTGAGACGAATATTAATATTATCCTCATTTCAAAACAAATTATTAAGTTACACGACTTACTTTACCGTGGGAAGAAAACATTTAATTTAAGACATTAAATTTTATTTTTTTATTGTATTTTTTGTTGTATTTTATTTTTATATAAAACATGATCATTGGAACAGCATGGTGGGTTTACGCTCCATATCCCCTCTTCTACATGGAGGAATGCCTGGCCTTGGGCCGATGTTTAACTGATGCTAATGCAAAACTGAAATTTTATTTCTTTTCACGCTTAATATTGAGTTTATCACAACATTGTTGATATACGTAACTACGTACGTACTAAGGTACAAAAATATATATATTCGATTATAAAAATAATTCACCTTCACTTTTTTAATTTTAATTAAACACCATTACAAATATATAAAGTATATATTAAATTGAGTACTCTTATTTTATAACTGGATTATAAATAGCCTTAGAGTGCAGATCCTTGGAAGAGAGCAAGAGATTACGACTGTAAAGAAAGATCATCCAACTCGTATTGTCTAAATGGCTCCGTTCAATCCCGGAAAGTTACTTTTACTTACTTTTAGTTAATTTAATTGTTCTCTTCGCCTCCTATTGTACTTTTAATCTGGGAACTTTGACGAGTGTTTTCGGCGTTGAGATATGGTTGATCCCTTTTACGCTGAACGCACACATTACCTACATAAATGCATAATACGCACGGATCGCTCTTAATGGACACAACTTTAAATATATGGGAACATATTAAAATAAATATAATTATCTTGTTTACAGAAAATACTTGTAATTTTTTGCGGAGGTATCTACGATACATGTTCCCTAGTATGTATACCGTTTGGAAATATTACTGTAAAATGGTTATTAAAATATAAAGATTATTTTATTTTTATTATTTTATTACTTAATGTTAAATTATTTTTATAAGAGAAAGGACATTTAGTTTTTTTAGGAAATCTCAAAAGAACTGAAGCTGGTGTTGCTCAACAGTGTCTTTCAGAAAGTGTGATGAGTCGTCGCAAGATACAAACATGACTGTCCTCAGCCCGCCGTTTGTATAGGACCATCGTGATGTCTAAGTATTGCAGTCTAAACTCTAAATCCTTCTTTCATAGTGTGAGATATGTTAAGAAATTTTTGTAGCGTGCGATATGGGCGGTAGTACTTGACGAATGTGCATTCAGCATTTTATAAGCTTTTCAAACGTCATGACACCAGCCTCGGGTGAGATTCGTGAAATCGTTTATTAATGTAAACAAAAAGGCGAACGAGCTTCACTAATGAAAGCCTGGCTCTTTGTCTTTCAGGATAATACAAAGAAGTCAGTATATTCAAATAATGTAACTCTATCTTTATTCAAGTTTTAAATTTACTAATAATTGATCTTTCAAATGTTTACGCTTTTCCACTTAAATATAATTGGTTGTCTGGAAGAGATCGCGATCGATTAGCGATAAGACCGCCAATTGTACATTAGTTTTTAAGATATTATTCTCTTTGTTTTTGTCATTATTTGGTGTACAATAAAGAATATTTCATTCATTCATTCATTGATCTTTAAACGACGAAAATTCGGAGGAGGTTCTCAATTACATATTATATTTCTTTTTATGTATCGCATGCGTGGTCATACATAAAAAGAAATTTTAGAGAGTAGTTCGATTTTGATAATTCTTTTTTGATTAGAACGGTTATATCACCAGAATAATCAAAAAATCTTGTAAAGATAAAGTAAATAATATTATTGTTATAAAAACAAAAAACCCAACTGCTTGGAAATAATGAACTGAAAAGAAAAAAACAAGTATAACTTTATCTATATTAAATTTTAATTACTTTATTGTGCTGCAGGCAGTTATCATAAACTCATTTTCTTATTTTGCAGTTGGGCTAGAGTAAATTAGGCAATGCATAGGGTGATCTTCTTGCTGTAAGAACCTGTTTCCCTAAATCCAGAATTTATCTATACGAAACAACTCCCAATCCTGTTTGTACCCTAACTTTCGCATTCTGAGACTCACTCCAGACACTACCAAATTCAAAGTAAGTTATAAAAGTTGGGAAACTGTCGGTTACAGGAACAACCCCGCCTTCAGTAACTGTAGGAGCACTTGGTAAACTTTCCTATAAGCGGCTAAGAACCTCTCTTACAAATCTTAGCCGAAAACTACAAGTAACTTTATCTACGTCTTATCTGCTATTTGGTAAACGAAGTTCATGGAATCAGATAAAGATATAGAGGGAACTAGATGCTGCGTTTCTTGATATAACTTTTGAGGCAATTTAGAAAAGTTGTAACAACAACAGTTTCATTGTTAGTGCTACGAAAGAATCCGTACTGTTATTTGTTATAGTAACAAGCTAGCTAGTAGAAGCTGCTAATAATTTAAAAAAAAATAACAAAATATTTTTTGCTATTTTTTTTAAAAGTAAAAAATAACACTGTCATTTAGTTGCTTTAATTTCCTTAAGCATATCTATGAAGTCGGTGCCAGTCAAGTTTAAGGAACATTTATTTTACGTAGTAAAGCAGTTTGTGGTTTCTAGGTAACGTCTTTAAAGTAGAAACCTTGGCTGACACCGATGCCTAGATATGCTTAAGTAAACTAAATGACACAGTTATTTTTTACTTTTTAGTTCTATTTTTTGTTAAAAAATTTTATTTCTTACATTTTTGTGATTTATCGCCACGTAACGTACTCGTACTAAACTGTCATAGTATATTATACGACACAAGTAGCCAAAAAGCTACCGATACCGAGACCAAGACCGAAATCGCTGTAAGCGTGCCTCCAAAATTTGAAGAATTCCTTCAATTAGTCTTTATTATTATTTATATTCAAAGAATTATCAAAATCGGACAACTCCGTAAAAAGTTATGCGTGGTCATACATAAAAAAATATATATATATACGTGTCAAATTGAGAACCTCCTCCGTTTTGTTTTCGTCGGTTAAAAAAATATATATAAATAAATAAAATTTAAGTGTCTGTTTGTAAATTGCAATCTAAGATAGAAGCGGGATAACTTGTTAGGAGTACGATAATATCCATATCCCTTCGGTTTCTATACGACATCGTACCGCATTGCTTAATCACTTGGCGGTACGACTTTGCCGAGTTGGTTTAACTTTGCGCGTGGAAAAAATTGTGGTACAAACAGTCGTTGTAAACAACCTAACGTTCAGACGGTGGAAGTGAAATTTATTCTTCTGTGCAGTGTACAATAACGTAAAGTTTATATGACCGGTTTTAAATCTATTGAAAGTGGAGACATAACATAGGTTTATTGGAGAACTTTGATTTAACGGTCATATTTGTGCTTCACGCGGTACGACTTTTTTGAAAATAAAACGCAGCAGTGTGATACCAACATGCCAATTTTATTGCTTCGGTTTACCGGTATTCCGTATCGTCGCTTGCAAACCGTGAATATTTGACTCTACCGCTGGTTGTAATTGAACTATGTGGAAACCGGTAGTCTGAAAAATGGTATTTATATCTTCTGTGAAAAAATGAAAAATAGCGAGCGATATGAGGTTTTTTATGTGTTGAGGCTTAGACCTGATGTCCGAGAGTGTGATGGGACAACTGGGGTTAGAGGGTTTATAAATATCTACTTAGCTATTCTTACACGAACGTGCTTCGATTCCACATCTTATCATCATCATCATCATTATCAGCCTATTGACGGCTCAATACAAGGCCTTCCTCATTATACGAGATGGCATATGGGGCGTAGACCCACCACGCTGCACCAGTGCGAGTTGACGGGCTTAGGGTGTTAATGTTTCATTTATTAACGATCATTATCAGATGTTGATAATAGTGACCGAGGCCGGCTTAACGGGCTCTCTGAGGCAAGAATGCTCCGCAAAATTTTATTATATTTCTACGAGAAAGATGACGTTAAGTACTAAATTTATTCTTCCGTTCGGGTCTCATAGGACATTCTTTGATCGTCTGTTTTAAGGGGGTGGAGTGCTGGCAGTTCGTTAAATATATGTAGTTCGTTTAAAAATAGTTTTTCGATCTCAAAGTGGAACAAAAATAGTTATGTAACAATCAACAAATAGGTATAATGTATGGAGAAAACTATTATTAAAATAAATTATTTTTAAAGCACCACGAGCGCAGTCTTAACGACTACTTTGAAGGGAATGGCATTGGTGGAAAATAATAAAATGTTAACTATGTTTAAACAAATTCCAATAAAATTGTATTTCGAAGGGAATAAAATTATTGATCATAATATTATATAAAAAAATAGTTAATTTTCTTTAAAAAGAACTGATAAAATTGTGTGAATGAATCAATAGTGCTGTTGCAAGTATTCCTTGTATAAAGCACCCCCAAGTCGGGCGTCTTAACAAATTCCCGAAGCATTTTCTTCGCAGCTCTAAAAAGGATTTACTCCCCGCCTCCATTGCGCTGCATCAGCCAGACACATTTTTCAGGCTAAATGTGTCGGTGACCCAATTGCCTTTTCCCAGCAACGCCGTAGTTATTATCGCGGACTGGGTTGTTACTGTCTTGTTGTTTTAACAACTAAATATATTTAAGATAACACTCCAAATTGTGATTTAGTACAGCGTTGCACAATGAAAAACCTCTTGCAATAAAAACAGTGGGGAATCTTTAATGTACTTTTACTCAATTACTCCGCCCAAAAATATTCGCAACACCAGAAGCATTGCTAGTGCGTTGCAGGCCCTTGAGGAAATAATGAATGCACGTCATAGAATAATATTTGATACATCAAAAATCAAACTCTCTTTGGCTGACTGAAACTTAATTCGTTATTAAAATCTGTTCTGTCCATGTACATTCATGCTAATAGTAAATACTAGTTCAGTTCCCTTACTTTACTTCCCTATCATACCGGTATCTCATCATCTATTCCTCGGTCACACATATCAGCTCCTTCACACAGACCCATTTTATTAGTATAAGTCTCTTGTATCTTTAAATCTTTATTGTTTTTTTTATTGATATATGATGGTGCAATCTAAGATCGAAGCGGCTTAACTTATTATGAGTAGGATGAAATCCACACACCTTTTGGTTTCTACACGACATCGTACCAGAACGATTACTTACCTTGCGGTACATCTTTGTCGGGTGATGGTTAGATTTGGTCAAGCCCTCAAATCCTATTTATCATACAGCATGCATAGTATTTGCGTGTAACATGTTATTCCTCGACTTTTCTATCACTGGCGTTACTTAAACACGTCAAGAAATAACACAAATTAATTCTTAAAATATTTTCTGCCTGTCTATTCAGGTTTATTTCCGGATATACATTTTTGCAATTTATACTAGAATAAAAGCTTGTAAAAAGTTATTACACTTTTTAAGAAAAAGAAACGAAGCGCCTTCTCTTTTATCGTTTTACATAAGTAAGAATTACTTTACATCATTGTGAGTTAATCCAGAACATTGACCTGCCCTTATCGCGGGCGTTATTTCAGCGCGCGTCCCTCCGCTGGGCCTATTACAATATTTTCTCGCCGAAATAGAACGATCTAACGGTTTACTGGGAATACTAAATAAGACTTTTGCGGAAGACTGTGTAAAAAATATCTTTTTCCGCCACTTGTTCTGATATATCATTAAAAAATAAATAGCAAACTGGAATCGGCTCATTGCTATCTGCAAAATTTAATCCAAGATTTTGGTCCAATCCAATGGTTAGTAATTGATTCCTTAGGAGTTGAGTTAGCCAAATTATAAACATAATCAATAAACAGAACTGTATTAAATCAATTAAAATAATTAATATGTAAATATTGTTGTGATCTTCTGCCGGCTTTGGCTGTCTGAATGTGTTGACAAAACCTACATCGTGAAAATTTCAGTTCGACGATTTGAATATAAATATTATTCTTAATTTTGTCTTCCAACTTGTTAAGCAGGGATCTTGACACCTTTTTAGTTAAAAGAGGACGCCACAAATCCATAAAAAAATCTGGGAAATTCAATTTGCTTGGTAGGAGAAACTAGACAATATCCACTTCATCGGTTATATTCCTTATTGTTATACAATAACGTAGCTAGATCTTAGACCTGTATATTATCCATGACAAGCATTGCATTGCATGGAAGTGGACTCTCTGGCTGCGACAGCGAATGATGTAATTGATTTTCGCAATTTTTTATGTCGTGTTTTTTAAATGATCACTGCCGTGCTTATTTCTACTGCCAAACAGTTGTCTGAAATTCTGCTGTGCTTACAGACATATGAGGCTTAACACCAACATCACAGGTTGATGGACTGGACGTGACTTTGTAGGAAATGTCCCTTGATATACATATCGGCGTATCACCATTCTCCTTGGCATCAACTCTAGTACTTCTTACTTTATTGGGCGATCCAGGGTTATGCAAGCAGAAAAGAAAGTCTTTGTCTTCACGAACAGATTTATTGCAAGTTCACAATGTTTTGATACATAAAGTGGATTTTTATAATTCCTGGCGTATTATTAAGATTCAGATCAGTAGTTTATTTACACTCATCTTACTTTACTCGTTAATTTAATTTGCTTCTTAAGAACACTTTTACACTGGTCCAACTCGACCAAATGTCCTCACCGCACTCTAGACACAAACTAACTACTCAACCCCTTTGTTCCCTCCAAGATGGTGTAAATATTTCACTCTAGCACTTTCGCGCCCAGCTCTCCTATTGGTTGCAATATATAGTATTGGATGCGACATATAAATACACTAACTTTAAAAATGATTAGATGAGAAATTAAAAAATATTACACGCCATAAAGCAAATTGAATTTAACTTAAAACAATGTTTCAAGTAAGCGGCTATCTCATATCTCTCATTAAATTATTAACAATTAGTTCTATTTCGATTACTTCCATAAACAAACTCGTTATATACCATAAATAATTACTTCCACAGACAGTAACATTTCCATAAACAATGAAATCTATCACAATATTACAACAATCAATCAGTCTATTCCCTCCGACATACATATATTCCCTTCGAAGTATTATTGTTTGTAGGCGATGATTTTCTACAGTCAAGCGGGCCCTTTGCTTGGCCCATCGATGATCACTACAAATAATAATATATTCATTCACAGTCTGTACCGGTGATAAAATCTTAAATATCTTAAGAACAGTAAAGACTTTCCTTGTTCTTACTGTCTTTTGGCAAGATTCAGTTTGGCTCTTTGTGCCATTATTTTATTTGACTTGGAACACGGACTTATGTTTAGCCAGACGTCCCATTGTTTTTCATTAAATAGTACTATGACGAGCAAAATGATGATTTGTTGTATGCGATTTCAACTAACAGTCACGTTAACTTTGTTACTTTTCACTATCATCAGATGTGCAAGATTACTATCAGGTAACGCATTAGTAGTGCCTCTAGTGTTGCAAATGCACATGGGCGGCGGTAATCACTTGACCCGTATGATCGTTTACCCGCTTAATTAGCGATGAAAAAATGGACGATAAGCGGTCTCTAATAAATACTAGTCAGCGACTTGGAGCATCTTGACATCGCAATTTGAAGCAGTAGTGCAGACTTGTATAATTTGGTCTGATTGTAAACGCTCAACTTGAAAGTCCCCGCGGGGTCTGTTTGTTTGAGAGGCCTTTTCAGTTCCACTTCATCTTCTCGTTATCTTGTAGTTTAAGTGGTTGTAGCAATGTACAATTAAGATTTTTATTATTAAATCTTTAGTTCTCACTTTGACTTTGCAATTGAACATTGTAGAGTCTAGATCTCCCGAACATGCTTCAGTTTTGGAATGATACGTACGTAGAGATTTTTCGAATAGGACACTTGTTGGATAAGTTTGTCACTTGGTTTCGTCGATTATTATATGAAAATAGGAAAATAAATTAATAACTAACTATTTATAATGCACCAAGGCAAAGTAATGCTAGCAATGCAATGAAAATTAAATCAATGAAATAAATTTAATTAAATTCAATTCAATTTAATTTAATTTTAATTTAATTTAATTTAGTTTAATACAACATTATTGGTAGAGTAATTTACAACATATTATTAGTATTTTCTTTTGCAGTTGTGTGGTTATGTTATTCGATGAATTTTTTTTTTGTTTATCACTAGTTGGCCCTTGATAATCACACTTGATGGTAAGTGTAGATACAATCTAAGATAGAAGCGGGCTAAGAAGTAGGATGAAAATTTTGCTTGGCGGTATGTCTTTGTCGGTAGGGTCGTAATTAACCACGGCCAAAGCCACCCTCCAGCCAGACCTAGACAAATTTAGAAAATCTTAATCGGCCCAACCGGGAATTGAACCCAGAACCATCCCGGAGGCCATCAAACATTTAAGTGTAGTTTATTTAAATTGAAACTTATTTTTATATTAAAAATATATATAATTTTGTCTAGCACCATGATGATAACGCTATATAAATTCATATTAGTTTATCGATAGTATTGTTTCGACCTTTGTTTTGAAAATAAATTGGAAATTCCAATTTCAGGGATTACTCTCGCTGATCGAAATCCGGTGTATTTTCGACAAAACCCTTGTTTTGATTATCTTTGGCAGACTGTTATTGTTGAAACAACTTTTAGGATTTGCTGTTTTAGATACTTTATAATATTGGAATATTTTATATTTTGTTAATAATTATATCAAAACACTTGGACCTTGCTCACGAAATTACCGCTACGTGGAATGTTGAGTCAACTTTTATTGTTCCGATAGTCGTTTCGTTAATGGTGGTTTTGCGAAAAGCTTCGATCAACATCTTAAGAAGCTTTCGCTTGGCTGTTGGATCAAGAGTCAGATACAGAAGGCAGTAGTCCTTGAAACGGCGCGTATTGTGAAGAGGTTCCTCACTCTAGAGCCCTGACCACCAGTTGCTTGAACACTCAAAAGCTCTGCAAGCGGAGGAGCACACATTTAATAGTGTTTAATATTAATTGATATTGTTGTGAATTAAAAAATAAAATGTATATATAAATAAATAAGAGTACGAGCTCCTTACAACTAACTCCTTTTGACCCTCGTGGTCGATGCCACGTAGGCCAACGACGTAGCCATTTAACTATAAGTTGTCATATAAGAATAATATAATAAGTAATTCTAAATAAGAAAATATCCACTCCTACAAGAAGGGAGGCCTGGCCATGTGCCGTTACTAGACTGATAATGATGATGATGATGAAGAAAATACCAACACCAAAGCAGTTTGCCATAGGTGATAATGTTAGCAATGGATTTTGAAAACACCATCAGATGTTCCTATATCCAAAACAATATTCATATATATAATACTACATACCTACTATAAGTATTATATCATGAAAATAATCTACAGCCGAAATTGTTCAATATCCAAGTTGTTTGCCTCATTTCCCAAATTCGGGTTGCTACTGAGAATTTCTAAGAAAAAACTTGGAAAAAACTAATAATCTAAATGCTTATCTAATTTACCGACGATACTGTTATAATAATCTAAAAACTTGTGTAATACTTTTATACTGGCCTATAATACAGCCTATATTGCGATATAAAAAGTAGCCATTTTACTTGGAAGGTTGGTAATATTTCAGCACCGGGACAATCTTTGCGAATAACATTTATTATTAAAGTTTCGCCCAACTTGCTACATCACGATCTCCAATAAGTATATTTTCAGGACAAATTCGGATACTGAATAATGGTGGCTATTAGAGTCCATTCGATATTTTGAAACTTGAAATAATAATTCTCATTTTTTTTATTATGTGATTTTTTATTAGAAATTCATTAATTTTATTTAAACGAGCGTTACATACTCAAACGTGATAGGTCAAACTCACTCAACGAAAGCCTGCAAAATTTATTTTTTCGTTAAATTTAGCCCGTGACTCTAATCACACCTGATAGTAAGTGATGATGCAATCTAAAAAATTTTAAATAAAAATAGAACCGACTCAAAACGCACTAAAAAGTAAAAAAAACTGTGACATTTAGTTGCTTTAATTTACTTAAGCATATCTATGAAGTCAGTGCCAGCCTTACTAAGCCTTAGTACCTATACTGTCATAGTATATTATAAAGCACTAGTAGCCAAAAGGCTACCGATACCGAGACAAAAACCGAAATCGCTGTAAGCGTATCTCCAAAATTTGAAGAGTTCCTTCAATTTCCCCAGGATATCATTATCAGATCCTAACATGATGACAATGGGACCATCTTGGAAGTATATTTCGATTAAAAAAAGAATTATCAAAATCGGACAACTCTGTAAAAAGTTATGAGTAGTCATACATAAAAAAAAATATACGTGTCGAATTGAGAACCTCCTCCGTTTTTTTTCGTCGGTTAAAAATGAAAGCGGCGTAAATTCAAATTCAAAATCAAAATCATTTATTTCAAGTAGGCCAATTATAAGCACTTTTGAAACATCAAATTAGACTATTTTGAACTGTCGGAAGGCAGGTCGTTGAAAGACCAAAAATAACTTGCTCTTACAATTATTAATTTTTACAATATTAACTGTTTTGTTACATAAAATTATTTATTCTACTACTTGTGTGAAGTTGAAAGCTGATCAATTGCCTCTCAACCTCTTGTTATTTAAAAATTCTCTAGATAATAACCTGCTCAGTAAGGATTTATACATTTATTAAACTTATGCAATGGCAGATCTAAAACTGAATTGGGCATCCAGTTGTAGAAGAGTACACCCAGTCCAACGAATGACTTTTGAACTTTTCGGAGGCGATACGCTGATATTACTAATTGTTACGAGTAAGTTGAAATGTTAGTCTTATAACTCTACTGCGCAATACCACTGCAGCACTGAGTGGCTGTGATGGACTGATCAGTCAAGCTACATGACTATTGTCAAATTAAACCGACCATCGGAATAATAACGGTTGACTCTACATTATTAAGAGAGATTAACAGCTAATCTTCATCTAACAAAACTTATTAACTGCTTGGGTCTGTTTTCCTGAATCTTATAAGTATACCTAGCATGCATTTTCTAAGCAAGCACTATCTTAAGCCGCATCCACACATAGGTACCATCACGCAAATGAAAACCTTCTTATTTGCGTGCCCAATATAAATAAAGGAGCATCGTAAACTGTAAGTATTCAGTGTTTCGAACAAACTATACCGAGTTCACAATAAAGCTGTATTACAGTTTGTTATTGTTAATTCTTTGTGCTATTTGTGTTGAGGAGTTTTTTTACGGTCGCGGGTTGTTTGAGCTCATTCAATTTACATTTTCCCCTATTGAATTGAAAAGGCGCTTTTTGTAAGGAAATTCGGTCAAGGGATAATGCGGTTTTAGTACCTCGTTATAGTGAATGTAAGTTTCTCTTGAAACGAGGGTAGGATAATATTATTATTATCTACCTACTTTTTTAACACCATGACATTACCTAAAAGTAAGACATAAACATGACATGTTGTTGGAATATAACGAAATTCCAATGATAAGGTTTGATAAAGTATGATGACGTTTGGTTGTCTGTAGACATATTCTTTCCAATCAGTCACTCTCATACATTCAAATACTAGTTCATTTAATCATACATTCTCTGTTCAATTGTTGTTCAGGATATTTTGTACATTAATAAAAAACATAGTCCAGCAGCGAAAACGTCTTTTCTTTTACCTGCGATCCACTTTTACAAACATTTGTCAAATATAAATTGGATTTTACCTTTGTATGAAAAAAGTAAGAAACTATAGCATACCTAATCGATGTATTTAGTTAGTTAGGAAATGACAGTAGAAAAAATGTATAACTTAGCTGATATTATTTCAGAATAGAAAAAGCATATTTTAAGTAGGTTGAGCAGATAAATAGAATCCATGGTAAGAAGGTTCGAAGACCTGAATCTCCTAAAAAACGCAAGCACTGATTGATTTAGAAAAATATTCAGCATCCACTTCCCTTATTTTTTAAATTTTAAAATTACAATAAATATAACACCTTAATGATTTGAAATTAGGATCAAATGACGTCCTTTGTGCCGCAGTGATATGCGCAGTAGGCTTATAAGACAAAGGTCCTGGGTTCCTCGCTGGGCGGATTAAGTTTTTCTAAATTGATCTAGGTCTGTTTAGTATGAGGGAGGCTGAAAGGGGTGTGAATTTCATCCTACTCATAACAAGTAAGTCCGCTTGCATCTTATTTATCACCACTTACTACGAGGAGTGATTGCAGTCAAGGGCTAACATGTAAAAAATTAAAAAAAAAATTGTAGTAGTCAACTTGACACGTGTCTCTTTCAATCTGAGCAGAGCCTTAAGGTCAGATGTGTCGCCGCCTTAGAGCAAATCGTTCAAACCCATTACGTAAATAGGTAGACAGTGTTACCTTGGATCCTAAACCAACAGAACAAAGGAAACAAATCCGAGCGGCTCTGTTATTTGATGCCCTGTGTAAACGGGCCGCGGGGAACCTCCAACAGGTAAACTTTCAATTAAGTTATTTAATATGTTTCACTCCAAACGGCCAATTACTTCTGCGATTCTAACAACTCGGATTTTGTACTCTTTGTCGTTATTTTAAGCTTGGATCTTTTCATCTTCATTGTCATCATTATCAACCTTATGGCGCAGTTGTATGCGCAGTGCATTAATAAGACGGTCGTGGATTCGATGCCCACATGGTCCGCTTGCGATATTCTAATCATGTTCAGGTGTGGACTAGACTGGTGGTTACGATCGTGGATAGTTACCAATACGGGTTGGCGGGCTTAGGGTGATAATGTTTTATTTATTATTGATAATGACTGGCTGAACGTGGTCTCCCAGGCACGGGGGTGCAATGCAACTAACTTCCCGACTTCGGGCTTGGAATACACTGAAAATGACGACCTCCGTGGCGCAGTGGTATGCGCGGTGGATTTATAAGACGGAGGTCCTGGATTCCATTCCCGGCGGGGCAGATTGAGATTTTTCTCAATTTGTCTTGGTCTGGCTGGCAGGAGGCTTTCGCCGTGGTTACCACCCTACCGACAAAGACGTATCGCCAAGCGATTTAGCGTTCCGGTACGATGGCGTGTAGAAAACGAAAGGGGTGTGGATTTTCGTCCTACTCCTAACAAGTTAGCCCGCTTCCATCTTAGACTGCATCATCACTTAACATCAGGTGTGATAGCAGTCAAGGGCCAACTTGTAGTCGATTAAAAAAAAAATTATGAAACGAATTGATGAAATGAATTATTCTGTGACCTAACCCAGTATTCGAACCCAGGACATCGTGATCGGAGCCACATAGGTATGGCCTATTAATCTATATACCATATCTTTAAAGACTAAAGTATTTGAAACTTTGAGACTAACAAAAAAACTTATAACCAAAGTCTAGAGATCAATATTAGGTATACGAAAGATCTCACAAGGCCTCTTCAAAATACTTGTGTCTAGTCTTCCAAAACAAACTGTTTAAAAATTAGATAGAACGAAACTTTTGACAAAGCAAGAGCTCTACAATCAAGTGTTCTCGATTTTATTTTGGTGTTGAGCCAAAGCAATACTGTTTCGAGCGGTTTCATCATGATAGCATGACTTTTATTTTAACTGACGAAAAAACACACAGCGCCATTTTGGTTCTGAAAACTGCATAGATACTCATTATTATCTATCCTCGAATCATAAAATGAAAATCAGTTTGTTTCACGCCATGTTACAGGAAAAAGCAAGCTCATGAGTAAGGACTTTTTTGTTGACATTTTTAAGGTGTGCAATACTGTAGTACATTATTTTGATATATCTCGTAGGGTTTAGCCAGCGTTTTCAATGTAAGCGACAAAATTGCGTTAATTTACGACATCACACCAGAAATCTCTAAAATTATCAGTGTTTCTCTACCATATACACATAGGCCACATTTAATCTTTTTTCCTCATCTTCTTAGATAAAATGTTGCCTATGTATTATTTTGATGTGTAAGCTATATTATTGTAAAGTTTCATCAAAATCTATTTAGTAGTTTTTGCGTGAATAAGTTACTAACATACACTCAACTCACACACTCTCAAACTTTAGCCTTTAATATAGTAGGTAGTATGATAGGTTTCTTCTGATTATTCCTAATTCTACCAAAACAAATTACGCCAAAAACTAACTACTTGAACGCACAAGAAACTTTTAAATTTGATTATGTAGTACAGTTATAAATGTTTTCCTTAACGACCGGCAACATAAATCGTTTAACAGAACCCCGAGCCTCATAGCATTTATATTAAGGTTGCATATCTCCCAGCGGAGTTGTTAGAACGTACCAATACGTGTGTTCGGGACCTTTACATAGCCCTCGAATCGTAAACAATATAGGAAGGTAAACCACATCTGTATTTTGGGTTACTGCCTACATGAAGTATACCCTCGGGCATTCTTCAGGTTAAGATTCTCTGTATTCAAATTATTGGCTATTAACTGGACTCAAACAGTCACGTAATACATGTATTGAAGTTATCATTACACTTTCTGTTTTGTTCTACTATGTATGTAGTTTACTTTGGAAGGAAGTGATCACCACGATGTGTGGGGATCACAAAACTTTACGTAATAAATATTTTTTGTGAAACAATAAACAATCATTATCTTTCATCACTTATTGAATCTACCTATATTAAGGCTTAGGTCAGTTTTTCATTAAGAGAAATTTTTTCTTACAAAAATAGAACCTACTCAAAACGCACTAAAATGTAAAAAATAACTGTGTCATTTAGTTGCTTTAATTTACTTATGTATGACCACGCATAACTTTTTACAGATTTGTCCGATTTTGATAATTCTTTTTTTATAGAAAGGGCATACTTTCAAGGTGGTTCCATTGTCATCATGTTAGGATCTGATGATGATATCCTGGGGAAATTGAAGGAACTTTTCAAATTTTGGAGGCACGCTTACAGCGATTTCGGTTTTTGTCTCGGTGTCGGTAGCTTTTAGGCTGCTAGTGCCGTGTAATATACTATGACAGTATAGTACGAGTACGTTACGTGGCGATCACTAAAAAGTGAGAAATAAAAATTTTTAACAAAAAATAGAACCGACTCAAAATGCACTAAAAAGTAAAAAATAACTGTGTCAATTAGTTGCTTTAATTTACTTAAGCATATCTAGGAGTCGGTGCCAGCCAATGTTTCTACTTTAAGGACATTACCTAGATCCCACAGATTGCTTTACTGCTAAATAAATGTTCCTTAAACTTATTGGCATCGACTTCATAGATATGCTTAAGTAAATTAAAGCAACTAAATGACACAGTTATTTTTTACTTTTTAGTGCGGTTTGAGTCGGTTCTATTTTTATATTTCTATTTATTACAAGTTAGCCCTTGACTGCTATCTCACTAGATGGTAAGTAGTGATGCAAACGAAGATGGAAATCGGCTAACTTTTTAATACCATTCGGTTTCTACACGATATCGTACCGGAACGCTAAATCGCTTGGAAATACTTACTTATCAGTAGCCACGACCAAAGCCTCCCACCAGCCAATAGAATGAATATATAATATAAATGAAGTAAAGAAGAAGTTAAATGGAAAACCGTCGCGTTGTTAGCAGCAGTTCACAAGTAACATGTCCTGTCATGAGCTATCCTATTCCTGTTACCATTATACTTACAAATGTGTTAAGTTAATTCACAAGGGGTTTATAACCAGCAATTATACTCTTCACAACTAATCATAGTATTGCTTGGAGACAGAAATATGAATAGTGTTAACACTTTTACACACGAGCTTCGTTACGAAGGGAATTAATGCTGTGTTAATACATCGACCGATGACATAACGTCTTTCAAACAAAAGGTTACAGATACTATCAACTTCCCAATTCTAGACAGCCACTGAGGAAGAAAATCGCAATACTTTTAGTTCTTTATTCCAGCCTATCGGACGTCGTACCTAGTGAAAGCATAGAGTATAACAGAACCATAAACAACTGAGAGCTATAAAAGAGCACTAAAGCAATAATACAGCTATAATAGAGTTTTATCTTATTGTTTACTATCCATTCTCACTAGTTATTGTTAGTGACTGCGTTTGTCTCGTGAAACAACACGCTGAGACTGCAACTTCGTTTGAGCGCAATAGAACGGAACTAACAAAGAAAGACACTATTTCGTATTTCAGAAAGAAATAGCGAAAGAATAAATTGAAATAAACTCGTAGGAAGAAATGAAATTTTTTTACGTTTAGTCTGCATAATGTTAGATTTAAAAGTTACTTTTGTTTTTTGTTGCCAAGTGCTTCAGCTGATATCAATGGTCAAAAACTCATAATTTTATGCAATCTGATTTTTTTCTAGCCTAAATCAAATTTCAAAATTCTTACCACAGTTTAAGTACGATAAACAACAATCAAATTCATTATCATTATTATCAGCTTATTAACGACCCACTAAAGGGCTAGGCCTCCTTATAAAAGAGGAGATAAAGGAGTATACGCTCCTCCAATGTCGGTTGCGGGTTTAGGGTAATAATGTTAAATTTATTAACGAGGATGTATCACCACCAACTTCCCGACTCTGGGCTTTGGATATAATAAAAATTTTGTAGAAGAATGAAAAACTCAGAATTATACCGGTGACTCGACCCAAGATTCAAACTCGATCGTGATCGAAGTCACTGATGCTATTAACTAGATTTACGAGGCAGTCAAATTGTTAAAGATTAAACAATAAGAGTCTCCGACGAACGTTTGCCACAAGTGTCTGGTAGGTGGGAAAAAAATTTTCAATGTATTCTACAAAGAACATAAGAATAGCAGCGCTAGAAAAGTATCGTTTTTTGGATAGGATGTTAAAGGAACTTAAAACCAGACTACGGTGTAACTTTCATAAATAACGAATACGTGATTTGTATATGGGAACGACGTGTCGCTCGCTACAACTACACTACGCTACGCGCAATTGTCCCTGTGAATTGTCGTCTGCGATCAGACTATGGTAAGAATATCTATAGATTATTTCTCCTGTGGCATAGTTGTTAATTTCAACTTTCAATGGCAACCATACTCTTGATTAAACTAATACTGAAATGCTGCAGTAGTACTTCACTGGCTGAGTGGCAGAAATCTCTACGAAATCTCTCTAATCTCTTTTAAAATGAGTAGATACGATCTTCGCAAATACGAATAAGGAAGCGCACGCAATAATAACTTCCCCTGTCTCTCGTGCTACAGTTCCAAATAAAATTGTCAATCAGTTCGACATGTTAATCGCTCAATGTCCCTCGATCGCGTTCATTGTTTCACCGCATTTTATTACCATGCTTACCCACATGGAACAATTGCGGTGGGCTTATAATGACGTTATTATTTACAACTAGCTGATGCTCGCAACTTTGTTTGCGTCAATTTTGGAATCTCGGAATTCCTTTAGTTTTTGGACCAAAATGTTATGTGTGTTATGTTGTTATGGAATCCAGTACATCATTTAAGGTACATTAAGTTGCGTTTTTCTACAAGAGGAGGTTTTGAGTAAGATATCGCTGGCTAGGTCTCGGTAGTTCCCGAGGACCAGTCTGTAGACAAAGAAATGGAATAATGTTTTAGTCGGTAAGAGTCTGGTATAACCGTACAAGAATGATGTCTCTGTTTCAGGTGCTTGAACCAGCAGTGGTCACGACTCGGGTCAGGTGCAGGCCATCCAGCGACGTCTTCTGCTGGATAAGGCTCAACTTGAGCGGCTGCGCTCACCTCTACCACAAGTTAATACCACTTGTAACTCACCTCGAAAAGTAACGCATGACATCTAATTAAATAATTATTATCGCAAACTTGAAGTAGATTCAAAGAACTTTTTATGGATTTTATCAAAATAATAACCTAAATAAATACCATTTTATTTCATTCCATGAACGTCAGAAAATGGTGTGAAACTTTTCTGCCGTTCTTGCAGCAAGTGGCAGATTTGTAACAAAGTTGTTGTGTCCTGGCAGCAAGTGGTTACGTGTGACAGATTTGTAACAAAGTTGTCGCGCCGTGGTCGCATTTTGTAACACGGTTTGCAGTGGAAATAGACTTTGTGCCGCGGTATGAATAAAATAATAAGTTATCATGAACTGCTACTTTTCACAAACTTTGTAATACTTTATAAATATACAACGGAATTTTTCTTAAAGTTATTTTTGGAAAGATACTTGATCAATATTTTTATTTTAATCAATATTAATGTCGGTCAGGTAATAAAATCACGGTAAAAAAAATTAAAATTATAAAAACAAATCCTCGAACCCGGTAGCAATGCCATCTGTCAGATCCATTTACGTCCTTTGTCCTTCCCACCCTATGTGGTGGTTCGGTGCTGGAGGGAGAGACACAACTTAATAATTTAAATAATGCAGCTTCACACACCTCAAATAAAAAATGCAACTGTGACAACTCTTCACAATATCAATTACAACAATTTTGGAATAGTGAACTGGAGCCAAAAATCTTTATTGAATGGATTTTTTTAATTCGTTTACCTAAAACGTTGAATAATCAAGGCATTATAATCACATAAAAATATATAAAAAAGGCATTAGTGCTCAATTTTATTTTATTTCTTGAACGTGACAAAGTTTCGTAAAAGTTTTCCGACATCCTGGCAGCGAATGGTCACGTTTGACGGACAAGTAACAAAGTTGTCTTGCCCGTGTCGAACTGGGTTTTAAGCGGAAATGATCTTTATAAAACTTATTGTAGTGTATTTTTTTTATTTATTTAATATTGTAAACTGACAAATTCAAGTAACAATGTCCGACAAAGACGTACCGCCAAGCGATTTAGCGTTGCGGTACGATATCATGTAGAGACCGAGAGAGAGAGAGAAAGGGGTGTGGATCTCATCCTACTCCTAACAAGTTAGCCCGTTTCTACGAGTATCTTAGATTGCAATATCACTTAACATCAGGCGTGATAGCAGTCAAGTCCAAACTTGTAGTAGATGAAAAAAAAACACCCGGCTCCAACTTTAAATACCTATAATGTAATGGTTTGGTTGTACTTAGCAAACGTCATAACCATTTGTCGCACCACGTAATGTGTGTGTTTCCAGCAGATGTCAAGTATATTTGACAGCTATTTTTTCACAGGACATTAACCAACCGTCTCGAAGTTTACGACTTGTTAGTAAACTTATGAACAGCAATAACTTGTTCGGGTAGAAAAATAAAAACTTTCGCGGCATCCATTAAAAGTTTACCAGTCAGGACATTTATCACAAGGACCTAATGTAGGTACATTATATTGTCATCTCTCATAATAAAAAATACATAAAAATATCTGGAGTTTTCTGTGTCATGTAGTCAATGTTTGATACTGGGGACAACCCTCCACGTGCCATGGCCCCACCAACCTCGCGGTTATGCGGGCCGAATCGTTGGGGGGTAACCCGGAATCCGCACTTCTACACGCGTTTTATCACCGGATCGCCTTCTTGACTCCCGTATAAGTTATTCATCTTTTCATCCTTGTCCCTATGGTACACTCTCCCCTATCTGGCATGCACGTCACTCCAACGTGGAGACTCCTTCTTCCCCCGAGACTCCGCCACTGAAACATTGAACATGTTTGGTTCGTGGAATCCCTTCTCCGTGATAGTTTTCCTCATATTTGAAGAACCTCCATTTAAGAACTTTGTTCTCAGAATATTACGTCATGAAACTACTCCTGTCAGCCGATTTTTGGAGAGCATCATACGTCGAGGAGTCTAGGGTGGTGTGGATCTGGTCAGACCAACGCAACGGGCTGCGCCCCCGTAACCTTTTCCCTTCCACTTTGCCAGTCTTTCCAAATTTTGTTAAATCCTTATCATAGACAAAGTCTTTAATAAATAGTGTATGGGACATTACAACCCGAAGTCGTAAATTCGAACCGTAATGGAGAAGCACGGTGCGTCTAAGTTATCAAAACCTCTCTACTATATAAAGCTTGACCCTGCAGTACTGCGGCTGTTGATGATGATATGCTTTATTAGTCTCGTAGATAATTTATTCCAGGCTTCGGCCCCTGGCAAAAATAAGTTCTTTTTTTTTAATCTTTACAATAATTTATAGTAATGAATTAATACCTAATGAAGGATGGTTGAAAAATTAACATTTAGTGAGTATTTTCCATATTATTAAACAACAACTAAAACTCACGCCACAATTGACGGAGTATGCCTGACTAGTTCCCATATGTGGCCCTTAGTTATGAGCGTGCTTCTTCATGCAACGCGGCGTGAAGGAAACTGAACCGCGCGCTGTCGGACGTAGCGCGTGTTACGAGGGGGGCTGAGGTGGGGGAGCGTAGATGCCGTTTCACTCCTGACGGTTCATCATCATCACTAGTCCCATCATCTTGAATGCAAACTGAACTAACTGTGTCGTGCTCCAGATTTGTCGTCTATGGATTTGTATGTAGAAGTAGTTTCCACGCTGAAGGCCAACAACAGTGACTTGAGTTTCTGCCGTTACTAATTTAATAAATCAATATCTACGTCTGATTACTTAAAAAAAACGTGTGGCACTCGGAGACTGCCGCGGTAAAGCTATTGCATAGCATTTTATATCAACTTATGTTTACCTACCGACGTCATCGAGACCGTGGCCTAGTGGTAAGATGCTCTAAGTGCCCGGATTGCCAGAGAGATGCGGGTTTGATTCCCGTCGGTTCCGCAATTTTTTTAAGCGTGATATTGCAAAAAGTCATTAATTTAAAAAAAAATACTTTTTGAAATATCACGCTTGAAAAAAAAAATTTCGGAAAGCTAAGCCACGTGCCCCGTTGACGTCGTTGCCGAAATTATGCTTTTGATATTAATATGTTTTTGATACTCAGGGGGTGTTAGGTTTTTTCGTTACGGAATTTCTGTATTCGGTCTTCACGCTCAAGGCCCGCGATAAAAGCTATACAAAAGCTTAAAAGTTTCACTAATTTAAAAATCATCAATCACATACTTTTTATCGTGAAATGGTGAGTCGACATCATACACGTGTGGAATACAAAATAGAAGTGAAAATCATATTTCCGTACAAGAATAGCGCAGGTAACTGTATACGTGCCAGTTCCGATACAAATAGACACTCGTCCGCTACGACGGTCACACGAGCCGCTTTGTGCTGAGCCTTTGTAGGAGTCTTACGATGCATCCTTTAGGATCTCTACGATTGAACGACTTCTGCTCCTTTAACTGATTTATATAAAAGGAAATATAAAATAAAATAAAAATTCGTTTATTTCAGTTTCTTCCTTACATTAATACATGCGAGTTAGGAGCTTTCTTTTAGGAGTAGTATAAACTACCCCTGTACTAGAAGACTCCGCTCTTCCATAACTAGGATACATAGTTAAATAAAAGAATTTTAAATTAAAAAAGAAAATTAAAAAAGAAAATTAAAATTAATTAAAATTAAAATTAAAACTAAAATTAAAATTTCTTTCCTTTAAATAAACTAATTGTAGTGTGGGTGTGTATGTGCTTGAGTGTAAGTGTGTGTGTGTTGCTGTTTGTGGGTGTAAGAGCGTGTGTGTGTGTATGTTTGTGTGTGTGTGTTATTAGGTTATAAGTTTAAGCAAAGATTCAACTTCTTCATAATTAAGCGACGATAAATAATTAATAACTGATTTCTTGCATTCATTAAGTTTTATTTGGTATATGTCGAGTTTTTTATTTATCTTATTATATAATGTAATAGATTGCCGCACAAATTGTTTTCTAGCAAAATGAGTTTTAGTGTGAGGGACTTGCACGACAATATCTTTACGCCTTTTATGTAGCTTGTGCGGTGTAAATGGCATAGATTTGTGTTTCCTCAGGATTACATGTAATATATATAGTTTTCTAACTGAAAGTAGCCCACACTCAGCGTACAATTTAGTTGTAGAATATCTATAAGGTTTCGAAAGCATAACTTTTATAAGTGAGCGCTGCGCTCGCTCAATCTCTAAAAACCTAACCTTAGCCGCACCACCCCAGACTGGTAAGCAGTACGTGATTATGGATTGAGCCAATGCTTGATAAACTGTGATTAGAAGATTTTTGGAAGCTATGTACCTTAAGTTTTTGAAAATCCAAATGAGTTTTCTAATTCTACATGAAACTAATTCAACATGCGGATACCAATTTAGTCTGTGGTCTAGCATTACCCCAAGATACTTGACAGTTTGGACTTTTTTCAGTATCGGACAATCACAAACATTATTTTTCTGTAGACAAGAGTGAATAATAATGTCAAATTGAGCTGGTAGCGACCGATCCCAGGGAGAAAAACATATATAATTGGTTTTTTCGGTATTAAGGGTCAAGAGATTAGTGTTTAACCACAGGGAAATTTTGGCTAGACCAGTCTCAGCAAATGTGCGAACGTCACCCCACGAGTTGCCAGAAAAGACAACAGCAGTGTCATCTGCATAGGCGAAAATTTTACCATTATTAATGTTGAGGTTACACAAATCGTTTATATAAATTAGGAATAAGGTTGGCCCAAGAACACTTCCATGGGGAACACCATAGGTGACGTTCATTTCATTACTGTAATAGTTGTCAATCTTTATTCTTTGAGTGCGCCCCGTTGTTAAATATAAAATGTTTAAGAGTGGTATGTAAATCTGAAGATTGCTAAGAGATTTTTGAAATGCGTTTGTTACCTCTTTTCATCTTAAAGACGGGCAAAGTAATATTCTTCCTGTAATATTTAAAAATATAAATAAGTACGTGCGTACATTATTAATATAAGAAAGAAAGGACGCCTAGGGCGACTGCCTCGTTGGTCTAGTGGTTAGGCTATATGGCTTAGATCACGAGGTTCTGGGATCGAATCCTTCTTCTTCTTTGGCCTAGACTTTTCCCGTTTAATCGGGGTCGGCTTTTAATCATGTGACGCCACTTTGTTCTATCTTTTGCGTTGTCTTCTGAAAGGCCAATTTCCTTCATGTCCTTACGGACCCTCGTCAACCATGTTGTTAGCGGTCTTCCTTTTCCCTGTCTTCCGTCTTCCTGGTCTTCCGTCCTTCGATCGAATCCAGTCGGAATAATTCTGAATTAAAACTTACAGTACATTCCAAGAACGGAGTGGATCATAACAAGAAACAAGTTGTGTCCCAGATTCTAAAATATATTATGTACTTGTTGTTTACGAGTCAGAATAAGTAGAAACTGAAAGCAAACATCCAAAGTTAGCGGCCTTTGTATCGCTTTGAAATTACTCCTGTAAAGTTGAAGCTTTTTACTAAACTATTGGAGTAGACACGAGGAAAGGAACGTGAATATTATTGGAGTACGTCCGATTAGTTTTGAATCCTTACAGAAACAAACTGTGTTGTTGACAATGACAATGGGGACATGGGTACGACACTAGTCAGGTTCCTAATACTCCAACAAAAATAGCATGAAATAGAAAAAACGGCTTAACAATTTTTCATTTCATGCTGACCAAACAGACTTCCCAAAAGATTTTGTTTAAAAGCCTTCTCAAAATAAAAGTATTTTAATCAATCGAATACATTTTTAATTAGATAGTTTGAAGATCTTGTTGCGAATAGAAGTCACTAAAGGGCGATAGTTCTGTGACCCAGACAGAAGCACGGCCGTAATGTCACAATAAATAGTTATAATGGCCTCCTCATCCAAAACTTTAATGAGTCAGCGACACCTGAGCGCGCCATATTCGTGAGTTACGACAGCCATTCGCGACACGCACGCAATTAAAGCGGTACGAGCTTGAAGGCGATTTTATGTCTTACTTGTGTAAACTGCCTTATTTGCATTAATTATTATTATACTACTCATGAGTGTTAGCAACTTGAAGAGCAGGATACATGGCTTAAGACTGGAGTGTGTGAAAGAGAAATATCTACGAGCCTAAAAGTAGTTGATGAGTACTCAAGAATTGCTTAGTTTTTTCGCCATTATTTAAGTGGAATAAGGGGGATGACAAAACTAATTACGTAAAAAAGTTAAGGTAAAAATTGCACCAAAAAACAGACATTGTTCAAAAGAACAGCCCTAACTTTGACTTTCATCACGGACCAATTTTTTTTTGGATTTATTGTGACGATAGGCTTAGATGATTTATATTTATTATTATCCAACTGACCTTTACGAGAGTGTAATACTACCAACTTTTCAACTCAGGGTAACAAGACAATATTAAAGAAAAAGCGCAAAATAAACAGATTGATCTATATCTAATTCACGTGAAAAACCTAGTCGAAGTTGATCAAAGCATCGATGAAACATCGCTGCAACATCTATCCAGTCAACCAACAACACCGCACGTTTCACTACATGACAAGTGATTGACGTAATAAAAAGCCCATTTGTTCTACGCGCTCCAAATAAACTCACCGTGGCAAAGAGTTTATCATTCACTGTCACGGCTTTTTATTTGTAATTCTACATTTCCTTGCGTAAGCTCCGGATCTACGGGAAACGATGAATGGTTTTCCTTAAACTTAGACACTTGTACTTTTATCTCAAATGTTTATTTTTTTATTTTAAGGCTTCTTGTTGGCAGAGTACAATCATCAATGATAGCACATAATTTGTTTAATAAGATATATTTTATCTGTCACAGCTCTATGGTTGTCACTGACTCGCTTTATCTGTGCCCGTTCAACTTGATTCAGTGTTCTTTGTTCGTTACATTTTTGTGACTCGAAAATTCCAATCTTAACTTGTTTTCCCGTTATTGCACCATTATAAATTATATATTATTCCAATATAGCATAAGTTGTACTGTTTTCTGGTTTCTATTTAAAACACTTCAATTCTATACTACGTGGGTACCTTGATTTTTGAACTCAAACAAATTTTTATAATCTTGATTTTGTAATGTCAGTTCAGGGCTAGAAGTGCTATTATGTAACTATGTTTTTATCATTTGACAACGTGAGTTTTCATTTCATCTCTATCTAGTATGGAGTTAAAAAAGAGAGAAAGAGACAACATCGAGCTAAAAAAACACCGTAACAGAATAACGAAACAGGTTCTTCTTATAGGGGAAGGGGTATGTAGGTTTGTTTTTATGAATTTGAGCATAAAGGCTTTGATTGGGCATACAAATAGATCATAGCTTAGAAAAACGTAATGACTTATTTGTATCCCAAACGAAAAAAGAGAACGATATGGTGGACAAGCAGATGTAGTAACTAAAATTTAGAAAGTGATGCTTACAAGGTTTGGGCATGCAGAGAGAATGGATAAATGAAGAGTGGAGATTAACAAAAGAGATTTACTTGATGAAGGCGAATGAAAATGTTGGAAGGGGAAATACTATGCGAATGTTTCTGGTCAACAAAATTAAAGAATGGCCTTAAGTAGGGAGCAAGAGTACCCTAAACCGATTAACGTGTACAAAAGGATTAATGAGAATGGAAGAAACTTAGGAAGTATGCAAGGATCATGGCATATAGAAGCATATAGTCTTTGCCTACCCCTATGGAAATGAGGCGTGATGTCATGTATGTATGTTTGTATAACAAAGACAACGAGATTCAAACCGAAGGGCCTGGTTAATATTAAATTTAAAGTAAATGCTATAAAATAAAAGTTTTAGTTATTCGTTATTTTATCTTTAAAGTTTAATCAAAATTTTGATCCGCCCTTACAAATGAAAATATCAACTGAGATAGCACAAAAGTTTTTGAAAATCCCCCGAACGATACAATAGAAAAGTTTTCCCATTGTATTTACCGCAGTAATAGTTTTCCCTGGGAAATGTTGTAAAATGGAAATTTGCCGCTGAATACAATGCTTTAATTGTTTTGTTGAAAGACTATTGTTATATTAGGGGTTTTACCTGATTTAATGTACTCTTTCATAGCTACAGTTTAAGAATAATTAAGCTTTTTAATGAAGAGCTGGTTCAGGCAAGAACTACTACGTTTAGTTCTGCAACCAGACAGCATTCCCTTAAAGTCTATTATTTTTTTTAAACCACCGTGGTGTGGTATGTGCACTGGATTTATAAGACGTAGGTCTTGAATTCGATTCCCAGCGGGGCTGATTGAGATTTTCTTATTAAGTCCTGGTCTGATCTGTCTGTAGATTGCATCATCACTTACCATCAGGTGTGATAACAGTCAGGGGCTAACTTGTAATAAATAAAAAAAAGACGTGTGGCTCTCGGAGACTGTCGCGGTAAAGCTATTGTATAGCATTTTTTTATCAACTAATGCAATTATAATTACATATTTATTTTATTTATGCAGTATTTTTTTTTTCTTTGTTTTTTTACAAGCGTGATATTTCAAAAAGTCATTAAAAGTGGTATTTTGTCGATAGATGGAAAAACAAAAAAGTATTACCGCTGTACCGGTCGGAGTGGGGGGTGTTAGGTTTTTTTTCGTTACGGAATTTCTGGTTTCGGTCTCCACGCTCAAGGCCCGCTATAGAAGCTATGGTACGCAAATTACATTAAAAAACATATAACAAAAGAAAATCATTATAATCATTGTGCAACGTTAACATTCTTGAATTCGATGATATCTTGTGAAACACTGTGTCGTTATAATAGCAACCGATCACCGTCTCTGGCACTAGAACTATACCCGCCTTCCTGTGAAATTATACCCCAGGTCCACAATTTACCCTAGGTTTGAGATTACACGGCGTTGTATAACGTGTATCTAGTGAGTTTTTTATATAAAAATAATGAGCAAACGAGCAATCGGATCACCTGATGTTAAGTGATTACTGCTAGCCATAAACATCTGCGACACCAGAGCCACTGATGCGTTGCCGGCCTTTGAGGTGTTTATTTACTCTCCCCTTGAACAACCTTAAATTGTAAGATTGCTGGAACACCGACGGTGAAAGCTGATTCCACAACTTGCAAATGCATGGCAGAAACGTTCTAGTAAGACGGATGGAGTGAGATAAAATAGGCGAAACTTTGGCCTTATTATGTAGGTCAGAATCTTATACTCAGTTAAAGTACCTAAACGTAAAAATAAACTGCAGTTAACATAAATGGAATAATAAATATCAATAAACCATTTTTCTCTATTAAGCACAGCAAAGCCACCCGCATGGAAATTATTTCCCACATACATTCTGATTTCATGTAACCCTGTACAAAGTTATACTCCCTTACAATGTTACTTAGCGATATCCTTACATATTGCTCGAGCACAACTTTTAATGGCCACCCATTTATTTTCCCTTCAACTGACGACCATAATAAGCGATATTCAACTTTATAATTCTTGTAATAGAGATTAGTTTCGATCGCTGGTGTAAATGAAGCTGTTATATTATTATGTGAAACGCCTGAACAGCTTTTAAGTAATTAAATCCGTTTCATGATATTCTGTTTAACATTAAAAGTAATACAAGTTGTCATGAATGCATTATGTTCTTCGTGTTAGGCTTGATCTTTTAAAAATTGAGATGTGTTCTTATTGTGACATCATATCATGTAGTGAAGAATAATGTTCCAAGGTTTCTACTTTAAGGACGTCATCTAGAACCCACAAACTGCTTTACTACGTTAAATAAATATTCCTTAAACTTGGCTGGCACTGACTTCATAGATATGCTTAACCTTCCTATACCCGCGTATTGGTCTGTCAGACCGACATTTTCAGTTTGCATCTTTTTCTTATTAACGGAAAATGTTAGCACATTGGGCTCACTGCTAGCTGCGTGAATCGTCTTGGTGTGGTGCAAGCACTTGCACGGGTAACACATGTGCCAGTACACGACACTGGTTGGTCTAGGAGACCGATGCGGGTATAGCCGTTACAATTTTAGGTAAGCGCTGTGTTTAATTAGTCCTATAATTTTAATGATTTCTTATATTATTATTGGATTATTATTTTATAACATACTTTTAAACTACTTTTAGGTTAAGTTATCATCTCAAAATGGACGAAGAGCAAATAAGATTGATTTTAGAGGAGAATGATTCAGATTCTAACTACGATGACGAAAACGATAGTGATTTCGAGGATCATGTGGCAATAGAGGCTTAAGTAGCGATACTGAATAAGAGGGAGATTCGGCGCGAGTAGAGGATCGAAGAACTTTTAGTGACTACTATCTCGGCAAAGATAATCAAACAAAATGGAATAAAACTGCTCCGTCAATGACAGTAAGACGTGCTAGAAACATTGGAAGTGTGGAATAAATTCGTACGTCATATATGTCCACAATGATCCCATCAAAAATTATTCGCAGATCATTTTTGGAAACTCTATCATATGATCTCATAAATCCACATCTGAGGTAACGTAGTACAAACACACATTTACCAAGACTCATAAGACGAAGACTTGCTGAAATTTGTAAATTAGATGATCCAGAGTCCACAACTACAACAAATAATAATAAAACGGGTCGTTGCTATTATTGCAGCTCCAAAAAAAATCGCAAGTCACGATATAACTGCACTACTTGCAAGAAATATGTTTTATGGAACATGCAATTATGGTGACAGCTATGGTGGAAATTTAGTCGATAACCTATGATTGTTTATTTAGTTATTTTCAAGATTTAAGAGATTTTTTTTGGTTTGATTACAGAAGAGATATTTTTTGTTGAAATTTATGTAGTTTATAAGAATAAGTACTGTATTTCAAAGGCTGTAATAAAAGGACTGTTAGTCAGTAATGAACATTAATATTGCCAGAAATTTCGTTTATATTGATGAGCAGAAATCCCTTTTAATCGTGAATTACATTTTAGTGTGATTATAATAATAGTTATTTAATTAGTAAGCTACGTCCGAGAGACGGTATATGTGTTATGAAGGTTAAGTAAATTAAAGCAACTAAGTGACACAGTTATTTTTTACTTTTTAGTGAGTTTTGAGTCGGTTTATTTTTGTTAAAAATTTTGAAACAATATGATAAAATTGTTTTTATTAGAATTATAATCTATAATAATATAGGTAACATTGATGACATTAAAGATAACTAATCATTAATATCTAATAGTTCAACTCTACTCAACTTACGTTGACTTATCAAAAACAACTACGACCTCCGCGGCGCAAGGATATTCGCAGTAAATTTATAAAACAGAGGTCCAGGGTTCGATTCACGGCGGGGTCGGTTGAAATTTTCTTAACATTTGGTCCTGGTCTAGCTGGTGAGAGGTTTTGGTCTTGATTTATTATCACCATGCTGGCAAAGGCGTACCTCCAAGCGATTTAGCTTTCTGGTACAATGCCGTGCAGAAATCGAAGGGGGTGTGGATTTTCATCCTATTTCAAACAATTTAGCCTACTTCCATTTTAGATTTTACCATCACTTACCGTTAGGTGTGATTGTAGTCAAGAGTTGTAAAGAATAAGAATAAAAATTAAACGAAGGTCAAAAGGAGAATTAAGTAACAATGCTTAAGGCAAAAATTCATTCCATTGTTTAAATACGCACATGTACTTAAAGTAAATACGAGTTTATACGACACGCTTCTATAAATATTAACTTGTGAGAAAAAAATTTTACTATTTTTTTAATATATCATCAGTCATCAGATTAAGGCTGCAAGAGCATTCAGATTTTGACTTAAGTATGAGAAATTTCTCTCTTGGAGACTACCTCGTTGATTTAGTGGTTAACCACTCTGGCTTCGAATCCAGGGTCGGGTCACGGAACAATTCTGAGTTTTTCACTCTTCTATGAAATTCTCAGTAAATTCCAAGCCTGGAGTCGGGAAGTTGGTGGTGTTACACCCCCGTACCTCGGAGAGCACGTTAAGCCGTCGGTCCCGGTCACTGTCATCAACATCTGATAGTGATCGTTAATAAATGAAACATTATCACCCTAAGCCCGCCAATCCGCATTGGAGCAGCGTGGTGGGTCTACGCTCCATTTCCCCTCTCCTATAAGGAGACCTGGCCCTGTAGTCGGCCGCTAATAGGCTGATAATGATGATGATGATGAGAAATTTACAAGCTACGATCCCACAGACAGACAGAAATACTTATATAAAATAGATAGACAGTGAACTTGGCAATTAGATTTAGCATTTCATACTTTATCCGTTACGTCCGCTAACTTTGTGAAATTATCCCCTATTTTGTAATAACAAGATTACAAAATTCGAAAACCGGTACGGACGGAAGCGCCTTGGGATCTTTTGATAAATGTCCTCAAACTTTTAATGGGTGAAGTTTGAATAATTCTCTTTTTATGTATGATTTGCTATATACTAAAAGTATTTATTTTTAATTCGTTTTTTTTAAATTAACATTACTTGTTCTTATCTGAAACTACAGAAGGCTCGCGGTTTCACCCGCGTTCTGGTTCCCGTGGGAATTCCAGGATAAAATGTGACCTATGAGTAAATCCAGGGTGTCAGCTAACTTTACATCAAAATTTTATTAAAATGGCTCCAACCGTTTAGTCGTGAAGAAGTAACAAACATACACACTTAAAAACTTTCGCCTTTATAATAGTAGTATGATGATATACAGAGGCTGAGCTTAAGCTAAAGATGAAATTTTGCTGCCTAATGTTTTAACGTGAAGCAGTATGGGATTCCGCCGCAATTCCCTATTCAGTTTAGTCTAGCACTGCATACATCAATCTTCGTGTGGAGGTTATCTTCAAATTGTGAGGTACAAAGCTGGCAAATACAGGCCGCCTTTTGAAATTTCCATATTCAGAAC
This sequence comes from Mycalesis mineus, assembly GCA_034621355.1. Taxonomy (NCBI): domain Eukaryota; kingdom Metazoa; phylum Arthropoda; class Insecta; order Lepidoptera; family Nymphalidae; genus Mycalesis; species Mycalesis mineus. Next base: position 1,386,094 of record CM067884.1, read on the forward strand.
GTTGAACGTGAAGCCAAAACATTGCAATCTGGCAAACATCTTCCCGCACGTGCAACCATGTGTTTATGAAATACACACCGTAATTCGGCTGTGCGAGTTTTAAAGTTGTTTCTATCTCTCTCTGTCTAAAACTATACAATAGATTGAGAGAGAAGAAGTCGAGACTCGCACTGTCGAGTTTTGTGTCAGAATCGATATGCAGCTACGGAAGATATTTCTCATTAGGCGTTGCTTTCCGGTTATTCAACACACTAATAAACCGAAAATTTTTGTGTGTGTATGTTTATTACTTCATCACATCGTAATTATTGAACTGTTTAAGCTAATTTTAAATTCGAAACGGAGACAGATTAAATCCAGCGTGAAACAGTGGGTCAAAAGCTAATGTATGCATAATTTACGTTTATTGTTTTATATTCACCGTCATTTTAAAAACCATCAATTTCGAGCGGCAAGGCTACATCATAAGAAAGTATACCCAATTCGTTTCAAGCCCGTATGGGACACTTAGTCAAAAGGTTGCGATTCTCCCTTGACTGCTATCACACCTGATGTTAAGTGATGATGTAATCTAAGTGAGAGCGGGCTCATTTGTTAGGAGTAGGATGAAATCCACACCCCTTTTTCGGTTTCTAGACGACATCTTACCGGAACGCTAAATCACTTGGCGGTACGTCTTTGTCGGTAGGGTGGTAACTAGCCACGGCGAAAGCCTTTCACCAGTCAGACCGAGACAAATTAAGAAAAATCTCAATCTGCCCCGCCGGGAATCGAACCCAGGACCTCCGTCTTATAAATCCACCGCGCATACCAGGTCGTCAAAATACCACATTGCATGAACAGGCTCACGACCATAGCGATGTCAAGAATCACTTTTCTTTTTTTTATTCACATACAAGTGAACCCTGATAAATAAATAAATAAATAAATATAAATAAATATTATAGGACAATTACACACATCGCTATATAGCCCCAAAGTAAGCGTACTATGATAACTGATGAATATTTTTATATACATTATACATAAATACCTAGGACGTAGAAGCAGGGTCACTACCCACTGCGCCACACGGCCGTCACACGGCCTGATCACACACCTGATAGTAAGTGAGTACGGTTAGTTAGGAGTAAGGCGAATTCAACCACGGCTTTCGGTTTCTGTGCGATTGGCGGTACGTCTTTGCCAGCAAGGTTGTAGCTAACCAATGTTGAACCTTCCAGACCAGCCAGACCTATAGTCCATGTAAGGAAATTTTAATCGGTCTTCCGAAATCGAACTTAGGTCCTCCGTTTTATAAATCCGCCATCTGCTGCGCTACGTAATGCAATTAAATGTGTTTAGTCGTTATCTTAATTATATAATCTTCAATTAAGTTTACTGTTGTGAGTCTGTCCACTGTCAGCTACTAAAACAAATAAAGTTAAATGTAGACGCACCTTTAATCTCGTAAAGCCTGGCGTAATTAAGTTACGTTGAGTTTTAAGAGAATCAACGACAAATTCAATCCTCTACTCGTGATTTACGACGAATGGGGATTTAATTCCGGAGTTTTGCTTTCGCTTTAAATACTGATGACACAAAGGACAACAATTTTGGACGTGTTCGAATGAAAATGTAATAATTTCGTCACCGATAACTTTAATGTTTAATTTATTTTTATTTACATCATAAAAAAATATATTCACGTCGAATTTAGATCCTCCTCGGATTTTTCTTCGGTTAAAAACTTAAGTGTCTTTAAATGACACATAAAAAAATCTATCTGCAGGTAGGTATATTCTGACTCATCTCAGAAACTGGAATTAACATGATTTTTGTTCACCAAAAAAATGCCCAACGCACCTAAAAAAGGTTTTACTTCAAAATGTCACTTACAACACTTTCACTCTTAAATTAAACAGTTCAGTTAAATTTAACCGTTATATTAAAACAAGAAGTTCCAAGGCTCTTTAAAAGTTACTGTTATGCGATAGCGCGGAGATAACAACTTCGAGCAAAACCTCATCACAGTTTAACACAAATTTATATTATAAAAGATTTTATCTCGTTGTCTTTTACGTTATTACTATCGAATCTTTTGAATACCTCCGTAGCACAGCGGTATCATGGACTTATATGATAAAGGTCTTGGGTGCGATACCCAGCTGAGTTGGTTAAGATTTTTTTAATTTGTTCCAGATGTGATAGGAGGCTAGCTGTCAAAGACCATCTTGTTGGCGAAGACGTACCGCCATGTGATTTAGCGTTCCGAAACATTGTGCAGAAACTGAAAGGGGTGTAGTAATTCATTCTTCTCCTAACCTAAAGTTTTTATATCAACTTAGATTAGTAGCGCTATTCTTTGACGATGGTTTTATAAATCGACAGTTTAAATTATAAATTTGACTCACTCCCCTTTGTCAAACAAGATGCTATATATAGACAAATGCGAAACTCACTTCGTTGAGTTCTTAAAATATCGTTACATAATAAATAAATAAATAAATATTATAGGACAATTACACACATCGCTATATAGCCCCAAAGTAAGCTTAGGTAGCTTGTATTATGGGTACTATGATAACTGATGAATATTTTTATATATATTATACATAAATACTTATAATATATAGATAAACACCCAGACAATGGAAAACATTTTCCAGATGTGGGAATCGAACCCACAGCCTAGGACGCAGAAGCAGGGTCACTGCCCACTGCGCCACTCCGCCGTCATAATACATAATAGTGCTACTGCATTAAAATTATAGGAGAGGACAGAGAGAAATTATAAGAGGGCGTAGACCCACCAGTCCGATGCGGGTTGGCGGTCTTAGGGTGATAATATTTCATTCACGATCACTGTCAGATTTTCACGATAGTGACCGAGACCGATTGCTTAACGTGCTCTTCGAGGCACGGGGGTGTATCACCACCAACTCGACTCCGGGCTTGGATTCATTCCAAGCCTGTAGTCGGGTAATTGGTGAAAATTTCATGTAATGGAAGAATGAAAAATCCGAATTAATCTCTAATGATTTGAACCCAGGACCTCATGAAGCCACATGGGCTAACCACTAGACCACCGAGGCAGTCCACAAATCTCATGGTGGGCTGGCCCCTTTAGTGAGCCATTAATAGGCTGATAATTTTTTTTTTTTTTGATGACTACAAGTTGGCCCTTGACTACTATCACACCAGATGTTAAGTGATGATGCAATCTGAGATGGAAGCGGGCTTACTTGTTACGGCTACAGGACCTCCGCCTTATATATCCACCGCGCATACCACTGCGCCACGGAGGTCGTCAAATGTTGATGATGATTTAAATGATCTCTACATGATTATGCGACGTGGCGTTTGCCAAATAATAACAAGTCGTAATTACAATAATTATTTATATAATAAGGAACAAATTATAAGTAAGCCATTGATATTTTAAGGCCCATTCATTTCACTAATTCGAGTATTCAATCAAGTATCATTCAACATAGATAATAATTCATCCGTGGGGAAATCGGAAATCACGCCGATGTAATTTGGCTGACATGAATTTTCCTCTCCACAGGGGAAAATGTATTGATTAAATGATTTACCTAATATTGAAATTTGTGATGAAATTGAAGAATTATTGCTGACTACCGAACGTGACTTTTGACTGGAATATGTCTTTCAAATTGCTTCTATAATAAAAAATTCAAAAACTAATTGAAAGATAACTATTGTAACAAAAAAAATATAATTATGGTAAGGATAGTTTGCAATTCGGACTACAATAAACTAAACCTGTTAAAAAATCGAAAAAGTACTTAACGCTCAAGTCAAATGTTTATCAAGGTCAACTCAAGTTTTATAGTGTAGTTGTAAGGTCGCAATATTACGCTGAAATTATCGCGGGCGAAACCGCAAGTGTCCACTAGTAAGAAATAAGACATTATATACAAATAAGACTTAAATTTTTTCAGCCAAAAAAATTTATAATAAAAATAAAATGAAAAACGCAATCCTTACTAATATTATAGAGGCGAAAGTATGTAGTATGGATGGATGGATGTTTGTTAGTCTTTCAAGCAATAACTACTGAATAATTTTTGATGAAACTTCCCAAAAATATGGCTTACATATCAGAATAACTCATAGGCCACATTTTAGAAAATGTAATTAAATTTTCACACTTCATTGTTCTGCTTCCTAGTAGTACAGTTAGGAATGTGATCATATTATTTGTATGCAGTTTGCAACAACTTGCAGCAACTATTAGATGCCATTAATTTTATTAATGCAACATCTCGAAGTTAGATACAGTATTCTGTATTAGTAATAACCTGGGGGAATACTTCACAAGTTCTATCCAACACAGCGCGCTGGAAACACTGTTAAGTATGCTAATAGCTTTACTTGCGGTCTCATGTATTTAGTTTAGCCTTTATGTGGTACAAATACATCTAGGTACAATATAAATAAAGTATAAAACCGGAAAAGAAAGTTAAGAAAATATTTACTCCAAGCTTTCTGACGAATGAAAAATTCAAACATAAATAAAACCGACTTCCAAATGCACTACAAAGTAGAAAAATATTTATTCAATTACGTATATTTACTTAGACATATATAACTTAGAAATGCAAAATGAGTAGTTAAACTTAGGTGAGTTCTGCATCCCTCTAGCTCTCAAGTGGCGCGCCTTGCTGTACGATTGGTCTCCTGCCTTATTGAAATTTTATCTTAATGCCTTTCAACTGACTCTCCCAGATCGCAGGAACTTAGTACGATGGGGAAAAGCCTCGGAAAAATCTTGCTATACGTGTGGTGAGGCAGTGGGCACTGCAAGGCACTTATTGGTAGGATGGATAGGGGTCTTTACTCACGCTGCCACGATAGAGTACTAGAAAACATACGTGAAGCTATAAGCCTTTCAGTAGTTAGAGCTCAAAAAGGGTTGACAAATTCCACCAGCAAGCTTAATTCAATTCTGGGCTCTGCACCTGATGGGACTATATTAATGGACACGTATGAAAAGCACAAAAAAATTTCGGAAGACTTAGCTATTTCGACATCTAGACTGAACATATTTCATTTTTTCAAACAAATCAAACGTATAGTACTTGTTGAGCTTACAGTACCGTAGGAAAGAAACATCCCTAAAGACCATGTATTCAAAGTGAATAAATATTATGACCTTACTAATGAACTAATTTAAAAATGGCTATGTGGTTAGTTTATACGCGGTAGAAGTGGGTGCAAGAGGTATACTAGCGAAATCTCTATAACCTGCAAAAAGACCTTGGATTTACTAGAAGGGCAGTAAACTCCTAAATTTACACCCGTGTCACAAGTCTCGGGGTCTGTTCGGAGTATTTCTCTCAGCCACGCGATGCACCCGGCACCCGCACGGTGGATTCATGGAATGCTAAGATATTCGTCTCTGATATTTGTGTAAAAACCTATAGATTTTTCTGTTGAAGTGCCCAAAAATACACTTTAAATAGTTTTATAACAATGAATAATAGTAATGAAACCAGCTTTTTTTTGTTTGTCTTGTTAAAATTATAGGACAATGATAAAAGGGGATCAAAAAACAGCGTTCTTAGTAATTTTACTTATTACAATTTTTTTAGTCTAGGTATATATAATACTAATAACTTTTCTTCATACTCCTTAGTGAATATATAACTATTGCTAAAATGATATACCTACAACTAACAGATAGAAGAACAGGTTAAAGTTAGAGTCAAATATATGGTATTTCAACAAAAAAATTCTAAAACAAGGCTATCACAAAATATAATAAAATAAACTCAAAACTTTTAAAATTTTTTTAGTCTAGGTAATACTAATAACTTTTCTTCATACTCCTTAGTGAATATATAACTATTGCTAAAATGATATACCTACAACTAACAGATAGAAGAACAGGTTAAAGTTAGAGTCAAATATATGGTATTTACACAAAAAAAATCTAAAACAAGGCTATCACAAAATATAATAAAAAACACTCAAAACTTTCTCTCCTAAATGATAAATTTTAAAATTCCCTTTTTGAAATTTTAATCCAGTCGAACTTTAAACTGTTGCTAGAAAATAGTAGTTCAAATAACAACAAAGTTCGTAAATAAACGAATACGGTATTAACGTCAGTCCAAGTTTTATTTAAAATGTACAAAGCAAAGAGAGCAGGGCTCCTACCAAGGTACTCGACATTTCCCGTTAGTATTTATTTTGTCTGTTGAATAACGGACAAGAGATTTACTCAGCAAGACGACTTTGATGTTTTTCTACGTAAAAATCATATCCTTGGATTCTTTTAAAATGTCTTATATTTTCAAGGGTTTATTTCTGTTTTTATTTGTATTTTTATTAATGACCACGACCCTTCTAGACAAGGATATTGCACATTTGTACACTGACGTCCAATTTTCGATGGTGTGTGATGTGATGGGCCACAGTGTGACATATTGTGGGCCATCGATTGGTCTATGAGCCAGGAATAGATTTCGTTTTTAATAGCGGTCCTAGATTTGTATAATGCTTGAGAGTGTTGTTTGTACAGTCTAAACATAGGCATTTGTGATTTCAATGGAGGAATATCGTCTCAAACGGGTGCATCCCAGTAGTACCCCCTAATTTTAGTTCTATAGAACTGTTGATACACCATTTTAGTACTTAGTGTCCCATTAGAACTAATGGGACAAAATTAAAGAAATGTCGATATCAACATCTTGTTTGTACGTTACATATAAAATATCTATAGTTTTTATAAGTTTTATGTGGAATCTCTTTTGATTGCAATAATAAATGTCCACTTAAATTTGAGAGTACCTATAAACATACTATATATATAATTTGCTTAAATTGCACAAAACGTCTTTAAAATGGTATTGAGGTTTTTAATATAATTTTTTTCTAAATTGAATAGTTTGCGCAAAAGATACTTCCAAAGTGGCAAAATGTGTCCCTCCCTGTAACTTCTAAAATAAGAGAATATATTTTTAGACACAACTACTACTTAGTTTTAACTTTTGTTGTCTACTACTACTTTTGTCGTAAAGGACATTTTTTTGTTAAAAACAAAATGAAATATCAATCAAAATAATACAAAGTTTATAACATATTTGGTATGAGTAAAGTCAAGAGCAAAAACTATACTACAGTACTATATAGAACTATTGGGATATAATTTGACAGCACGGAAAATATCCCAACAGTTCTATAGAACTACGGTATTACGGGTACTACTGGGATGCACCCTCTGAAACACGTAAAAAAAAATTTCTTTGTCAATAATTTATATATATTTCTTTGTCAATAATATTACCGCGAAGAAAATATAATAAAATAAATAGTCATTTAACTGTAGAGCAGTAGAGTACTGGAGATAGATCATTCGTGTTAAACTTTATTTAATTTGTTATGTCTTAACTTTGTAAGCAAACTTTAGATTACAACATCGTCTGTTGAGTTGACTGATCACCATCATTGTTATTATAGTTTAATTAACGACTCACTTCAGAGCCAGGTCTTCTTATAAAGACCCACCGCGCTGCTTCATTGCAGCCGTCACTGTCAGTTTAAAGCTTTTTGAAGCATGTGGTGATCCGGAGCTACACAGGCTACTATTAAAGATGACATTTTTATTAAAGTGTTAAAGTAATCCCAATACGTTTTACTTGCTACTCATACGTTAATACCGTGTAACATAACCCTGATATATAATATCTCTTCCTTATCCTTTAGGTACATATAATATTCAAGGATATTTGTAAATTATGAGCCACATTTGTTTCGCGCACGTAATTTATATACGCCAGGATTAATTTATGTGACAGAAGGTAAGCATTATTTGTACGATAACTCTTCGTCAGCTAACTCGTAATATCAATTATTTAATCTGACATCACATGGATCTATTTTGAGTTGAACTTTTTAAACAACGTGGGTATCTAAAACGTGAATATATATTGTTTTCTTTTTCACTGATCTTAAATGCAATCACATTTGATAGTAAGTAATTTTGCAATGTGAGATGGAAACAGGCTATCTTTTTAGAAGTAGAATAATATCCACGCCCTTTCGGTTTCTACACAACTTTTATTTAATTATTAGGAAGCCAACGTTGTTCTAATATAAAATAAAACTTAACATAGTGTAGATTGAAAAATTTAAGAAAGCATATCTTATAATAAAAGAAATACAATAAAACCTAAACTAATTGAAAACTATACATAAATAACATCGTTCGCTAAATAGCTTGGCGATACGTCTTTGTCGGTAGGGTGGTAACTAGCCACGTCCGACGCCACGTTACCACCCTACCTATAAAAGACGCCAAGCGGATTAGCGTTCTGGTACTATATCGGGTAAAGACATACATGGGTATGGATTTCATCTTACATCTAACAAGTAAGCATTCTTCCATTATAGATTGAATCATCACTTACCAATATGTATGATTTCTGTGCTAGTGCGAGTGCCCAAGCACTCCTTGTTTCCTTATTTAAGTACTACTAAGCGACTGATTGTTTGTTTGTAAGGAGTATTAATTGTAAACTTTATCGTAATAAATGAATATTATTATAAAAAAATTATTGCAGTCATGGGTTAACTTGAAGATAATAACAAAAAAAATTAGATGATACGTCACTAACATAATATATAGGTATAATATAACGAGTACATGCTATATCAAGTAGACAGTACGTGCCCAATTACCAAGTAAGATGAACGTAGATAGAACCAGAGCAACTGTCGGAATTTCTGAATTTCTAACTTAGGTACACCACCCTTGAGGCAAAAGGAGTAGTTATAAAATCGGCTTTCGCAAAATAAATTTAATTGGACAATTATTATACGGAAGCTTTTCAAATATAAACTTGTTAAAAGAAATAATAAGATATAATTTACATGAGAGGCTCTGGGGTTTTTCAGTTTGGTTCTTCACATTTTCTGAGAACTGGAAAAGTTTTCTACCTTCATTATAATATAATATTCTTTCTGATGAAGGATGTCTTGAATATGTATGTTAATTAAAAAATTTAAATTAGCTTTTGTAAATGAAGTGTCGTGGGCTTCCTCTGCCGTGACGTCATAAATTAAACATGGCGGATATATTCATAATGTTAACGAGTTTTAAATAGAGATGGAGATATTAATTAAGTTAGTTTTGGAGTTATTGATAACTGAATTTTTATATTTTGTGTCAGAAGTTGGTTTAAGCTGTCGCACTTTTTAAACACAAATGCAAAAGCGGGGTGGAGGTGGTCATGATTGTATCATTTTATTTGTCTGTGGCATTAGGGTTCCCTAATGGATAAATAAATGTATTTATTTTTATTTCTTTATTTTATTTATTTAAATTATAATTGCATAAATGGTGCGTACATAATCTGACAACACTATATTATTGAACAATTGTTGGCAGCATTGTAGACTATAGACAATATAGTGGCCTCATTTGCTGTATTGTGGTACCGCGGGTAAACTATAGATAATAGACTAGGGGCGGTACTCGTCGGGCGTTAGGCTATAAAATATGCCCCTATGGATAATTGTTATCATTCACGTTAGTGTCCAAGTCTTGTGAAGTCATAATGTTTGACTATTGCTAGAATCTGTGCTCGTAATGTTTAATTAAGTAATTACTGTAATAATGTTTCATTTTGATCATATTTGATGTCTTTATAAATAAATTGTTATTAAGTTTGTCTTTTGGTGTTTTAAGTTGTATTCCCTTCTGGCTGTTTGTTAACACAATTTGTAAAAATTAAATGTAATATTAAATTATTAAATGAATTTAAATACACTCCAAAATATACTATAAAAATAAATATTTAAATAATAAAGAGAAAAAAAATTGAATTGAAGGTATGCAACAAAATAAATAATTTAAATTCTCTCTCTATCTCTTATAAGTGAATGACGTAAGCAATTAAAAAGGAGTAATGGGAAATATACAAATATATGTCAAGGTTCCTACACAATGCGGAGATCATTTATCAAAACCGGAAGCGCTCAGTATGCACAGGGTGTTGTTTTTTGATAACCGCGACAAGAGCGCTATAATCACACCCACGGGTCGACCCGTTACCGTTTCATCTCACGTCCGCAGCGCCCGCTCACGCTGCATTGATAATGGGCTATATACCGGTCGGCGATACGATTACACCAGCACCTACAACCCTTGGCCGAATTAATGCAATGTATTATAGTGAGATAAAATGACGTAAACCTCTTACTATGAAGTATCCTGTAATATCCATACATACATATATCACGCCTCATTTCCAGATTTGTAGGCAGAGACTAGGTACATTCTTTCATTTGTAACTCATTCTCTCTACATGCCAAAACCTTCTCTTCAAAACACCACATCCTTCTCTTACTTTTGTTTCTTCTGCTATTCCCAACATTCACTGCCAGTCTTGCCTTTTGGCTTAAATTTGCCTGAAATATTAATGTTTGTAAATGTATGGTTACATAGTAACATAAGACCTGATAAGAAGAGCCCTACATTTTTATGATGAAATGACAAGCAGAAACACTGTACATATTTAAAAATGCTTTTAACAATATGGCACAATGCAGATTATCTTGTATTCCGATTTATTTATTTTTAAACGCATATTAAATATATATTAGTCTATCTTAAAATATCTGGTATAATTATTGTATAGGTATTTTCTGTAGTTTTTTATGTATTAGTGCCTATATATTTGAATGTATTTATACGTATCATTCACTATCTGCATTCTGGTGTCCTAATGTTTTCTTAAGCCTAAGGTTGTCTGGAAGAAATTGCTTAGCGATAAGACCGCCTTTTGTACCAGTTCTACTTAATGAATTTTATATTTTTGTTATAATTATGTTCTCCTTCGTTAAGGTGTACAAATAAAGAGTAAATAAAAATATTTCATTCGAAAGTTGTTTACACTCAAACTATAAATGTAGGTAGATATATTTATCATATTGACTCGCAGCTCGTGTATTCCCGCCATTTTAAACTCCTCTTCCCGGAATTACACTTGCTTGCTTCATACATACACAGATTTCGTCATTTCCCAGCGGGTCGAACGGGAAGCCATAATTTCATCGGGCGCAAAATTTCATTCGTACGCCGTCCGAATACATCTCAATACATCACCGTCTGCAATACTGGAGATATGAAGAGAGTTCACACAAGCCTATTTCACACTGACTGAAATACACAACGATTCTACTAATAATACGTTATCGTACTGTTATATTGAGTGTCTGTGATTGCTAGAACTTTGTGATTTTATTAGTTTTCAGCCCGTGCTTTTACAAGCCCTTGGTAAGACTTTGCAATAGCACATTGTAGAGTCAACATCTCCTGAAAAAGGTTTTGGTTTTCAAAATGAAACGCACGTAGAGAGTTTTCTGTCGGGTTTAAGTGATTTTGTCACTTGGATTTGTCGGTTTTCAGAAAGTAGCAAAATAAATTAATTAATTACGGCAGTTTTATGGCAGTATTTAGGCAGTTATTAAGTTTGATGGTTTTGGGATGTAGTAGAATCAAAAGATCTAGAATAGGTATTAGACCTTTGAAGCCTAAAAACCTACTACTACTTTCCAAAACTGTTTTTTAACTACCTTCTTCTTAGTTAAAAGCGTTTTTTTTATATATACTTCGATAATACATAAGAAATCATGTTACCAGTCACCAGATGCTGAATATTTGACAGAGAACCTTAATCTCTATTAACTGACTTTAAAAATGGAGGACTGAATTTAAATTAATCTATTCAATCATAAATGTGTTGTCGTCTGTGAAATCCTCTATGGAAAAGTGTTATTCACATTAAACTGATTAGCGATTGGTTGGCAGAACTGCAGAAAATGCTGCATTGCACCATTATCTCCCACTTAACCGACTTAAGTCAACAGTAAGAGAGCAAGCGATCATAATCTACAAAAACAAATTTAAGAAGTGAAGTGATTATAAGTATTGGAATTGGTATCGTATAATTGTATAATGTCTAAATATGTTGTCATGTTTGTGTAAAAAATAAAGCAGATTTAATGAACAGGATAAGTGTAAATAAATGATATAGATATACTATGTGATTTCATTAATAAACGTTATATGTTTTAGCTGGCTTTTAATAAATTCCTAAATGTTGAAGGTATTTTTTAAAAGTTGCCAAGAAGATTCTCATTCAATAGATACGAATAAAAGTTTAACACAAATGCACAATATCTAGGTTTCCCAGAAAATAGCACAATAAATTTAATTGTAAATACGTCTTTTTGTTTCACATCCCCTTATGTTCACGACAGTGTTCCAACTCGAAATTAATTAAGAACAGAGGGTCTGTTAATTAATTTACTAACTGAGAACTATGTAGATATGACACAGAAACTTAGTTCAGTTCCAATTAAACAACTATAACTACCCTCATCTGCATTATTTACAGTTGAACTGTAATATAATTCATTGCTGGCAATAAATTGAGAGCAGATTTTGATTTATAGTGCAGCTCGCGTCGAGTTTTAATGAACGGTTAGTTCATACAATTGTACGAATACGTCTGTACGAACATTTTGTCTGTTGGAATTTGTATGATGTATTTTATGATTATTGTTGTTGATTAAATTGAATTTATGCAATGAAGGGGATTTTAGTGAGTTTCTGTAGTATGCTGGTAGCTCGATCCCGTGGTATTTGAAAGTTTGTACAAAATGCCTAGATATGTCCAGCAATAGACGTCCGTCGGCTAATAATGATGATGATGATGTTGAAATAGAAGTGACCGAGCTCTGCTTAGATATACTTTTTATGTTCAATCATTAAAAGTAAAAATTAGGTGAACTTTAATTGCAACACTATTTGCGAGATTAAAGTATCAGTGTGTCAATTCTTGAACAGAATAGATCGTACCAACATTTCGCTTACCTTACATCGCGTCGATCATCTCACCTTCAATTTGACTGTCAGTCTAACATGGCAAAATGTCATTGGAGAATACCGATTTCTACTACATCCACTTTGCAACCGTTATACATCGGTTTCAAAACTGACGTTTTCGAGAATCGACATACAGTATATTACACAGTAATCCATTGTTTGTCCAAATTAACACATATTTAAAAAAATAGAACCGACTCAAGACGCACTAAAAAGTAAAAAATAACTGTGTCATTTAGTTGCTTTAATTTACTTAAGCATATCTATCAAGTCGGTGCCAGCACATTTATTTAATATAGAAACTTTGCATGGCACCGACTTTAAGATATGCTTAAGTAAATTAAAGCAACTAAGTGTCACAGTTATTTTTTACTTTTTAGTGCGTTTTGAGTCGGTTCTATTTTTTGTTAAAAAATTTTATTTCTTACTTTTTAGTGATTTATCGCCACGTATCGTACTCGTATTAAACTGTCATAGTATATTATTCGGTACTAGTAGCCAAAAAGCTACCGATACCGAGTTAAAAACCAAAATCGCTGTGAGCGTGCCTCCAAAATTTGAAGAGTTCCTTCAATTTCCCCAGGATATCATCAGATCCTAACATGATGACAATGGGTCCATCTTGGAAGTATGCCCTAATGAAAAAAAAATGATCAAAATCGGACAACTGTGTAAAAAGCTATGCGTGGACATACATAAAAAAAAATATTCGTGTCGAATTGAGAACCTCCTCCGTTTTTTTATCGTCGGTTAAAAAATAAGCTGAAATGTTTTTGTATTTTAGGTACATGCGATGATAACTATTTTATAATTAACGAGAGAATAGAAAAACAAACACATGAAAAATAATTTTATAAGCGTTTTATTTCTAACCATTTTATAAATGTATGCACAAAATTAACGGTTTGTTTTGATCCCTCGTTGACAAAGAGAAGCATATAACGAAACAGTTCAGCAAAATGTAGCGTAACCTAGAAAAGAAGATTTTTATTATAGTTGCTTATAACTTTTGCTGTAAAACTTCTAATCTGGATTTTGGCGATACCATCATCATCATTAAAGAACGATGGACGTCCAGCTGGCCATAGACTTTTTTAGGGACCTCCAAACACTACGATCTTGAGCCGCCTGTGGCCAGCGGCTCCCTGCGACGCATATGATGTCATCAGTCTACTTAGTGACCAACACTGTGCTTTCCGCTGCGGGGTCGGGTTGGTGATATATCACTACATAGTATAAAACCAAGTCTCTATCCGCCATTTGTCTGTCCCTATGTTTGCTTAGATCATTAAAACTACGCATCGGATTTTGATGCGCTTTTTTTAATAGATAGAATGATTTTTAAGGAAGGCTTATATGTATAATATATGCATAATATAGTAGAGAAACGCTGATAAATTTAGAGGTTTCTAATGTAATGGTTTTTTGCGCTTATATTGCAAACGCTGGCTGTACCCTACGAGATAGACCCAAATAATGTACTACAGTATTGTCCACCTTAAAAAGTTCAACAAAAAAGTCCGCGATACAATATATCTATCTTTTATATTTTGGCAGATATATAACTTTTTGTGTTTTAAAAAATCATTTAATTCATATGCTTACGTTTACGTCATTATTTATACAACTAAACTTAAATCCTTATCAAAATAAATTATTTAATAATCACAAGGATATTATAGAGAAAAGATTTGCCTTTTACAGTATGTTAATTAGTTACATATATGGTTTCGGAGATATTACAAAATTTCTAAAAAACAATTCTGCCGCTATATCGTCCAATATATTAAGTTGACCTCCTCCGTGTTATGTCATACGTACCGATTAGGGTTGTTCTTTTCTTTCAGTTTATTTGGCATGGCAGACCATATTTATATAATATACGAAAAAGTTTGTCCGTTTGTTTAAACGGGCTAATCTCAAGATCTGCATGTCGGATTGTAAATTATTTTGTTTATTATGAAAGCTAGACTCAAAAGAGAAATAGACTATTTAATACAAACTATACACATCAGCTTGCCATAAATATAATATATAGTGTATGTTAATGTACTGTAATATCGTACAATGTTTAACAAAAATGTAGATCTTTAGTGCACGGGACGGGATGAAGAATATTGTCTCACGGGAAACTATAAAAAATATAATTGAGAGCGGTAGCGGGGAAAGAGCACATTTTATAAGTCTGTCTTTGAAATTAAAAGGGCACCTAAGAGGTTTTTACGCGGACGAAGTCGCGGGCGTTCGCTAGTTATAATTCTAATTATAATTTAGTAAATAGTTATAAACTTGTAAAGCAGCTTACCGTCGGGATTTGAACTCGCGTCTCTCTGGCAATCCGGGCTTGAGCACCCTTACCGCTAGGATAAGGCAAGGCTTGATATTATATTTATTTTAGAAATCATCCCAAAGTGTGGTTAACACTTCAGTAAAAATAAGAATAGCTTACCGTGTTTACCACCACCTATTTACGGCTTGTCGGATTTGCTCTCCAATTATGGTATTGATTTCGTACTGGAATAAAAATAAACGTTATTGCATCACTATCAGCTTAGTCGAATGTCCCACTATAGAACCAAGCCTTTCTTATAGGAGAGCTATATGAATTAGGTTACACACCCACTAAACTAATCTAATGCAGATTGTCGAGTTTTAAGACGATGTAGTGTGACTTTCTAACGCCATTAACTTTTTCATTGATATATCAGATGTCAGTAATAATGTCTCCGAAGCACGAGGGTGTACTTCACTCGACGTGTACACACTTTGACGGCCGAGTGGCGCACTGGGTAGTGACCCTGCTTCTGCGTCCTAGGCTGTGGGTTCGATTCCCACGTCTGGAAAATGTTTGTGTGATGAGCATGTTTTCCAGTGTCTGGGTGTTTATTTATATTATATAAGTATTTATGTATAATATATATAAAAATATTGATCATTTGTCATAGCACCCATTACACAAGCTATTTACGAGTACAATTACTTTGGGGCTATATAGCGATGTGTGTAATTGTCCTATAATAATATTAATATTTATTCACTGACTTTGGGCTGCTATTAAGATTTTATTGGTAAAAAATCTCTATTTATTTATAATATGATAGCCTGATCCAGGATTTGAACCAATGACCTCACAATCGGAAGGCACATAGACTAACAGCTTTACTAACGACACTGGTAATTTTTTTTTTTATCGACTACAAGTTAGCCCTTGACTGCTATCATACCTGATGTTAAGTGATGATGCAATCTAAGATGGAAGCGGGCTAACTTGTAGTAGGATGAAATCCACACCCCTTTCGGTTTCTACACGACATCGTACCGTAACGCTAAATCGCTTGGCGGTACGTCTTTGTCAGTAGGGTGGTAACTAGCCACGGTGAAAGCCTCCCACCAGCCAGACCAAGATAAATTGAGAAAAATCTCAAACTGCCCCGCCGGGAATCAAACCCAGGACCCCCGTCTTATAAATCCACCGCGCATACCACTGCGCCACGGAGGTCGTCAAACATTTATCATTATTTTACAATTATCATTATTAGGTTATTTTAACGGCCAACTACAGACCCAGGCTTTCATCATATAGAGGTGATATAGAGCTTATACCCAGCATGATGCTCCAATGTGGACTGTTGAGCTGATAAATATAAATAAATATCTACTAAAATATAATTAACGTCAAATTCATACCTTGTATGTCTCGATAAAGTTAGGAACTCTCACATTAATGAATTCACGTGCTTCGGGCGAGATATCACGTCCTGATTCGATTACTGTCGGATTCGCCTATAATATAAAAAAATATATTTATTAAATTAATCATGATCTTTACCCTTATTGAATTATTATTAGTGCAGCCATATCCAGTCATGGAGGTTTTACCAAGTGTCACAAGTTATAGTTTGTACATAGTATGTTGTCCTACTCGAAATTTTCTAAGCATTCATTGCTATGTGTGTGTAAAACCATGCATTGGTTGCTCGTTGAATTAAGAGTAATCACATTAACTACCGCGGACAATCGGCATATTGCGAATCTCTCATATCGGGATGTGCCTTAAAATCATTATAATAACTATAAACCAAAATTCCCATAGCATACCCAGGACTTGAATCCAGCGCCTCATAACACGAAGCTTTTAACCTTTAAAGTAGAGGAAACTCATAATGTTTTTATAAACCACCTTATTACTAGAATCTTTTTTTAGGGCAATAAGTATTTTTTGATACCAAATGAAAAAAAAAGTTAAAGAAGTAAATAATATTTCAGACAGGGCTAACTGTATCATTTATTTTCAGGCCGACCAAATTACACCAACCAATTTCATAAAAATCGGTCAAGCCTTAAACTTCAACGTCATATGATTTCGATATCAAATACAGATTTTTATATCAGATAAAGTTACCTCAATGGTTCCGATACTGAACTGTGGGTTGATATTGTATATCTCTACCGATCCTAAAGATAACTTGAGGAGAGCATCACCCTTCACACGGACGTCGTTAATTGCAAGGCTAGAAACAAAAACATCTTACTAAAATACTTTAAAATTGGAAGTAGTCCACAGTATTCCAATTCAAAAATCAAGTTTAGATGAAGTACTAAGTGCACTTTAAGATTCCTTGTGATAAAGATTTTAGACTATTCGTAGTGACTCTACCATCGTATCAGCATGTCGATTGTGTAACGAAACTCGACAGTGTGACTCTCGTCTATACATCTCTTTATCTGTATCGTGACGGCCAAGTGACGCAGTGGGTAGTGACCCTGCTTCTGCGTCCAAGGCTGTGGGTTCGATTCCCATATCTGGAAAATGTTTGTGTGATGAGCATGGTTGTTTTCCAGTGTAGGGGTGTTTAACTATATATTATAAATATTTACGTATAAATTATATAATAATATTCATCAGTTATCGTAGTACCCACACACAAGCTACCTAAGCGTACTTTGGGGCTATATAGCGATGTGTGTATTTGTCCTGTAATATTTATTTATTTATTTATTAGAGAAAGAGATAAATTGTCGTCGGGACTCGCATTGTTACAGAATCGACATGTTGACTCGGCATATAATGATATATCTTTCTTTGTAAACCAATTATTTTGAGTACACATACTTGCCACTTATTTCTAAATCAGCTGTTACAATTCCATACTGTATAATTTGACCTTTAGAACTTTCTGAAACAAAGAAAACACGAAGAGTTAATATACCATTTATAATTTTGTAACAAATATTATTAAAG
Organism: Mycalesis mineus; assembly: GCA_034621355.1. Classification (NCBI taxonomy): domain Eukaryota; kingdom Metazoa; phylum Arthropoda; class Insecta; order Lepidoptera; family Nymphalidae; genus Mycalesis; species Mycalesis mineus. Next base: position 1,404,240 of record CM067884.1, read on the forward strand.
ACTTGGGAGATATTATTAAGGGTTTGTTATTACTGAGGCAATTTACAACAAGAGTCACGTTGTTGCTGCTAATGATGATAATATTATAATTTACTTCCTTAATCGAAAGGTTGTCTGGAAGAAAATTTCTAAGATGTGGAGGAGGTTCTCAAGTCGACACGTATATTTTGTTTTTATTTTATGTATGACCACGCATAACTTTTTATAGAGTTGTCCGATTTTGATAATAATTTTTTATTTGAACCTTACCTTGACTGGCATCGACTCCTAGATATGCTTAAGTAAATTTAAGCAACTAAATGACACAGTTATTTTTTACTTTTTAGTGCGTTTTGAGTCAGTTCTATTTTTTGTTATCTGTAATTGTGTTAAAGATTAATATTTAGTTGTATAATATTGTAATAGCTAATTACAATATTATACTTATTTTTGTAATTGACAATGATTTCTTGCAAAGTAGCTCTTCACTGCAATTACACCTGATGGTAAGTGATGATGAAATCTAAGATGGAAGCGAGTTAACTTTATATTAGTAGGATGAAATCTACACCCCTTTCAGTTTCTACACCACCTCATACCGGAACGCTAAATTGATGTGCGGTACGTCGTTGTTGAGACTGCCTCGTTGGTCTAGTGATTAGCCTATGTGGGATCACGAGGTCCTGGGTTCGATTCCTGGGTCGGGTCATGGAAATATTTTGAGCATTTTCATTCTTCTATGAAATGTTCAGTACATTCCAAGCCCGGAGTTTGGAAGTCGGTGGTGCTACAATCCCCGTGCCTCGGAGAGCACGTTAAGCCGTCGGTCCCGGTCTTTATCATCAACATCTGATAGTGATCGTTAAATTAAACATTATCACCCTAAGCCCGCCAATCCGCATTGGAGCAGCGTGGTGGGTCTACGCTCCATATCCCCTCTCCTATAAGGAAGGAGGCCAGGCCCTGTAGTGGGCTGCTAATTGGCTGATAATGATGACGTCTTTGTTGTTAGTGGTAACTAGCCACGGTCAAAGCCTCCCAACAGCCCAATATATTCAACTCAAAATACTAAACTCAGCTATGTAAAGCTTCAGAAAATGTAACAACTGTTTTTTTTTATTTACACTAAGGTAGCTCTTAATTACAATAATTACACCTAATAGCATGTGATGATGCAATCTAAGATGGTAACGACACCCACGTAGCTTTCTACAGGATATCGTAGCGTAAAACTTGGCAGTACTCCTTATTTGTAAATATGGTAACTACTAACTAGCCACGATTGAAACATGCAGCCAGAAAATCTCAATCGGCCCCGTCGAAGACATCTGTCTTTTAAATGCACCCTGAAAATCGCTGTAGGTACCACGGAGGTTGTTCAAATTATTGAACGCTTACCAATTTCCAACCACAACTTCGGAATAACAAAGTTGACGTCCAATCTTCCCAACAGAATGTTGTAGTAAAGGTTATCAATGTTGACAAGGCTAGCACCCGTGAAACGTAACTGATTAACGTAACCAACGATTTCTAAAGTCCTGTGAAATAAACACAAGTTAGCTATATAAACCGTAAGTACATCTTTTTGTCACACATATTCCAAATTTGGTATTTCAATAACATAAAACAAACATAGGGAAATCTAAAAACAGGAGGCGCGTATGCATTTAGAATGACTACGATTTCAATATAACTACTAGAGAACGCCCGCGTTCTCAGTCGCGGAGTTCTTGTTCCCGTGAGAATTTCGGTATAAAATGTGGTCTATGTGTTATTTTGATACGAAAGCTACATTATAGTAAAGTGTCATTCCATTCAGTAGAAATTCCATTCAGTAGTTTTTGCGTGAAACAGTAACAAACGTTCATCTATCAAATCATACATACAAACTTTCGCCTATATAACACTAGCTGACCCGGCAAACGTTGTTTTGCATTAAAAATTTAAAAAAATATATAGATGAAAATTAAATAGTAGCCGATTCTCAGACCTGCTGAATACGCATACAAAATTTGGTAAAAATCGGTAAAGCCGTTTCGGAGGAGTACGGTAACAAATATTGTGACAGGGAAATTTTATATATTAGATTAGTAAGTAATAATTTGTAGTAGTAGTAATTTGTAACTTACTCGTCAAAGAATACATAATTAAAGTGTTGCCCGAATTCAAATGGATCATATCCGGATGCTCTGATCCACTGTGTGAGCGTCTCAATAGCATCTATGAGCCAATAGTCAACTATTCTATTTTGTGTAGGAGCTGTAACAAATAAGGAAGTGTAGAAATCTGTTGAAACATAAATTAGAAACCATCTGGAAATGTTTCTAACACATTCACGTAATTTGTAAATTAAGATGGGATATTATGTATATATTTATAGATGAGGTGAAAACTATGCCTATCAGCCTAGTAACGATCTATTACAGGGTCAGGCCTCCTTCCTTATATGAAAGGGGACATGGAGCGTAGACCTGCCACGCAACTCCAGTGCAGGTTCGCCAGCTTAGGGTTATTATGTTTTGTTTATGAACAATCACTATGTGGTGTTAATAATAATGACTGGGACCAACAGCTCAACGTGCTCTCCAAAGCACAGGGTTGCAACACTACCAACTCCCCGACTCCTTGCGTGGAATGTACTAAAATTTTCATAAAAGATAGAAAAGTCAGAACTATTCTGTGACCTAGGACTTCGTGATCGAAACCACATAGGTTAAACACTAGACCAATGAGAGTAGAGTATGAGGTTTATAATATCGTAATATACTGGGGTTGCATGGAAACAAAAATTATAAAACTCACCTATTTCGGAGGATGGTAAGGCGTATGCCCCGGCGATCATCAATATGCAAATAAAAAACGCTGACTTCATTGTGTAGTTAGTTTCGTCTAAAAATAAAAACACTCAGTAGTAGTAGTACACAATTAGGATCAAGAGTAAACTATACTTAAAATAGAAAACAGTATGGTTACAAAATTGATTTTACTTTTATTTTTTAAATGGAATTGGAAAATTACTCAGATTTTTTAAATGTTTTTTTTTTACCGTGACACACTTACACATTTTAACTGTAAAATTAATAATATTATAAAGTATAATCCTTACTAATATTATAAAGGCGAAAGTTTGTATGTATGGATGGTTGTTACTCTTTCACAGAAAAACCACTGAATAGATTTTGATGAAACTTCACAATAATATAGTTTACATATTACTACTCTTATTCTGAAAGCTTGATACCGAGAATGTTAAGCAGCGAGGAAGAGTGGCAAACATATGCCTAGATGCTGCGAGATATAATGCGAAGAAGGGAGGAGATGGAAAAATCTGAAAGGAGGAGAAGAGAGAATACGGCAGATGTTTGGCATGAAGAAATGTAGTGCGGTTCCATGCCAATCATGGAGTCCAGAGGAGGTCGTTTTAGTCCGTGCAAGTCGGACATACCATGCTGACAAGCAGAAATCCGAAGGGATTTTTTCCTCCTCACAATATAAAAAAAATAGTTTACATATTATCAGAATTACTTATGCCATATTTTATCCCACGGGAAAGAGAACTACGTGAATAAAACAGCAGGCGTCCTCGTGTTTAGTCATATTTGTAAAATAGGTATACGTTCAAATTCGAAGCCACGATCAACAAGAACAAGTGTTTTCCAAAAGTTTAAATCTGTCTTAGTTTAAACGAAAAATTCTTAATTTTTAACTATTAGTAGGCAGAAGTTTATATAACTAGGTATGTCTACTATTAAATTACCTGTTCGCTACTTGAAGTGGATAAGGAACTGTTTTTCTCACTATTTATAGAGAAAATAAACGTCCAAACTTAATGTATAATCACTGGATTATAGATTGAATAACATCAGATAATGAATCGCTACAGTCAATGGTATTATCACAATTAATTATATTCTAGCTTAACCTTATTAGCGTTGATAGTCACAGTGTTGACAGAGTATTATAATATCAGCCTATAACAAAATCATTATATTCTAACGTGTTGCTCATGCATTATTTTTATGTTTCAATCTGAGTGCTAAGTTGGCGTTGTAGTTGTTAGAATAAATAAATAAATAATAATAAATCTTTATTTATCAATCAAAAGTACATACAGTGTAGATTTGAAGCTCCACCTCCTGTGCTAGTTATTACTGTATTACAAGAGGCAGAGAATATAAGCCACATCTTAAGTTCATAATTATGACCGATGAGACGAATATCGTAACATTCCATAGATTAACCGTGCAGGTGCCGGGTCCATCACGTGGATGAGTGAAAAACGCCGAGCAGAGTACAAGACTTGCGGACGGATGTAGGCTTTAGAGTACTCTTTGTAACCGGTCAACGATCGACTTCTGTGCTCAATTTATTCTCCAACAGTCCAATCAATTCTGGTAGAATTCTGCTAGAGCAGCTTTAAATACTCGTTCTAGGATGGATTCTAGTCAGGCCCAGATTTGAGCACGTTGTATAGATATTTTGCTGGTATATCTCTCACATCCACTTCTACTGCATATAAACTAACCAAGTAGCCATTTTTTGTTAGTTCATTTGTTGGATCAAAACTCTTATTTATTTTTCCTGTATAAACCTCTTACCTTTTGAAATATTCGTAAAACCTGTGTTAGAATTGAGTAGAATAATAGTTTAAGGCCAAACTGACCTTAGACCTCTTAGATTTCATATCGATCTCTAAACATTGGGTCTATTAAGGCATAAACTGCAATTCTTCAAGTGCATGACATGGCAGCGCATTATAACTCGTGTTCCTTGCGTGCCCATAATATGACTGTTGTATTTAGGACAAAAATGAAATGATACGATTTTTCACCTTACACAGGGCCATATCCTACGATAAGTACGAGTATTCTAAAGAAAATAACAACTGAATTATTTCTGGACAACAATCTGTACTCATACTTTAATCAACAATCAACAAATTCTCAAATAAATGCTCATTGCATCAAGGGATGAATATACACTGCAGACATTGATCTTTAATACTTCGTACCGTGATCGTGATTTCTAAGCACTATTAATGGCATCGAGCGGCTCTCTTGACTTCGTCTTACTTACTACTTAGTAAGAGTTCGATCAACACTGTGCTTTCCAGAGCGGAATGGCCATTCCAACACGTACATGTACCTCTCTGCCTTGTTTTGATAAGTCACGTTGGTACCTTTGATTATATATTTTCATATATCATTCAACCACGTAACTCCAAACATAGTGCACTCCATCGACCGATGAGTGATTTTGTACATTCTCATGAAGTCCACAGTCAACTATTAAATAAACCACACCCACATTTCTTTATGTTATCTCAACTACAACTAATATTTTGGTCGTGATAATCACCATCCTGTTCAATGAATAACATGTTGTGATAAAAAGAAGATAAATTATTCAATGATTAAATTATTAAACGTAGGGATTATCCTATCATAAAAGAATTCAACAGTGACATTGATTTATCTTTTGATGTATAGGTTCCATATCTATATATCGTTGCAAAAACATAAAATTGTAATGTCTGTTTGTTCAAATTGACAGCTTCTCGCTAAATACAATGAATGTCATTTAGCTTTCTCATCATAAAACAAATTATACACTTTTAAACTGACCTGACCTAGTGGAAACACGCAATCACTTAATCATTATTATAACCTCGTTCCCGTAGAAATTTTGAGGTTCAAATTTAGCTTATATGTAATTCTGATTTTTAAGCTACATTATTGTGAAGTTTTATCAAAATCAATTTATTAATTTCTGCGTGAAAGTGTAACAAACATATCACTTTTGCCTTTTAATATTAGTAAAGATATTATGTGCAATCTTAAATGATTGTAAATGATCATCAAAAGATCAAAATGAAATAAATATCTTTAAATCTCGCATCCTACTCCCATATTCGCATAATATAAAATTAGTAAGATATCCATACAAAAATATTGTATCGCCGCAAATTTTTATTTTCCACTCCACCGTGGAACTTTGTAATACCTTACAACTTGTTGAATTATTCAGGCTTTTTGCTGTTGTCGATACTTCTCGAACATCCATCATAATATTCGGATATTATTATTCTTTGAGGGGCTTTTCTTCGGATGAAGTTTCCTTGCCGAAAAGTAGTTGTTGTGAAGTGCTCTCCTAATAAAATTATTTTGACATTCCATTTTATTTTTGTTTTCAACCAATATATTGCTGCTTTCTCTAAAATATGGGAACGTAATTTTAATACGTGTACTCTTCTGTATTATTCAATATTTTTATTAAGTTACGTCTTTTAAGTAGGGTCGTAACTAGCCTCAGCAGAAGCTTCCAACCAGCCAGACCTTGGTTCAATTTAGAAAATGTTAATCAGCCCTGTCGGGAATCGAATCCACTGCATACCACAACGCCACGGAGGCCGTCTGCCCGTTTCATGTAAAAAATTATAATAATTGTAATTATTTACAGCGATTAAGCGCTTTGAGTGCTATATCTAGCTGTATATCACCCGTTATCGCTACTTGAACCGCTCTGATCCAGCGATATCCTGTTTCATTGGGCCCGCTGCATTTCGGGAGGGCTTTATGGGCCATTACCCTAAAGGATTACCCCAGAATGTCGTCCTTATGAATTTAAAGCGCTCGTGAACGACAAATATTTTTCATATAAATAACACCAGGATTACTAGCTTCGGGTTACTTCTTAAAAGTGTTAAATGATAGCAGCAATATCCCCAAAGTAGATCCTTGCATAATTTCTATAGAGATAATATGTAAGTTGAGAATTCGCTTGAATGTTAAAGACACTATATTATTATCATAAAACTAATTGTTTTATAAAAAATAAAACATTTCGCAAAAATTTAACTTAAGGAAGTACATTTGGGGTTATTGGGGACTTTTCAAAATTTTATAATTATTTTCTGTTTTTGCGTTTAATCACGCAAAACATTTATTATGTTGGGGTTTAAATAAATAACTTGACAGCGGAGTGTCGCAGTGAGTAGTGACCCTGCTGCCACATCCAAGGCCGCGCGTTCGATTTGCACGTCTGTAAAAATGTTTTTCAGTGTCTGTGTTCTATATTTAATTATATACTCATAACTGCGCTTACTTTGGGATTTGATAGCGATGTGTGCATTGTCCTATAATATTTATTTATTTAAATAAACCGATGGGTTATAAAAGACTAGCAGTCGCCCGCGACTTCGTCCGTGTAAAAACCTCTTAGGTACTCTTCTAATTTTAAAGACAGACTTTTATACAAAATGTGTGAAGGTCACATATAAAGTGTGCTCATTCCCCGCTCCCCCTCTCAATTTAATTTTTTATAGTTTCCCGTGAAGTAATATCCTCCGTCCCGTCCCGTGTACTAAAGGCCTACATTTTTGTTAAACATTGTATGACATTTCAGTACATTAACATTAAAAATATATATTTATGGCAAGCTGATGGGTATAAATTGATATTAAATAGTATATTTCACTCTTGAGTCTAGCCTTCAGAATAAACAAAAATAATTTTACAATCCGACACGCAGATAGACAAACGAACAAACTCTTCCGTGTACTAAATAGATATTTGAACAAAGATCGAATTCTTAATTCATCATCGTATATATAACATAGATCTAAACTCCCCTACCGCACGCGCACCCCCGCCTTGGTGACGCTCACTTCGCTACGCAGAAATAGTAATATTTTAATTTCGCCATAACTTCAAAACCAATTATCCAATTTTAATCTTTTAAATACCAAATATTATTTACATAAACTGTACTTAGTGATGAATTAATTTATTTTGATAAGGATTGATAGCATGAGTAAAATAAATAAGTTTAAATGTAGTCCAAAAAAAAGTTAAGATTTTTAAATTAAAAAAGTGGTTGTTGTGCCTGACTCGACATAGATAGGTATAGTGTGACGCGGATTTTTTTGTAGATATTTATAAGATCTCCAATTAATTAGAACATTTTATGGTTCTATCTTTTATAGTTTAGGCAGCGTACGCAAAATAAGTAACTTTTCTGGTTGATTTTTTACACCTTGTGTCCGAAAAACCCAAATATTTTACGGAATCCTATTTTTTTCCAAAATAAAATTTAGCCTATGTTACTATGGATAATGTAAATTTCGAATGGTGAAAGAATTTTTAAAAACGGTCCAGTAGTTTTTGAGCCTATTCATTACAACCAAACAAACAAAGTTTTCCTCTTTATAATATTAGTTTTTTTTTATCGACTACAAGTTGGCCCTTGACTGCTATCACACCTGATGATAAGTGATGATGCAGTCTAAGATGGAAGCGGGCTAACTCATTAGGAGTGGATCGAAAATCCACACCCCTTCTGTTTCTACACGACATCGTACCGGAACGCTAAATCGCTTGGCGATAAGTCTTTGACGGTAGGGTGGTAACTAGCCACGGCGAAAGCCTCCCACCAGCCAGACCAAGACAAATTAAGAAAAATCTCAATCTATCCCGCCGGGAATCGAACCCAGGACCTCCGTCTTATAAATCCACCGCGCATACCACTGCGCCATGGAGGTCATCAAAATAGATGCAGACTAGTGTAGATAGATGCAGACTAGATCCCCGATTAACGAATATTTTAGATGCTTATTCAGTTTAATACGTAGGTACGATTATTTAACACGAATACGAAATCCGCAAATGATGACAAGATTTGAGATTTTGCGAGTATTGCACAAAACACAAACAAAAACAGTTATTAAATTTAAAAAATGAGAATATAAATAATTGTAATGACTACATTAGTGTGATTAACACATGCGAACAACTCTGTAATTTCATATTAATTGAAACAACTAGGGTGCGAATAGCATGCCATTAAAATTTCGAAATCACCAACTGAAAAATTATTTAACATTTCGGACCGGGTTTACATTTTACAAGTAATTGCCCCTCAAATCGGACGAAAAGCACTTTGTAGGGGCGGCTGAATCGTAATTTTATAGAGTTACTGCGCTTTCACAAATCGCATATATTTTATAACTTTGTTGCGGACACGCAGAATATATTTTTGAAATGCTTACTAATATTATTAACGCGAAAGTTTGTATGTATGGATAGATGGATGTTTGTTACTCTTTCACGAAAAAACTACTCGATGGGTTTTGATGAAACTTAACAATAATATAGTCATTTCACTGAATGGTCTTTTTGCGAAAAGCTTCGACCAACACCTTAAGAAGCTTTTGCTTAATTGTTGGATCAAGGGTCGGATACAGAAGGCAGTAGTCCTTGAAACGGCGCGTATTGTGAGGAGGTTCCTCACTTTGAGCCCTGAACTCCGGTTGCTTGGGCCCGCAAAGGCCCCGCAAATGGAGGAGAAGTTTTTTTTTTATAAATTTTTAATACTGTTTTTTATATTTAGGTATTATATACCTATATAACATTGTTGAAAATTAAAAAAAAAAGAGAATAAAAATAAATGAGAAAAATATAACTTACATATAAGAATAAATTAATAAATAAATAAATATTATAGGACAATTTCACACATCCTAGCCTACTTCTTTAGCTTCTTCCACTCTCATTAATTATTTTATACAAGTTCATCGGTTTAGAGAACTCTTTTAATATTTTAAAATGAAGAAATATTTTAAAATGTCCTGAATATGGTCCAGGAACATTTGCTTAGGTCTTCCCCTTCTAACATTTCTATTCACCCTCGTCTCATAAATCTCTTTGGTTAATCATCTTTCAGGCATTCTTTCTACATACCCAAATCATCTCAGCATCCCTTTCTCAAATCAAATTTTCAGTTTACAACGAAGCCGTTTAAATAATGGAGAAAAAAAAGTACCTACTAAAAATTGAAATATGTTGAGCAATATAACGAAGTAAGCAAGGTACCAACCATGAAAAATGTCTTTCACTAAAGTTGTTTTATAAATTTGAAAATCGCCGCCGTGAGCACAAAACTTCCACTCCCAATATTAAAATACCGGCTTGCTTATATCAGAAATGATTTGGTGCATTAGTTGCAACTTGGCCAAACTACTCGTATTTTTCAATTTCACTAAGTTACGAGCAAATCCACTTAAATTATATTACGATTTTATTTTATTTATTCGCTTGTTACTCCTCTGAATAATCTTCGTTCGTTAGATTTTATGCATTCGTTTTTTAAAGAGTCGTATTATTTTTACGTATTTTATTATTGATATCATTTACATATTTTAGTTAAATTATTAAGTCAATGCAACGAACACCATAAATAGCTTCGGTATTGTATTTGTTTGAACATCAAAATCGAAATCAAAATTATTATAAATATACATTTATTAAAAGATCATATTGGGGTCGTAACTGTATTTGCTTACTGTCTATTTTATTTAATTATGAAATTTCCCAGAATTTTCACGGCCTCCGTAACGCAGTGATATGCGTGGTAGATTTATAAGACGGAGGTCCTGTATTCAATTCCCGGCCAGGATCGATTGAGCTTTTCTGAATTAGTCCGGTATTGGCTAGTGCCTACTTTACCACTCTACTGAAAAAGCCGTATCGCCAAGCATTAAAAATTATTTAGAAATTTATATGAATAACAATATGGACTTTTTAACCGACGAAAAAAAACGGAGGAGGTTCTCAATTCGACACGTATATATTTTTTTTTATGTATGACCAAGCCAAGGTTTCTACTTTAAGGACATTACCTAGAACCCACAAACTGCTTTACTACGTTAAATAAATGTTCTTTAAACTTGCTGGCACCGACTTCATATATATGCTTAAGTAAATTGAAGCAACTAAATGATACAGTTATTTTTTACTTTTCAGTGCGTTTTGAGTCGGTTCTATTTTTTGTTGAAAATTTTTATTACTCATAATGTTAATAAACTCTTTTGGATCAAGGATGACATGATGACAATGAAGATGTCGATTCTCAGAATGTTAGAATAATGTGTTGTTGTACCTACTCGTCCAATACATCAGAAAGTTTTCAGTCAGTCAAAGTTTAGCCTCTGTGTTCACGTATAGAAAGTTTTGAGTTAGTCAAAAAGTGTAGATATACGAACTCGTATTATGCCTCTCACTTTCAAGCATTATTGATACAATCCTCGAAAAAGATGTCGTACTTATCTTACACTTCACAAAGACCCTTTTCAAGTCGATTGCGAATGTAAATAGAATATAGGTCCTAACACAGGCGACCCTTATCCGATGAATAACTGCCGTTTGTATGATAATGCTCCTGTTGCGTCTTATCTTTGTTCTCACGGAGGCTGTTAACGATACATTCGCAAAAAAGGGTCCTTTATAGTCGCAATTCTATATATATGGGTTTTATAGATCAGTGATTGGCATAGACGTTCGGTACATGATGTCACAGATTCAAGTTCTAGGTCGGACTTTGAAATATTGAGCTTTTCTTTCTTTCACTAAATTTGTCAATAGCAGCTGGTGTTATATCCTAGTACCTTAGAGAGTACGTTAAACTGACGAGCCTTTTTAATTTATAACTAGCATTTGAAGTATGAGTGAAATAAAAATGAGTGTCAGATTTGAGAATAGTGTTATAAGAGCAATGTGGTATAGAAGATGTAGAAACTAAACTCGAAAAAGGTAGGTATGCTGAAATGGTTTAGTCACGTAGATAGAATCAATGAAAAGAGGCTTACCAAAGGGATTTAAGGAGAGAGTAAATGGGATTTTAGAAGGGGAAGACTAAAGCAATGTTCCTGGGCTAAATCCAGGACATTTTTATTAAAGGCCAGGTCAAAAGAACCCTAAACCAACGTACTTGTATGAAAGGTTTAATGAAATTGGAAGAAGCAAGAGAGATAGGCAAGGATCGTGGCAAGTGGAAGGACATGGTCTCTGCCTACACCTACGGGATTGAGGCGTGATGATATGCATGTATGTATCCATGTCATCGTTACTATGTGAAATACTCGTACCAGAAATCCGTTAACTATCCGTTAATTGGTGCAGCGTGGTTTTCTGCCCTATCGTGCATAAAGAGAACTGTGTGCATGGACTGTTCTTTCCTTGTTTAGTTGGTTTAAGAACTTAAAATTCCAATCAATATCAGAGTGGTATCACTGATACGCACACAGAGCGATCCGAGTAAGTCCTCAGACAAACCTTTGATCGTTAGCATCTTTCTCTTGAAAGATGGACAGACTATTGCTCCACATTGTGGTGACACAGATACGCACGCGGAGCGATCCGAGTAAGTCCTCAGACAAACTTTAGATCGATGGCATCTTCCTATTGAAAGATGGTCAATTCTGTTCAATATTAGAATGGTATTACAGATACGCACACAGAGCGATCCGAGTAAGTCCTCAGACAAACCTTTGATCAATGGCATCTTTCTATTGAAAGATGTACATACTATTGCTCCACATTGCGGTGACACGGATACGTACGCGGAGCAATCCGAGTAAGTCCTCAGACAAACTTTAGATCGATGGCATCTTTCTATTGAAAGATGGTCAATTCTGTTCAATGGCATCTTTCTATTGAAAGATGGTCAATTCTGTTCAATGGCATCTTTCTATTGAAAGATGGTCATATGCTCCATCCCGCAATATGACGGTGCCCCGCTACCAGAAATGCTAGTTCTATGATGCCCCGGCCGAGTGAGGGTTACCGCAAAACGTCTAACTTAATAATTATAATATGATAGCCACACTTCGTGAATGCAGCCTCCGTTATGTCTCTATGAACTTCGCTAGTAAGAACCACATCGCACAGCTCAACGAACCGTTCAAAGAACCGGCACGATTCTGTGGAAAGAATCTAATAATCGAATCTCTTATTAGAGAAACCGGAGCCCCCCCCATATCATTTCTTTGTGAGAGAAATGTATACGGCACAAGTTATAGAGGTGTGTTCCTCTTTAATTTCATACCTCGATACCGAGGTGTAAGGCGTTCGAAAACAGCACATTTTATAGAGGTGTGTTCCTCTTTATATTGGATTCTAATTGTGAGGAGTTAGAAGAGAATAAGGCACTCAGTAAGTCAACATAGAGCTCAGACATCCGTTTCAAACATCTCGTCAAATGCAGATTCAGAGCTGAACCAAATGTAAGTGGCTAGTATCTCACTCCTCAACCAATCAGATGAGTATACCTCGTTACGAGGTGTTATGCGTTCAAAAAGCTTTAACATAGATATAAATACAACAGTCGTATTTTATTGTGTAAATGCCCAAGCTGTCAAGGCATATTTATATGAAGATGTTAATATATTTATATTATTATGTGTCTTGCTATCACATAATTCAATAATTTATTTTATTAAATTCTATATTTCTTAGTAAGGGTGCATAACCTTACTTGATGGATTATTGCTTATAAATCTCTTTCCATATATGCCTTCGCACACTATTTATAACCGACCTCTATGTATTATATACATCGCTCGATGAAAATACAGAGGACGACACAGACGCGGAGCACATAGATACAGCGGATCAGCAGAAACAGACGGAGCGGCGCCCCGCGCATCGCGCATCGCACATCGCGCATCGCTCAAACACTGAGTCACTTTTCGTCTCCGGCAGCCGTCGGGATGTATTTGACATACAATATGTATAGAATGAGGAGCGCTTCACGATTTTTGTGTTCAATTAGAAAATACTTCTAATTACGTGTTTTATATAAAACACTGTTGTTTATCGTTTTACTATTCTTTAATAAAACACTTTTATATATTTTACATGTATATATATATTTATATATATTTTAATTATTTTTTAGTGTTATTATATATGTTAGTATGTACGATTATGATCGTCACAGTACTAAGTGAACTTATCCGACAGAAGTATACATTGTAAGTTAATTTACACTTGACCGGTTTTCAGGGGAACATTTAATTTCCTTCCACACAAAATTAATTGCAGTGACGTGCTCAACAGGTAATGAAAATTGAGAGCCGTGGGGAATTTTAAGTAAACGGCTGGCATCCCCTTACCCTCTATTTACAATAGTGAATTGCTGTAATGTAAATTGATTTTATGCAAAATTCAAATTACTTACGTAAACATGCCTATAAATTTTAATATCACTTCGCCAACAATGTCTCTTGTTAAAGTAAATTCAACGATATTATCTGTTCAATATCAACTTCCTGTAATTCAGGGATTTTTAATTGACTAGAAGACGTCCGCGGTTTCGACCACGTAATTCTCGTTCCCGTGGGAATTTCGGGATAAAATGTGGCTTATGTGTTATTCTTATATGTAAGCTATATTATTGTGGAGCGTTATCAAAATCTGTCCATCCATACATGCAAACTTTCGCCATTATAATGTTAGTATGGAATTTAAATTTTTCTTAAACAAGAATTTTTTTCTTATAATATGTAAAGGACTAAACTTTATTTCTTGTAAAATGTTATTCTAGCCCGTAAACTATGAATTTCTCAAATACCTATTTTATTTTGTTTTTAGTATTTGCTATTATAAGAGAAAATGAAAATTTAGACTGTTTAGCTATCATGGTTCTTAAGATACAGCCTGATGATAGACAAACAGACAGACAGCGAAGTCTTTGTAATAGCATCCCGTTTTAACTATTTATGTACGGAACCCTAAAAATGTATAAAACATTGATCATTTTGTTTACTAATTGTCAAAGCAGTTTATTGCAATAGTAAGCCGACCAACTGTAAAAATTTGAATCTGCGTAAAGCCACTAATCCATATAAAATCCCCAATAATAATAAATATAAATATGCAAAACGTCCAACTAATATCACCAAATCACGTAACTGTTACAGAAAAACATGAGAGAAGTGACAGTTGTACTGACTTGAAAAGGGTTCCGTGCAAGGAGTTTATATCAATAAAATAATTTTGGTATTAAAAACTCAAAAAAACAGAGCTGTATTTGCCAGATCTAGAAAATATTGATAATTTATGTTATTTTGAGAAAGTATATTTACGTGTAACTAACATTTATTATTTATTTATTTATTTATTTATTTACTCTGTATTTGTTCACCACAATGAAGAAGAACATATAACAGAGACATAAAATGCATTAAGTAGAACTGATACAAAAGGCGGCTAAAGAGCGATTTCTTCCAGGAAACCTTAGGCTTAGGTTAGAAAAACATTAGGATACTAGAATGCTGGTGGAATAATGGGTATAAAAACATATATTCCAATACTAACACACTAATACATAAATAATTAAACAAAATTCCTAAATAGACTAATATACAGTAAACCATTCCTGAACACACTCATTTTCAATTTCGATATTCACTTCATTCGGACACACCTATTGAACCCTAAAAAAGGCATAACTACCAACTGTTAAATAAATTGAACATTCGATTGGGAATAAAAGCTCACAGAGCGGTCTGATTGATCACCACCCATTAGCACTTTTAGCATTTCGTGCATTTGCCAAATTGCGACGAATCGAGCGACGATGCTCGATCGATTTCACCGTTTGTTCTCTTTATTGGAGGCGGAATCGCTATCAAAATAGAATATGGCTTTGTTAAGTAATGTTATTTTGACGTGAAAGGCAATTTAGAAAAGAGATAACTCAATCGGAATACATTTTTGTGTTGCAGCTCTATCATTTATTACACCAAAATTTGAGTATATCTTTCGATAGATAGAAAGGATTAATTAAATACTTTATGCAAGTTTTAACCTATTGGCTAAACCACTCAGGGTTGATCTTATGAAAATCATAGTCTACGTTTTCCAGGCTTATATCATTGAATAAATTTTATCAAAATAACTATACATACGAATCATGCCCACATGGTCGCAAGAATGTATTTATTTATTAAGGTTACCAACAGGTTACAATTAGCATTAATATTACATAGTAAGATCTTAAAAACTAAATGTTTAGTTATAAATCTATTTATTGGATGCATATCCGCATTGCTTAACCAGGCAAAGGCTGTGCAAAGGCAAAAGCTCATGCGCAAAAGCTCATTCCTTCTCCTCTGCAATTAGCCTTTATTTTTATCCCCGGACGCAAAAGCGACGGAGTATTATAAGTTTGACGTGTCTGTGTAAATGTGCATGTGTCTGTCTATGGCATCGTGTAACTCCCAAACGGATGATACGATTTTAATGCGGTTTTTTTTTGTTTGAAAACTATATCAGTCGAGAGTGTTCTTAGCTATGTTCGGTGGAAATCGGTTTAGGTCTTCAAATTAATCAGGTCGTTTGTTAGGTGATTTTTGCTGAAGAATGACCAAAGTTTAATCTTTATTGGGGTCGGGGTTTTTTTTAATTTTTGATTTAATAGTTATATATTTATGTGATAAATGGGTCTCTAAATAAACATTGGAAACTATTATTTAAAAAAACTATAGAAGCGGTATAAAAATATAAATATTCATTATTTATTTATGTTTGTAGTTTTTAAGTTATATAATTCAAAGTAATGGGTACATTGACTATCGTAAAGAAATAAATTTCATAGTGTCAAAATGACAATAAAAGCTTAGGTACTCTGATTTTCTCGTGGATAAAGTTGCAGATGTTTGCTGATGAAACATGAATATAACTAATATTCTGTAAAGAAGAACAACAATAGTGGAGTATTGTTGAACCGCACTCAGCGTGAAATACCTTTCATTGATATAAATCCACAAAATCCATGAAGAAATTGCTTGCAGCCAGTAACCGCGCTAGACAGAACATAAAACACGGAGAATGGGCTATGGACATGCTGCAGTCGATCAGCAAAAAAGATTAATTTTACTAAATGCCTAGGAATTTTAAATTTAGTTTTTTTTAAGTTCTGATCAAGCAGGTGGCCCACCTAATGGTAAGTGGATATATTTTATTATAAAAATTTAAATACCTTGCAGCACAAGCAATTGCCTATTTCTATGACCTGAGGTGTAGCTGTGATGAGCCAGATATTACACCAGCAACCATGTCCTTTATCAAAAAAACACGGCATAGGTACTTGGTTGTATAAAAAATATTACAGCCCGGAAAATCTTTACACAAAAAACTCGATTGCTCCCAAAACTAAATCAGTACCTACAAAGTTAACAATCAATGAGAATTATGATAACCAGGTATGTACTTGAAATACTATTTTTGCTCAGTTAATTACATAAAATAACTAAATATTATCTTTGGAAACAAAATTGTCAAGTTCGTTAGCCACCCGAAACAGCAAACAAATGAACTTAGTCCATGCCCCGAGGCATAGAAAGTATTATTTTCGCAATGTTTTGTCTTTATTTGTAGTGACAAAACAACTATTTAATATTTCCCTTGTTCCCCGTTTCTCCTTAACGACATCTATATTTACAACTAGTTGTTTACGTAAAAGCCTCTTTTTCCCTTAACGTCGACAACAGGTATAAATCCGAAGCAGCTGTGCAGTTTTATGGCCTCCCTAAGTGTTTACGGTTCGAATAAAAATCGTTGACTGGATAACGATACGGGGTTAGACTTGTTTTAGTTTTTGGAATGCTTTTACGATTTGTTCTGTAGTCTAGGGTAACAGGTTTCCTGTTTTATTATAATAACTATAAATATATACCAATAGCTTCAAAATAAAGGGGTAAACAATGTTCTAGTGGTGGTGGCTTATATTTTAAGTAAAAAATAAAAGCTGAAACTAGTATGACAATAATCCACTAAGACGTTTCCTTTATAAAAACTTTATATTTCTACACTCCTTTTTCGGTCCGATGGTTAATATAATTTTGTGGTTTTTAATGATGATGTAGAATCCTAGGTAGGGATTTGAGATATTGAACTGTAACTTTAAAATATTTAATTTCGTTTAGTAGCATAGTGGAACTCTTAAAATCACACAGAAAAAGTCGGAGACGTTGGTTAATAAACAGTAAAGATAACAGTAGTTAAAATATTTTATAAGACTAAATTATTTTATAAGATTTTAGATCTGTTATTCGTTTATTATTTAAATTGAATTGAAAGAAGCTACAAACTTCAACGTTTCGTAGAGAAGTAATAACATTATTTTGTTCATCAAAGTGTTTGATTGGGAAACGTGATTTTCACAAGCGATTGTAAACAAATTTACAATAAATAACAGATTTCATTTTCCTGTTTACAAAATCTGGAAAATGTTTTTATGTCAAACTATAGTAGTGGTATTATATCGATTGCATAACGAAACTGTGCTGACCAAGGCAGTAGGGGAGGAAACCTCTTCTCTCTTAAAAAAATCTGCAAAAGAATTGGTGGGCTGAGATTTCTTGTAAAAATGAAGAGCTCAGTAATAGTCAGTCCTGGAACACAAAGCCAGGACCTGTGATTTAAAGCCACACTGGCTAACTACTTGACTAAAGAGGCAATTATTTTTCCCATATGCCTAACGGATTTATGTATTAATTATATAAAGATCTTTATATACATAACTGTATGTATACAATTAAAAATAATAAAAAAATCAGATCCCAGTGACGCAAGCCAACTCGATATTGATATATTTAAAATACAGATGCACGAAACAATCTGTTTTCAGAGAGATCTATATGCAAATGTGTACGCGATACGAACGTGCTATGAATACCGTAAAATGTAACGTCCAGCAATACCGTAACTACCGCAACGGCGCAACTATACCGAAACCGACGGAACTGTGGATTGCATTACTAATATTGAGATAGCCATTAGCAGTTGAGACCAAGTCTGGATGCATTTTGAGTCCACGATATTGCGGCTCTAACTCGGTTTGAAACTGTTTCAATATTGCTATATCTATAAGTGATTGATGGAATTGGTAATCCTCTTAACTCAACACGATTGACGACGCCACGTTGAATAACGTAGGTATTTAATGTTAATCAAACAAAGTTAATTTTACGTAATATAACTAATAAATGATGGATGGAAATAATATTCCTTCAATATATCTAAATAGATATGAAGAAACGATTAAAGTGGCATAAACCACTAAAAAGCATTATGCGTTTTGCATTTGTTTTAAACACTAGCATCAAATAGTAATAGCGATCTTAATTAGATTAAGCATTTTGTTATCCCAAGAACTATCAATCTGTACTAATAACAATGTTTTAGTCAAAAGATTTTTTTATTTCCAGGATTATTATCCTAGCATTATTATTATTATTTTATATAATATACTATGCGATTAAGCCCGTATACACAATAAATACATATTACAAAAAACCGATGCTGTTATGATAAACTTACTTAAATACATAAAATAAATAAACTTAAATATACGCTACATAGATACATTTATATGCTCCGGGTGGAGGATTCAGCCCGGCTGGGAGACCAGACGGCCGGGGGTAGGGCGACAGGTGGAGAAATCAGCGGACCATCCTAACTGAGTCTAGCCAGACTGCATTTTGCATCTTGGCTGCGAGCGAACCCTAGCCGCTTCAGATGGTAGAGAGGCTGACTGGGACCAACCAAATATTCTTGTCGATAGGTACATTAGAAACTGATAATTGATTTTGGTCTGAAAAAAAATATATATGGTCCAATTGAGAAAGTCCTTTTTTTGAAGTTGTTTAAAAAAGACGGAAAATGTTATAATTTCAAAATCATTGACACTAAAATATACATAGAATAAAGTGTTATTGGACGGCTCGTTTAGAGTATGTATCCATTTTTATGTTTTTTATTGAGCGCGGTTTATGGGCAGCCATTTCAAGTCATTAATTTTCGTAAGTGTCAATTAAATAGAAATACGGTGGAGGAAATTGCAATTCCTTTACAAATAACAGTTTAACCGATAGAATTGGGTTTCGCTACCTAATCGTGACATATTATGTTAATAAATGTTTTTTTTTACTAAATGTATCATTATGTCATAAACTAAACTCAATATCTTCTGAGTATACCACTAACAGACTCATCACCAGATCTCTAAAGCTATACATTCGAATGACTTAAAATTTAACGAAGTTTTTTAACAAACATTTTGCACTGTACCCGCTCACTGAGAACGGCTCTCTCGATACTCTCCAGCGAAGTTTTGACGGCCTCTGTAGGGCAATAGTATGCTCAGTGGATTTATATTATTTATATTTATTTTAGTTCCTGGGTTCGATACCCCAGTCAAGATTTTCTAACTTGATTTCGGCCGTGGCTTGTTACAACAATACCGACAAAGACGTACCGCCAAATGATTCAGCGTTTCCAAATGATTGCAAGATCACTTACCATCAGGTGTGGTTACAGTCAAGGGCTAACTTGTAATGAATATAAAAAGGGACCGGAAACTACGTAGATGAAACCGGGGACCACAGTTAGCATAAAATATATCATCATAATCATCATCATCAGCATCATCAGTATCATCATCATCATCATCATCACCATCGTCATCATCATCATCATCATCATTATCAGCCAGTTGACGGCCCACTACAAGGCCAGGCCTCCCTTATTATAGGAGAGGGGATAAAATATATCATCAAGCGTAAAATTAATTCAGCTGGCATGCTCTTTTAAATTTTCAGAGATACGAATTTTCTTTTATTACAAGAGTAAGTAATTATTAAAATCTAAAATTGCATGTCATAAAAAATTTGCACTATTTTGTTTACACTACCTAAATTATTTATGACAGCCATTTTCTCTCCATTTTCCTTTACCAAGAATTTTCGCCATTTCCCAATTTGCAACTTTCCACTTGCCGTAAGTCTGGCTTTAAATGTTGCAAAAACTTTGCAGTAAAACTTGTGTTGACCAGATTTTAAAAATAAGTTACTTAGGTAGGTAGGTTTCTCTTTGTAGACTAGACATTTATTTTTAGCAATATATATTTCCTGCACATTTGGTAAGTATCTAGTTAAAAAACGGCATAAATTAGGCATAAATTTCAGGTCATAATAGTTTCGAGAAATATAAATATTTTACATTTTGCTATACAAAGATAAAATAATGGTTAATACAAACATTAATAAATTACTTAGAGACAAGAAAATTCAAATAAATATTATAAACGAGGTAGGTTGAAGTAAATAGCAAATAATAAAAAACACAACACAAAAACCAATTAACTTAACTTGCTGTCCGAGGAACAGAAGTGTAACACCACCAATCTCCCGACTCCGAAAAAACAAAATTCCACGAACTCGGAACGTTGTGATCGAGGCCACATAGACTGACCACTAGAATAACATGCAAATTTTATATTAGATTAATTATTTTATTCCTAGAGGTATGAGATATTTTCAATTATTTAGTTATTTTTTACTAAAAAAAATTCACGAACTAGATATGTAAATTTACATTTTTAAATTTTACGCCACTTGATAATTGGAAATAGAACTCGACATTGTGTAGGCAGTAACGATAGAGTCCTTATTGTTTTTCAGCCTGAAGTATTTCCATAGACGTTGTGTTTGGCTATTTTAATACAACAATACAATTGCATGCTCCACGACGTTTCAATATAAGCTCCAACATTTTGTGTATTGTAAATGTTACGGTTGAAGGGCACGGATTCTGCAAAGTCGATACTATCTAGATGAAATTGACATTGTAGAGACCCTAGGGGCATGAATGCAACGAGCTTACTTCAGATTAATATAGGTTTGTTAGATTAAATTCAGGAATATTTCTCACGTTTGTTATTAAAGATTCAAACATATTTAAATTTGTTTTAAGATTTTGTTTCTAAAGCGTATGCCTCATCTTGACGATTATAAATCAAAGAGGGAGATATCATGATACGATCTCCCCTGCTGATGATTTATTTTTAAACAATATATGGAATATTTTTTAAATAAAACCAATATTCCATTTCCCATCCAGTTAATCGGACAAACTGTGTAGGAGTGGACACTTCAGCAGGGGGATCGTATCATATCTCCCTCTATCTCAATTTCTCTTTCTTAAGTCTCAAAGAGATACAGTTCAATGCTCAAACATTTGGTCTAGTTATTTCTAAACGGAACAAGCAGGTAGACGTTCAATGTTAAATCAAATAACACCGTTCAGAACTAGAGGGCATGTTAAGTATACATATAACGTATACAGTAATAGGGTGTAGATTCTTATCCGACGGTCGACGACAGCAGCAAGCATGCAGCGTGTCGCAGAAGTTTGCAACATGTAGTCGACGTAATCGATGCTCGCCTCGAAAGTTACTTCAGGAAGAATAGAAACCAGTAGTGTCGTCTGCAGTTGTTGTCTGATACGAACTTGATCTATTAAGGTTTTGTGTTCCTAGTCAGTATCGAGGTTGTATAAATAAAAATATTGACCGCAACGTAACATTTTCCAGAGAGGGAAACATTCTGATTGGATCACACACGAAAATATTTTGTCGATACAAATATGACTTTTACTCGAAAGGAACATCCACCGTACCGTACTTTACCTTCTCAAACGAATCTTACGAAAAGGCAAAAGTTATCAATTCGCATGCCTTTTCATTGTGATCCATATATTTGTTATATATATTTAGATTTTATTGATCAATTTACAGTCGTAATAATTTATTAAGGCCAAACTTTACACGTCAGTAATATTATCGCCAACATTAACTTCAGATGGATGTTAAAAAAATGGTCAAAATCGCCGTTGGCAATAAGGACGCCTTTTGTGTATTTTTAAATTCTTGTATTTAATTATTTCGTCTCGTTCTTATATTGGTGTGAGCAATAATGAATATTTTTAATTCATTTCGTTTATCTTTATTAAATTAATTAAGTAGTGGGCTTCCCTACTCGAGTTCTTTAAGAATGTATAGCTAGC
Source organism: Mycalesis mineus (assembly GCA_034621355.1). NCBI lineage: Eukaryota > Metazoa > Arthropoda > Insecta > Lepidoptera > Nymphalidae > Mycalesis > Mycalesis mineus. The sequence goes on from CM067884.1 coordinate 1,426,904, forward strand.
TAAGCTTATATTCTACGTTCATGAATACAAGCCTCTTAATTCGACGACTATATTTATAAGATTTCTATAAAACTTTTTGCTCAAGCTGGCAGTCCAACTGTCCAATTACACTTGACCGCCATTTGTAAAATAGATTTTAATATCTTAACGTTAACCGTTGCCAAGAGATTGTTCTCGCAAAATCTCAAGAACATCGCCTCAAGAAGATAGCTACAGACATTACTAATGCAAGGTAGGTCAGGCGAATCTTCTTAACATGAATTTCAAATTCATCACAGACATTATCGGCTGAGTCGCTGTATTATAAACCTACTTTTTAATATACACAAAAAATAAACAATTTACCATAATATTATTAACTAACTCAAAAAGAGGAGAAGGTATTCAATTTGTCGAAATCTGTTATTTTAGCTAGTTAGTAGTTGTTATTCATACTTGCCTAAAAGATGATGAAATATTTAGTGTAATCTATGTTTTCTAAATAAAAAATATAAGCAAAATACCACGATTATATTACGTGAAATGCGTATCCAACTTGCTATAAATACCTTCGAATAAATATCGAGTATAATCACGCCGATGCTGATAGTTGTCTAGTGATTATTTTGTTACATAACGTTTTATGTACAATTTATGTACTTTTTTCTTTATTGTTTATGATTAATTAAGTGAAGTAGGTAGTTAGTTATTTATATATTATTAATTTTTAATGTGTTTAATTTAATTTTAGATTTATTAATAGTAAAACGTCGACGGGGCAGGGTGCGGGAGAAAATGTAATTAATATTAAAAGCCAACTAAAATATATAACGTTTATTAATGAAATCACATAGTATATCTATATCATTTATTTACACCCATCCTGTTCATTAAATCTGCTTTATTGATTACACAAACATGAGAACATATTTAGACATTATACAATTATACGATACCAATTCCAGTACTTATAATCCCTTCACTTCTTAACTTTGTATTTCGTAGATTATGATCGCTTGCTCTCTCACTGTTGACTGTGTTAAATGTATTTTTACAATCACTTTTATGAAGTCGGTTAAGTGGGAGATAATGGTGCAATGCAGCATTTTCTGCAGTTCTGCCAACCAATCGCGTAGTGGGGCGTCATCAGTTCAATGTAGCCAACTGTGCGCCCACAGATAACGCACATTTTCCATAGATGATTTCACAGACGACAACATCCGGCCCTCCTGTTGACGCGTTCGTCCCGAATCGCGTGCTAGTCTGGTGTAATTGCTGAGAACAAAAGAATTAGTTAAATGCGAATCAAATGTCAAGATGTTATTCTGAATGTATACATTCGGATTCAGAACTATAATTTTACATTGACTCTACCAGAACACAAGATATTACAATGCGTAAACGTTTAAACTGACAACTTGAGCGTGTATAAACCACTATCTAAGGTCGTGTATGACTCGTTTATCAGACGAGTGTGTATGAACCTGTTATATAGGGTTGTGTATGGCTCACGTCATCATTGTATACAGCGTTCACATCGGATGCCTGATACAATGTTGTACTGCATTGTAAATCTTTTGTTTGAAGCAAATACATCAGACATTATTCAGACACATTAACCATTTATGACTCAACAAATATTTTATCCACTATCTAAGGTTGTGTACGACTCGTTTATCAGACGAGTGTGTATTAACCTGTTATATAAGGTTGTGTATGGCTCACGTCATCATTGTATACAACGTTCACATCGGATGCCTGATACAATGTTGTACTGCATTGTAAATATCAATATAATAATCAGTTATGACTCAACAAATATTTTTATATTCACATAATAAAGTACCATCACCGACAACAGCCGGCTTATCAACTGTTCTAAAAAGTCTAATAGCTGTTATTCGTTATTGCCATAAATGTCGATGCTCATTCGTAATCAGAGTAACTAAAAAAATAGTTACGTATATAAATACTCTCTTGGTACTGCCGTTATGCCGTTATGCCATTAATACCTAGTTGAATTTGATCGATATATTGGTCCCATTTATTAAAATCTGTATCTGCTCCCATGTTACGAAGAGCTTCTACAATTATTTTCTTATACCGTTCCACTTAGCCAGTACAACAGTGGTCTCGCGGTTGCTGTTACATGACTGCATTGCACTATTATTGCAGTATTTAGAAAACAATTTTAAGTAATTTACCTAATAAAAGAGATTTAAACAATGTTATATATTCATTTACTGTGGTTTTAAACGCAGATGTAACCATGAGAAAATTTTTGTCCATTGCAAAATGTTTGACGTCATCAGGACTTAATGTAATAATCTGTCAAGTGAACTTTCATGATAAAAATCATCGTTGGCCATATCTAGTGCGTAACTTTGTTACCAAGACGTTAACGAATTATCAATTATTTGTTTGTCGTTCGGCCTCTCCTGATTCTAATATAATTATAATGAATACTACAAATGCATTGATTTTGAAAATTTACGGATAGTAACCAACAATAATACTATTTACACAAAAGGAGTTACCATGATTATCTAATTTCTACTTAATGCATTGACATGTTGAATTTGCGTATCTAACCTTTTAACTACCTCAATTGAAAATTCTGGTAACCTGGCTACTTATACGAGTAATCTTTATTAATATATATTCAATGGCATTACAATTTAATTATATTAAAATTAGATCTCAGTAAATAATGTCTGCATTTGTCTTAGCCCACCCCAACAGTTAGTAACTCAATTCAAATGACTGATACGCTTTTTCTTCATATGAAGTGAATAGAATTTTTCTTTTTACCAATTTCTCGACCAATTTGCGTCCGTATATAATTTTATGAGTAACTTGGATCAAATATGTTAATTGTATTGTTAGTTTTTTTTTTAGCTGCATGTGTTTTTTTTTGTATTCCAATAAAAGCGCCTCTCTTTATCAAATGAAGAAGTTTAGTTAGAAATACACAATCTTCAATCCATTTTCTAAATAACTAATAAGACCTAAAAAAATGGCCTACCTACTGGTGTTGGATAACTGTTAACTCTATTAATCTTTATTGAAATGGCCCTAATTAAAAATCTAATACCCTAATAAACCATAACCCATATTATTTAATAATAAAACACGTGCACTTCCGGAAATTCAGCTAGTATTCTTGACTCCCTTCTACGTGGGCACGATTTTTACAGTTATCCGAATAAGTCAGCTTACGTTACTTATTGTATTCATGTTAATGTTAATATCACTAATTTTTAAGATGGACATTATTACATTTTAAGGTTTTTTTTTATGACAAATTTTAAATGCCACATTATGTTGATTGATTTATAATATGTATTTTATTGTTACTATTATTTGTCAATGTTACATTGAATTTAATTTTTAATTATTTGACATGTACAATTAAAGAGTAGAGTAATGAAATATAATTGCTATGTATAATGCCTTATAAATAATATTAATTTGTCGTAAAACAATAAGTTACAATGTAAAAGGTAGGTTTACAAATGTACGCCCAAATGGCAAAATATGCATGTTGTTAAGATGAAATATGTAACTATGAGTATATTTATAAGCCCATATTTGAGCCAAATAAAATAAATCGTATCTTAAAAACTCAAACTCAGAGAAATAAAATTGAGCACTTCTTCTAGGCACGAAATATTTTTTTTTTGCTAAATTATCTAATGCAATAAGTATCATATTTACCAAAACGGTGGTTTTCTAAAACTGTATCAATCGCTGAAACATTGCTGGTTTATTAGCAAAATCAAAAAGCCTGTCGTAATAAGAGACGTTTTGTAGATATCTTGTTCTGTAATTAGAATGTTATGGTGAAAGGAAGTAAAATCGCGAAAACTGTCGGTAAGATCGTTACTTGTGTTTTGAATTTTTTTTTTTACCGTAATTTTATTTAACATTTATTTTTCACTACAGCTTCCGAACATGCAATACTTTTCAAATCATTAATGTTTGTAAAAATAAAAAAAAGAGTATCACTGATATAAGTATACATATTCGTTTTATTTTCAGTAAAATTCCTACCAGTTCGCAACTGGACAAGGCGTTGATTATATGTTGTATTTCTTAGTTCAACTTTATCTATTTTAAGTGTGTAATTTAAGAATTTGTACATCCTGTTGAGCAAATTGGTTTATCAGAATCACGTATTAACAAACCAAGTTTATCAACTTAATTTGATACAATTAAAGATCTGGTTAAAAACAATTAGATCAAGGCAATATTTCAAACTACCCGCTTCTACCCTATTAAATAATTGTGTTTCTTATTCATGTTCACTATACGTAATTTTGCTTTATTCTTTTTTTTGAAGTAAAAACTCGTATGCACCGTCACTTGGTTTAGAATCTAAATCTCTTTTTAAGGAAAAATATTTCATTTTATCTGGAAGGTGTCGGATAGTTCATTCCGCCAATTTTTCCATTTCAGGTATTTGTTTGTATTTCTTAATTTTTTTAAAGCCTGATATCGACCACATCACGTAACTAACCAAAAGCTATGTGCGTCTATCACATTGGCGCATTTTACATATCAACGTCATCAAAGTCACATATCAATCGGATCAAATTCAGGTATAACAGATGATAATAAAACATTCTGACTCACTCTGAACGGCGGCGAGGTTGAATACTTTCGATGTTACGATCGTAAGCACTGTTGTTACTCCAAGTAAAAGATGTTACCATGTCAGGAATGACCGTCTGTGAGTTGGCCTACGCTTTCGTTTTTCTTTTCCAGGCACTCTCGAGCGTCGGCGTCGTGGTTTCTTAAACACTTCTGATATTAAAAGCCAACTAAAACATATAACGTTTATTAATGAAATCACATAGTACATCTATATCATTTATTTACACCCATCCTGTTCATTAAATCTGCTTTATTGATTACACAAACATGAGAACATATTTAGACATTATACAATTATACGATACCAATTCCAGTACTTATAATCCCTTCACTTCTTAACTTTGTATTTCGTAGATTATGATCGCTTGCTCTCTCACTGTTGACTGTGTTAAATGTATTTTTACAATCACTTTTATGAAGTCGGTTAAGTGGGAGATAATGGTGCAATGCAGCATTTTCTGCAGTTCTGCCAACCAATCGCGTAGTGGGGCGTCATCAGTTCAATGTAGCCAACTGTGCGCCCACAGATAACGCACATTTTCCATAGATGATTTCACAGACGACAACATTAAGTTTATGTGTACACCTTTAAAATGATAATAGTATATGTTATGCTATTTAATTAAGTAAAAATAAAATACAATAAACTCCACAAATCCAACTAGACAAACTTTGTGAACCCACATTGGGCTCACAGGAATGTGAACGTGTTGGAGGGTGAAGGTGTCAATGACTTCGTAATAGTTACTGTCAGATGTTAATGACAATATTAATCATGGCCGACAGCTTAACGTACTCTCCGAGGTACGACGAACTATCGATTTCACAACTCCAGACTGATATTTAGAAATTTGATTGGAAAAAGATAGACTCACACACACATTTATAACTCGGTGATGGTCTCGAAGTACGATACCTTAGTCACGGTAACGTATTATGTATTCAGTAGTTTAACTCGGCCTATCTTTGAATTTAAATACCTACACCCACACGGTACGTGAGCATGCTAGGGCTGTCACTTCCATTTTAATTACATTTGCCTACTTTGCGTTTCCATTTAGTTTCGTCACTGCGGCACAGTCGAGGCTGTCTTGCATGTCGAGCGCATACTGAGATCGAGGCGCGTAGGTATAGCTCGCGCTTCGTCTGCTTGTATAAAGTTGGAATACTCTTTAGATAATAATTATTACTATTCCTTAGCCAAACACCAATAGCAAACGTGTTATTTAAAATGTTATTTCCCCTTTTATACTCATCTTTTTCGTATGGCAAATATTTTATACAATATCCGTATTTTCGTGGACGTAATAAACACCGGATATTAAATGTATGGATGGATGCACTTCCATTGATTGTTTATTGGAAAAGTGCGTTTTTGTGCACAACACACCTTTGACTTTTATATTAAAACACGCTTGCACAGGACAATAAACCTTTCTATTAATAGGTGTGAATACAACCATAAATCAAAATGAAAATCTTATAATGAGGTACATCACAAAACAAAACAAACTTTACAAAAAAAGGTAGAAACAAAACAAACTTTGACGATGTAAACTGTGCCATATCGCATGTGTCGCATTGGTTTACTGCAAATAACTTACTGTTAAATGCAAAGAAAACTAAATGTGTTGAGTTTTCATTACCAAATGTAAAAAAATAGATAAGTCTTTATTGATAAATGGTGAAACACTAAAGATGGAAAGTTCTACAGTCTTTTTAGGAGTAACTTAGCTCAGCTGCATTTGCAGTGGGAAAAATAAGACAGTTTACCGATGTAGAAACTGCTAGACTAGTCTATTTTGCGTACTTCCACAGTGTGATGTCTTATGGCATTTTATTGTGGGGCAAGGCTGCTGACATAAATTCTGTATTTATACTTCAAAAACGAGCAATTCGGTCGATATATAAACTAAAACCCCGTGAGTCCCTTCGTGATAAATTTAAAGAAATAGGAATCCTTACAGTAGCCTGTCAATATATATATAATAACCTAGTCTTTGTCAAACAAAATATAAATATGTATAAACAGAAAAAGGACTTAAACGATCGTCTTCTTAGGAATCGACATAAATTAGTTTTATCAGCGTATCGCCTCCGAAAAGTTCAAAAGTCTTTCGTTGGACTGGGTGTACTCTTCTACAACAAGATGCCCAATTCAGTTTTAGATCTGCCATTGCATAAGTTTAAGCAATGTATTAAAACTCACTTACTGAGTCAAGGTTATTATACTATAGATGAATTTTTAAATGACAAAGAGGTTGAGAGGCAATTGGATCAGCTTTCAACTTCACACAAGTAGTAGAATAAATAATTTTATGTAACAATACAGTTAATATTGTAAAAATTAATATTATAAAAAGAGCAACTGTTGAGTTTCTTGCCGGCTCTTCTCAACAGGACCTGCCTTCCGAGCCGGTGGTAGAGTCACTACAAATAGTCTAATTTGACGTTTCAAAAGTGCTTATAATTGGCCTACTTGAAATAAATGATTTTGAATTTGAACATCTATACTAATATTTTAAAGAGGTAAACTTTGTATGAAAACTTTATGCATCTTAAAAAGTTCTACAAAAAAGTCCGCGATAGCACATATCTATCTTTTATATATTGGCAGATATATAAATTTTTGTGTTTTAAAAAATCATTTAATTCATATGCTTACGTTTACCTACGTCATTATTTATACAACTAAACTTAAATCCTTATCAAAATAAATTATTTAATAATCACAAGGATATTATAGAGATAAGATTTGCCTTTTACAGTATGTTATTTGTATAGTTAGGAGATATTACAAAATTTCTAAAAAACAACTCTGCCGCTATTTCGTCTAAATTAATTTTATACGTACTTATTAATGTTATACGTACTGAATAGGAGTCAACATTTTGGTACTGATATTCTTTGAGAATTCGATCTTTGATCTTTTCTTTCAATTTATTTGTCATGGCAGACCATATTTATATAATACACGAAAAAGTTTGTTCGTTTGTTTAAACGGGTTAATCTCGAGATCTGCATGTCGGACTGTAAATTATTTTGTTTATTATGAAAGCTAGACTCAAAAGTGAAATAGACTATTGAATACAAGCTATGTACATCGGCTTGCTATAGATGTACTGTAATATCGTAAAATGTTTAACAAAAATGTAGATCTTTAGTACACGGGATGGGACGGAGGATTTTTTTTTTTTTTTTTTTCCTGTAGGGGGGAAAATCCTCATGGACACCCTTAGGTAGTGACCCCAACATAGGACTCCTACCGGCTAAAAACCCCACCTACCTTCAAAACGTTAGTGTTCCTGCCTTTCAGCCTACCACTAACGTCGCAGTCAATTTACATCTGTTGTCTTTCATCTTTCTCTTTTGTCTTCATTATATATTCTAAATAGCTCCCGATCAGCTCCCATTTCTCAATTGATTCTAACATACACTCAATTAAATTTTCTACCCTCAATTCCTGTCCTAGCTCTTTCCTTAATTCCTCTCTTTCATCGTTAAAACGGGGACAGTAAAACATAGTGTGCTCAGCGGTGTCGTAGGGGTCTATACAGTACATACATTTGGAGCAGTCCCTTTTCTTGATGCGTGTGATGTATTGCATAAAAACCCCATGCCCCGTGAAGCACTGAGTCATCCGAAACGTTATTTGGCCGTGCTTCCTTTCTGCCCAGGTTTTTATATTTTTAATAAGACTGTATGTCCAGCGTCCATTCACAGATTGGTCCCATTCACGTTGCCATGCCTCCAAAGTCCTTTCTCTGGCCATCTTCCGAACTTCTGGTGTTTTAACCTCATAGGTGCATGATCTTTCCCGTGCTAGTAGATGGGCCGGAATAAGATTTGCAAGTACGAGAGCAGCATCAGTGGATACGGTTCGGTATGCACAACATGTTCTTAAAGCCATAGTTCTCTGTGAGCCCAGTACCATTTTTTTATAGACTTCTTTTTCCATGGCCTTAACCCATATTGGTGCTGCATACATGACTACAGATTGCAGTGCCAGAGCTAGTGTTCTCCGTTTTCGGGAGCTAGGTCCCCGCGTGTTAGGTAGCATACTGCTGAGTGCTTTAACAGTTTTTTGAGCCTTTTTACATGCTGCGTTTATGTGTTTGCCAAAATTCAGGCGTGAATCTAAGGTCACGCCTAGATAAGTCACAGAGGAGATAGCTGCTACTGATGTATTCCCACAATTGAAGACAAAATCAGCGACGTTCCTCCTATTAAATATAATAGCCACAGTTTTTTCGGGGGCAATTTCCAACTTATTGTGCTCCATCCACAGCATTATATTGTAAAGGGTCTCATTGGCTCTCCTTACTAGGTCTTCACCATTTTTAGCCGTCACTGATACCGCTAAGTCATCAGCGTAGCATATTAACTTGACCCCTACTGGCACTTCTATTGACATGACATCGTCGTATAGAACATTCCAGAGGGTTGGGCCGAGCACCGATCCTTGAGGGACCCCACCTTGAATTTCAACTCGGACTCCTTTGCTCACTTGAATAGCTCTGTGCTCCAAATAGTCGATTATGCCATTTACGAGGTATTTGTTAATGTTTCTTATTTTCAATTTGTTGACAATTTTTGCCCAGGATGCCCTATTAAACGCATTTCGCACATCTATAAGGATTAAACCGTTCCATTGTTTTTCTTCTTTAGCGACTCTTGCAGCATTTATTACCTTCTTAATAGCGTCAATGGTAGTTCTCCCCTTCCTGAAGCCGAACTGATTGTCATGAAGACCTCCATTTCTGTCAATCTCTCTTATCAGTCTATCATTAAGGAGACTCTCATATGCTTTGGCCAGAATATTGATAAGACAGATTGGTCGGTATTTAGTGGGTTCCGTAGGGACCTTTTTTGGTTTATCAATTAAAATAAGTTTAGCAAGCTTCCAGTCCTCCGGGAAACTACCGCTTTCAAGAAGCCCGTTAAATAAAGTAACAAAGTATGTAGGATATTTTAATATCACTCGTCTTATCACTTCAGGCGGTAAAGAGTCAGGGCCAGGGGCTTTTCCTGTTTTAATTTTATTAGCAGCTTTTCTTATATCCTCCTCGGAAAAACTGAGCTCCTTTAAGTCATCTTTCTCTGGATCTAATTCTTCTCTGCTCAAACACTCGCCTTGTGATACTGTAAAGAGCTCATTAAAAACACTCATTTTCTCCTCAAGCGGGAGAATTCTTTTTGGGTTGGGTAGTTGCAGTTGGTTCTTTACTATTTTGTAAGCTCCACCAAAAATGTCTTCTTCAAGATCATCACAGAGATTATCCCACATTAGTGTCTTTGCCTTCATAATTGTAACCTTTAAATCTTTTTTATGGATCTTATAGTCGTTTTTCAGTTCTTCTCTTTTCTGTATATCCTTGCATTTCTGAAACTTTCTTCTTCTCATTCTAACATCCTTAATTTTTTCCTGTATAAGATCCGTCCACCAGTAGGGTAGCTTATAATCGACACCACATCTAATCAGGGGAGTGCTTTCTCTGAAAGCTGTATTAATTGCACAATCACATTCCTTATGGTCGACGTCCGTCCTTCCTTATTCTGTGGTCACTCATAGATACCTCATCTTCCAAAACTGTCCATGAAGTATTCTTTGCAGGCACATTATCGCTGACTATTGTCATGTCAATATACGATACTCCATTTGGACGCACACAAGTTGGAACTTCGCCATCATTGAGAATGTTCAGTTCCAGAGAATGTTCCCATTCCAGCAGTTTGATGCCTCTTCTTGTTGTGATATTGCCTCCCCAACATGCGTGTTTTGCATTGAAGTCACCAGTTATAATTACTTTGTTTGTAGGATTTGCCAGAGTTTTGACATCGTACTGTATTTTTTCTAGGTAGCTTAAGAAACCTACAGGTGTGCATTTATTGGGACTTATATAAACACTGTACACGGAAAATTGTGTAGTCTCCACGCAGACAAAGCAACCTATTGTGCGGTACTTTATCATATCATGTCTTTTGCTGAAGTTTAAGATCATGGCACCTAGATCTTCACTGATGTATTGGTGCTTCATATTTCTTTTACATTTACCGATGTTCGGTTCAGTAAGTGCTATAAAATCGCATTTGTTTTCGGATGCCACTATTAAGGCCATGTCATGGGCACTGATACTTCGGTTTGCATTCACTTGAAGAATCTTGAATTTTAATAGTTTTAAGTCTCCGAAACACCTCCTTTCTTGTTCTTTCGCGCTTTATTCAAGGCTAATTTAAAGAACTTGCACCAGCCACTACCCGATGGGTGGCCATTTGTGTTACAGAGTGGACAGAAAGCTTCATTCGTGCAATTATTGGCTTTATGTCCATCTTGTGCACAATGATGACACTGTTGGCTTCTGTCTACACCTGTGCATTTTGCTGCTAGATGATCGTAAGCCCAACATCGGTAGCATTTCGCAACATCAATTCTTCGTTGGACACTGCAAATACTTAAACCTATCCTAATTTTGTTTATTTCCAGAATTTTTTCTGCATCGCTTTCATGAAGCACTATTGTCGCTATTTGATTTCCATTTTTCATGGGTCTCAAGGATCTAACTTCAAGTTGGTCTATTAGTTCAACTATATGTGCGTCTCGTATTGCTGTATTAACTTCTTCAATATCCGCGATATTGTCAATGTCTCTAATGTGTAGTGTGCGTTTTTGGTTTTTGGTGAGCGTCTTTACCTTTTTATCTTGTACAATGTCTTTGATAACTTTGGATACTTCCTCGACCTTGTCTTTTACTCTTAATACCACGTCGCCCTTGTTTGTTTTACTAACTCCTTTAATCTGTTCTAAAGCTTCGCTTTCTCTTAAACCAACTTTTAGTTTCTTTAACACATGGGCATAAGATTCTGTATCTCCTTTTATTATAATTGTTTCGTCTTTCTTTTTATCCACATACTTACTTCTGTCTCCTTTGTTTGTGTTCTTTTTCGTTCTCATGAATATAGCAATATCTGTATTTTTGAATATTGCTGCAAGGATCTTTCTCATGATATTTATTTCTATACCGTGCGGTGTGATTACCGAAATTTCGGTCATGCCGTATCGTTTTGCAACTTCCTTGATTTCTTTGCATAATTTAAAAACGTCCTCTTGGCTTCTACCATCTTGCTTATATGGATCGTAAAAAGCTACAATAACTTTGTTGGTCTTAGTATGGCTTTGATCTGTAGTTAGAAATGTTACCGATTGTTCTATAATATTATAGCTTCCCCCTTCACAGATAATGCTTTCTCCTTCTAATATATCCGGATATCTGTTAAGAACCCTTTTTCCGAATCTCGATTGCGGCTTTGTCTTCTCTTCACAGAAATAAACAACATTGTTGCGTACATCTTTAAATATGTCTCCATGGTCTATATCAACATTTTTATAACTGTCTGTGGTCCATTCTAAGGGACGGAGGATATTGCCTGACGGGAAACTATAAAAAAGTTGAATTGAGAGGGGTAGCGGGGAAAGACCACACTTTATATGAAAGTCTATCTTTAAAATTAAAAGGGTACCTAAGAGGTTTTCACGCGGAAGAAGTCGCGGGCGACTGCGATATAGCTATAATGACGTAGGCGAGCGCTAAGAAACGTTTTTTCTAATGCTCACCTACTTAAGGAGTCAAACGGGAGTTCAAGTCTACACCAAATTTCACGCAGATGAAGTCGTGGGCGACTGCTATATAGCTATAATGACGTAGGCGAGTGCTAAGAAACGTTTTTTCTAATGCTCACCTCCTAAAGGGGTCAAACGGGAGTTCAAGTCTACACCAAGTTTCACGCGGACGAAGTCGCAGGCGACCGCTAGTAACTTATAAAGATGTTAAAAAATGTTATGTTACTGTTGCGATGTTGGTGGCACGCTTATTACTAAAATGGAGTTTCAAAATTATTTTACTAGCTCCAAGTAAAATAATTTTGAATTTGAAAATTACGCACAGTTGGCAGACTATATAACTTAATAGTTTAAAAATAAAATAAGGTAAGTCTTTATTAATGTGCACAAACATAATTTATAACTTTTCAAACAATGACGTAGGTACTTAATTCTAATTCAATATTAAATTAAGTAATGTTTACTGCTGATTGGTTTTTATGCTTGTCCTTTGACAAAGGCCTCCATTATGTCATACCCTTGACAATGTGTTTCCAGTGTGGACCCAAAATATCATCGGATATATCATTTTCCCAATGCTTAAATTGTCTTTCTTGACTTCTCTACCCAGACAACTTAAACAAAATGAAATGAATGTTGGCTTAATAAGTTCAATGCAAACATAACAGTTTTTCCTAGAAAATTACCTACAAACAGTAATTTATATAGGAGCATTCACTGAACATACAACGTAGGTCGAACAAAAGTACCATTGTGCTATATTACACAGTGTGAATAGAAGGTAATGGGGCCGAGCCGCTGATTGACCTAACAGACTATACACGTGCAGCTAACGGAAGTCTGCGAACGAATGAATGAATCGATGAATGAATGAAAATTTTTTATTATGTACCAGTATGCCGCTTATTTCCGTTGCTCTAGTTAGACTTATTGACTTACTCATACTTTATGAATGTTAAAAAAAAGGCAAACACATACATCTATACCGTCACGCCTCATTCCCATAAGGGTATTCAGAGATCACGTCCTTCCACTTGCCTTGATCCTTGCATATCTCTCTTGCTTTTTCCAATTTCAGTAAACCTTTCATACAAGTCGATTTAGAGTACTTTTGACCTGGGTTTTAATCAGAATGTTCTGCATTGGATCCACGAATGTTTGCCTTGGTCTTCCCCTTCCAACATTCCTAATTCCACTCGGGCCTTATAAAGACTTCTTTCAATCATTATCTTTACATGACTAAACCATCTCAGTATACCTTTCTCGATTTTAGTCACTACATCTTTTTATTTGCCATACTGCTTTTCATATCCTACCAATTAAAATAACCAAAATACTCGTCAAACAAAAACAGCAGTTTTAGTGTCTGTAATAGATTTTTTATTCATTACAAGTGAACTCTTGACTGCAATCACACCTGATCGTAAGTGATGATGCAATATAAGATAGATGATAGAAGACAAAATGAAGCGGACTAACTTGTTAGGAGTAGACTGAAATATAAACTCTTTCCGGTATCTACATGACATTGTACCGTAATCTAACGCTTAGCGATACATTTTTGTCGGGAGGGTGATAATTAACCATGGCCGAAACCTCTCACCTCAGCGAGACCTGAATTCATTTAAAAAAGTATTAATCGCCCAAGCCGGAAATTAATCCCAGGACCAAGATTGCAGAATAAATAGATTGCAGTCAAAAATATCAGTATTTTTATTAATTTAAAAAAATATTAATCGGCCCAGCGGGAAGTTAACCCCAGGACCAATATTGCAGAATAATTAGATTGCAGTCAAAAATATCAGTATTTTTATTAATTTAAAAAAATATTAATCGGCCCAGCGGGAAATTAACCCCAGGACCAATATTGCAGAATAATTAGATTGCAGTCAAAAATATCAGTACTTTTATTAATTTAAAAAAATATTAATCGGCCCAGCAGGAAATTAACCCCAGGACCAATATTGCAAAATAATTAGATTGCTGTCAAAAATATCAGTATTTTTATTAATTAAAAAGAATATTAATCGGCCCAGCCGGAAACTAACCCCAGGACTAATATTGCAGAATAATTAGGTTGCAGTCAAAAATATCAGTATTTTTATTCATTTAAAAAAATATTAATCGGCCCAGCCGGAAATTAACCCCAGATCCAAGATTGCAGAATAATTAGATTGCAGCCAAAAATATCAGTATTTTTCTATAATGACACTGTATAAATATTACCGCTGCACCGAAAAGCGCAGTGTTGGTCGACCCCCCACTCGGTGGACTGACGACATCAAACGTGTCGCAGGCAGCCGCTGGCCACAGGCGGCTCAGGATCGATGTGTTTGGAAGCCCCTAAAAAAGGTGGTCATAGGACCAAACCCCATAGTTCCTATACCCGTCAGTGACACCCATAACAAACACTCAAAGATATGGGCACAAACAACGGACTGTAAACACACCAAAGAGCAATACCGCGTCTCAACACAAAATCACCCAAAAAACTCACACGGTTAACCCGGGCTAAACTCAGAACGGTCATAGGACTGATTACAGGTCACTGTCCATTAAACAGACACCTCTCACTTCTAGGTATGACCGACAGCCCATTATGCAGGGCTTGTCTGGAACACGACGAGACACCGATACACGTTATGCTCAGTCGCAGAGGTGTGTCTAAACAACGTGAAACACACATGGGCTCCAAAGCGTCACTCCATGAGGCAATCGGCGACCTGGGAGGCCTCCTAAGCTCTCACTGGCCAAGTGCGGAAAAGACCCAGGAATTGAAGAAGAAGAAGAAGAAGAGCCCCTAAAAAGGCCTATGTCCAGCAGTTGACGTCTATCGGCTGATACTGATGATGATGATGATAAAAAATTAGTCTCCAATAAAATGAAAGTAAACTAAAATATAAACTGTGTTCGATATCTAACAAATAAACTGAATGCTCTTTATTTCGCTCGTATCACATTCGAGCCAAATGATTGAAATAATAGAATGCGAAGCTACTGCAGTGAACATGCCATTAATTTAACAGAGACTATCGAAGACTGAAAATACGAGTAAAGCAAACAAGTATATTAGATACATAATATTGTTATAAATTTGTTGTAGTAATATTGCTTAAAAGCCTTTTTTTGTAAGGCTGTGAAATTATATATAATACTAGAAATCGTTCGTGTTTTCAAATTTAAAAATAATTGTAAATAAATAAATCATAGGAAAAAAATTATGTATTTAGAAAATTTACGAAAAGTATCCTACTAGCTTCTAAGATTATTAAAAAAGAAATTTGGATGACTGACTTGATTATGGATCTGATAGCAGAACGGCGCTTATACAAAGATAAAGATAGAGTCAAATATCTCGCCTTAGAGAAAAAGATACGGCGAGAATCGCGTAGGGCGCGGACTAAGTGGTACGAGCAGCGTTGTGACTGTATAGAAGCTCTTATGAAAAAGCATGACTTTTTCAATCTCCATAAAGAAGTCAAAGATATGGCAGGTATTCACAAAACACGCCAACATTCAATTTTAGAAGATAACCAGGGAAACATTATTTTAGACTCTAAAACTAAAAAATGTCAGTGGGAAAAGTACATAAAACAACTCTATAATGATAACACCCGTAAGCCGATGAACTGTATAAGCGATGCGGATGGACCTGACATATTAAAATCAGAGGTGCTTTGGGCTTTGAAAAACGCAAAACCAGGGAAAGCAACTGGACCAGATGATGTTAATGTAGAGATTCTAAAACTTTTGGAACCGGAAAATATCTCATCGTTAGTACAATACTTTAATTATGTCTATAATACAGGCAAGATCCCTGAAGATTGGCTAAAGTCAACCTTTATTACTCTACCGAAAAAGAAAAATGCTCGAAAATGCCAAGAGTTCCGTACTATCAGTCTAATGAGTCACATGCTAAAAATATTTTTAAAGATCATACATAAGCGTATAGTTACAAAATGTGAAGAACATGTTAGTGATCACCAATTTGGATTCCGGGCAGGTATGGGAACTAGAGAGGCACAGTTTGCACTCAATGTTTTGGTTCAAAAGTGTAGGGATATGCAACAGGATGTGTTCATATGTTTTATTGACTACGAAAAAGCTTTTGACCGTGTACAACACGAGGTACTTATGAAACATCTTGTAAATACAGGCATAGATACTAAAGATCTTCGTATCATTACGAACCTATACTGGAGCCAAACAGCAACAGTCAGGGTAGATGGGGACGAAACAGAAGCCATTAAAATTGAGAAAGGCGTTCGTCAGGGATGCATTCTGTCACCCCTGCTTTTTAACTTGTACTCAGAGCACGTAGTTAAAGATGCTCTAGAGGATAGTGCTTTGGGAATTGTTATTAATGGGCAAGTGATAAACAATTTAAGATATGCCGATGACACTGTCCTAATAGCACCTACGCAAAAAGACCTGCAAGAAATAGTAAATAGAGTAAACGAGTGCAGTAAAAGAGTTGGGTTAGCCATGAATGTAACAAAAACGAAGTGTATGGTTATTTCAAAGAAGCCGCAACTGCCATTACATATACAAATAGAAAATAACATCTTAGAGAAAGTTGACAAATACAAATATCTTGGATCATGGCTAACAGACTCATGGAAAAGCGACACAGAAGTACGAGCCCGTATTGAAATTGCTCGCGCATCTTTCGTGAGGATGAAGAAAGTTCTCTGTGGCCGTCAACTTTCTTTAAAACTCCGCACCAGACTCCTACAGTGCTACATATGGCCCGTACTTTTATATGGTTGTGAAGCATGGACCCTAGTGGAAGACCTTCGTAAAAAGCTTGAAGCCTTCGAGATGTGGACATACCGTAGGATGCTCCGCATAAGCTGGACAGCTAAAGTGTCTAACACTGAGGTTCTTGCCAGAATGCAGAAAAAGACGGAGATAATCAAGACCATCAAGCAGCGGAAGATCTCGTACCTAGGACATATTTTACGACATGATAGGTACCGCTTGCTGCAGACTATTATGATGGGCAAGATCTCAGGAAAAAGAGGTGTGGGAAGGAGGAAGATGTCCTGGCTAAGAAACATTAGGGAGTGGACAGGCATAAAGTCTGTTGAACAACTATTCCGCCTAGCCATGGACAAGGAGAGGTTCAAAGAGCTGACCGCCGACCTTCAGTAATGGAGAGGCACTCGAAGAAGAAGAAGATTTAGAAAATTGTTGTAATACTTTTAACATTTTCGCAAATAAATGAATTATATTTTAGGAAAAAGCTTTTGTATTCGAGAAACGTAACTCAGCATTAAATTTGAAAAATTTTACAGGACATTTCTAAAAAATACAACCAAAAAAGAATATCTTGTTAATTATTTCACTGTGTAAGTAAGTACACAGGAAACTCTTTGAACGTAAAGTACGTAAAAAAGCATTTTAATATAAATATTAATTTACGTGCCCGCTGACGTAGAGTGGGGATCAAAGGGTAATGACGTCACAGCCGGGAACATCCCCGACTCTAATATTAATGACGGTGCTCAGAAAGACGCTTAAAAATTAAGAGCATCAATTAAAACAACGGCAAACAAGCCTCGCCTGTACTACAAGTTCTCTGCTGTGCGAAAGATACTTCTTTTATAGGGAGTTATCCTAACCCCCTATAAAAGAAAGTTTTTCATGAATCGGCACACTGTGTCTGCATGTATGTTTGTCATTATTTCGCGTTAAACTGAATTGATTTCTTGGTAGGGAGGTTTAAGAATTTTGAAGGACATCCTATAATTTCGCAGTTCGAATCAGGAACGAGGAACCAAAACCCTTAAACTTGGTAAGCCCGTCTTAAGAGAATAAACTCATTTGTCCAGTTAAATTACTACTACATTCAAATGCAATTATCCAATTAATTTTCCTAAATAAAATGCCTCTAGTACCTACAGGGACTGTGATATAAACATTAAAGTGCAAGTTTAATTGACACTTAAAGTGTCATCTAGGATTTGAACCGTTTAACACATTAGCATGTACGGCTAAGTTAGGCAATCTGGCAGCGGGCCAGCGCTACATTGCGCCTTGTTCTACAATAATAGCCGATTTAGGGTTTATGCTGCGCTTGTAAGTGCACAGATAAGCGAACTGGACATTGGCTGCGTTAGGGTTAAGGGGATATAACTCTTCAGCAATGCTTTGGCATTTGATTTAAAGTTGCCGAGTATTTTCTGTTCTATAAGCTTTGTATTTACAAGTATATTTCGTTTCAGAAATTCTAACGATTTTTCTATAATATTTTCAGTAGGTACATTCCAAGCCCGGGGTCGTTGCGAACACAAGTGCCTGTGCACACACCCCTGTGCCTCTGAGCGCACGTTCAGCCGTCGGCCCCGGTCACTATCATCAACATCTAATAGTGATCTTTAATATATGAAATATATCACCCTAAGCCCGCCAACCCGCATAGAAGCAATATACACAGTCTCGTACATGGAGGGAGGCTTGGCCTAGTAGTGCGCCGTTAATAGGCTGATAATAATGACGACTGTCCAGTTTTCTTACGCAATAGTACTACATAACTCAGATATTGAAATAGTACCGTTGCATTATGTATTCTCGAAGATTCTGGGAACAGTCTGAGCTCTTAGTTAGTTAGCTCAGTCATTAGCCGTTTGACGGAACGCGGAACTGTTGCCAGCGAGTTCGAGACAGATGTCGGCTTCCAACAAACTTGTGTTCGAGATCTCAGCGGCAAAGGAATTTATAATAACCACTTTGTGGGAATATTATCGTTAGCAGAATCGCGCAAGTAATATGACTACATTTTGACGGAAATTCCTCTTAAAAGATCTGTAGTTATAGTTTTGGAAACTGACGATAACGAAATAAATAGAGCATGCGTTTGGCTAATGGGAGGCTTCAGCCGTGGATAGATACCACTCTACCGACAAAAGCTTACGAGTACCTACTACTAAGCGGTGTAGATTTCATCCTACTCCTAACAAGTTAGCTTTCTTCCATCTTAGGTTGCATCATCATTACCATCAGGTGTGCTTACTTGTAATGAATAAAAAAATTATATTGACTACAATAATATCAAAACTCGTTTATTTCAAGTAGTGTTGGTTTAAAACAGGAAACACCATCACTACAAGTTTGTTCGAATAGAATATTCTGCACCAAACAGCAACATTTTAATTTAAAATAGTAAATAATTGAACTAACCTGTAGCTAAAACTGGGTATCACTTCATAAAATAAACCTATCACATAGGTAATAGGTTTATTTAAGGTAGGTATTTCATTTTTTTTATCGCTACAAGTTGGCCCGTGACTGCTATCACACCTGATGTTAAGTGATGATGCAATCTAAGATGGACGCGGGATAATTTCTAACGAGTAGGATGAAATCCTTACCCCTTTTAATTTCTACACGACATCGTACCGGAACGCTAAATCGCTTGGTGGTACGACTTTATCGGTAGGGTGGTAACTAGCCACGGCGAAAGCCTGCCACCAGCCAGACCAAGACAATTTTTGATAATAATTTTTGGTGTGTTTATCAAACAAGAGGTGTAGAAAGCTTTCAATTGTGCAATGTTAAAGCAGTACACCGTGAATTAACAAAGTAATGCAGAGAGAGACGAATATCCTAGCATTTAATGGATTCACATGCGGATGCCGGATCCATCGCATAGCTGAGAGAAAAATTCTGAACAGAGCCCGAGACACAGTTGTGACACGGGTGTAGTTTTAAAGGCATCTCATCTCTCATCTCGGGGGGACACTCACCTCCTTTACTTTTCTCTCATATAAATTTGTGATTTTTTTGTTTTAATAACACTATTTCGTTCGCCGGTGTATGAGTTATATGACGTTTATGATTAACGAATCCTGTACATGTAACGTATCTTTGCAAAACATCGTTGCATACCGCGTAAAATATTCGCTCGCGTAAATTGTGAGCTAAATTGTTAAGATGAACATCGGATGCTGGCGAAATTCTCAATTTGCCCGCTCAATGGCGTCGCTGCATACATTTCCTGCGCTATCAATGTATTTCAGCGCCGTAAGGTGTTTTGCTAACTTTTCACGCCGTAAATTGATGGCGCTGTAATTTGGAGCTTTAGAAATACGAGTACGTTGGAAACGGCTTATTTGCTTTGAAATACGTTTTCGTTCATTACTCTTTTTTGTAAAAGTTGGTTTATTAAGTTTAATACGACGGAAATACTATTAACAAAGAAATACAAATACGTCCGATTATATCGTCCAAAGGGGTTGTTTCAGATTTGTATGGCGCCTTGGCCAGGTATATCTACAGTTAGGAAGGCTTTTGCCAAATTAGGAAGGCTTTTGCCAAATATCGGGGGGCCGGCCTCGGCCTGTAGACGCCTATACGCTGGTATCATCAGGAGTATGGCACTGTACGGTGCTCCCATTTGGGTACACGCACTTTCTCCGCAGAATGTGTCCCTTCTGCGGAGGCCGCAAAGGGTCATTGCTGTGCGTGTTATCCGGGGGTATCGTACGGTATCATGGACGGCTTCCACGCTCCTGGCGGGTGACCCGCCTTGGGAACTGCAGGCCGAGTTACTCGCCCAGATGTATCACCATCGGTCAAGTTTGAGGTCACGAGGGGAACGACCAGGCCCTGAGGAATTAAAACGCATAAGAACGCTCGGGAGGCAGACCCTGGTCCAGAAGTGCAAAGAGGACCTCGAGTCGCCGGTGGCTGGCACTTGGACAGTTGAAGGTTTGCGGCGCCATCTAGAACGGTGGCTGACGCGGCGCCATGGCGCATTATCGTACCGTCTCGTGCAGGTGCTTACTGGACACGGCTGTTTCGGTAAATACCTGCACGGGATTGCGAGGAGGGAGGCCTTGCCGGTCTGTCATGAGTGTGGCGCGCCAGAGGACACGGTGCGCCATACTCTGGCAGAATGTGTATCATGGGCGCCACAGAGGCACTCTTTGGTGTCTCTTCTAAACGGAGATCTCTCGCTGCCTAGTATTGTCAGGTGCATGCTCGACAGCGAGGATGGGTGGACTCACGTTACCTCCTTTTGTGAGACCGTCATCGGCTTAAAGGAGGCCTCGGAGCGGCAGAGAGAGCAGGCAGCTGATGCTCATCCGCTCCGCCGAAGAAGAACGGGTGGTAGGAGACGCCGATATGCGCATCTCCTGCCGCCCATGTAGTCACCACTGAGTGCATCGACGAGCACGTCGGGACGTCAAAGTGCCTGCTTCCGCGATCCTTTGACGTCCCAATAAAAGACGCAGATGGCTCCGCTGGGTTTTAGTGGGTATTATGGCTGTTCAGCCAACGAGTCCCACATACCCGAGCGCAGACTGCACAGTTCTCCCTGCGCAGTCTGCGCCCGAGATGCGTAAATGCATTTCCCAGCGAAAAAAAAAAAAAAAAAAGGTATATGTACAGTAATTAAATATGTTTAGAGTGATAAACTAGACGTTAATTATAGTTTATTTCTTACGAAATATTCCTATTTCAAGATAAGAAAATTATTTCTATGAAGACTTACAGGTAAAATTACAACGGCGTAGTCTATGATAGAACATTGACATTGACAACTGTGATTAAAACGGGCTTCACAAATGACATTTAGTTTACGGGCTTAGATAACAAAGATGCGTTCCGAAATTCATTGTCAAAATTTTTCATCTTTATTATTTTAGGAATTTCAGGAACTACTAAAAAAGTTGAGAGGTGTCAAGGGACACCCGGATGGAACGAAGTTCCTTTCGATTAATTAGTGAAGGAATTATAATAAAATTTTATTTTTTTTAAGTAATAATAATATTTGTCGTTGTACACCGAAACACCAGAGGGCGCCACGAGAGCGCGAGACAGCATACAGCGCGGGCGCCCCCCGCCGCTCACGCGCACACACATCAAAGGCGGCGGCAAGATCCTTTGATCAAAAAGTGTCGTGACAACTTTTCGTACGAATTTTTTCCGTCTAGCCCCCTTTCACAACGCGCGATAAGGAACTTCGTTCCAAAAATATTAATTATTAAAAACTGTTAATAAAACGATTTATTTTCTACTAGAGTTATTATTTCTTGCAGTATGTATGTACTATTGATAGGTACATAGTACATACATACTGCAAGAATTTTTGAACGAACGCATTCAGATGTATATTAATGTCTATGGATAAGGTATGTGGTCAAAAGCATATATTACTATAACATTAAAGTTGTCATTTTGCAAATGGTCTGTGGTTGATTTATAGATTTTGTAATTACATTTTTATCAAATTATTTCATTTGGAACCTTTTACTGTTTTTTGATATATTGTACAAAGACCTAGCCAGAAATTAAACAACCCCTTTCGAGAAAAGCGTAACCTCTGTAAGCGACTTTGTAATGTTGCTTATTACATACAAAATAATACTGATGAGCCATAGGTCTATCTCATTGGTCTAGTGGTTAGCTTTTGTGGCTTCAATCACGATTCAAATCCTGGGTTGCGGAATAATTCTGAGTTTTTATTCTTCTATTACATTTTCAGTACATTCCAGGCCGGGAGTCGGGAAGTTGGTCGTGTTACACCCCGTGCCTCGGAGAGCATCCGTCGTAGTCGATCACTATCATGAACATCTGATAGTGACCGTTAATAAATAAAACATTGTCATCCTAAGCTCGCTAACTCGTACAGGAGCAGCGTGATGGGTCTACGCTTCTAATACCTTTTCCTATAAGAAGGGAGGCCTGGTCCTGTAGTAGACGTTTAAAAGATAATGTGTTTTCAATAAATATCGACGTAAAGACAGTAGTAAATTCAACGCAGAGTGCAGTAACATTGCTAGTATAGATTATATAGTAAATCCAATTCCTGTTAAATGTTATGTTAATAAACTTTACGTGGAAAATAGCACACAATGTACTTTCAACAATCGAATCACCACGAGCGATTAGTTCAATCGAGATACAGGGCAGGAGTCCAAAGTATTCTATTTAGTATGTAGAGATTATGAATATCAGAAAAAACAGAGAAAGAGAATATAAAACAAGTTTGTAACAATACATCTATCTCCTTGTCATCCGAAGATTACAAAAGGTTCGACCAATATATTCAACTCATTGAGATTTACTTATCATTTAGAAAGGCTAAACAGTAATACTACGTCAAAAAGGTGATTGGATTTTTATGAAATTTCAGCACAATATAGTTTACTTATCAGAATAACACACAGGCCACATTTTATCCCTAAAATTTCTACTGGAGCGAGAAATGCGCGGGTGGTACCTATTGCTGGCGTTCTCTAATTATAAATGTTGTAAGTTCTATAAGGGTACATTAACTTGAAAGATTGAATAATGCTTTTATTTAGGTTATCTTCTTAATCGAATCTCCGATACTGCTAAGCTAAGATTTTCACTAATAAATGCTTCATTGAGATCAGACTAGTGCTTCAAAAAACAGTAATATCAACGCATACGCTAATATGCTTACAAAATAGATAAAGGAGCTAATAAGCTTCTTTTTTCGTGAACTATCGCAATATCAGTTCTGTTATAGATAAAACGCGTAAACATCCTAGCCTCCACCGGGAGTTGCTGCCAAAAATATCGCGCCAATATATCCAGAGTGGTAGTAACTAGATGTATTTGTTACCCCAGTCTCACAATTTGTTGTGTATATTCTTTGACGAAACGCGAAACAATTGGCATTGAAAAGGTCTCCCATTTTTCAGTTCCCGTACTCATATCTCTCGCGTTCGCTCTTTGGTACAGAAATGGCATTGTTATTTTTAAACCCTTGTATGTTTTCCTATATTTCAAGATTTTATTTGTTTATGTTTAACGAAATAATACATTTTTATTATAACAGCACGTAAATATAACTTTACACGACGGCTCTCTACTGAGTATGGATCTTTTCGAAGAGTCAAAGCCTACTATAGAAAAAGTAAGTGAAAAAGACTTCAGAAACTTCAACATAGAGATCTTGTTAGTTTTACGAAGATTTAGGTAGGAAGCACTTTCAAAACACTAGAAAACCTCTGTCTCATAACACAGAAACTCAAAAATGCAATGCAAAGCAAAAACTAAACAATTTAAATAATCTTGATCAGCCTAGTCGTAAATCAAATCTAGGTCATCCGTATAAATCCACTGCGTATAACATTTGCGCCATGACGGCCGTTACTAATTTTACAATAATTCTTTAATAATTTTATTATAGCAATTTATGATAATATAGAGGCCGTAGCTAAAAAGGAACGAATCTCGTACAAGGGTATCTGAAATGTTAGTATTGACAGATTTTTGAAAACTATTAAATTTATAAAGAAAAATTCTATCCGATCCTGCGTTGAGATACCGTTGAGCTCATTTTTGCCGAAATATCCCTGTGAGTTACATCCCCTCTAGCAATGCATAATTAATACATGAGTCAATGTCAATTATTCCACGCCAGTGAAGATAAAAACGGTTTTTAATAATGCGCCATTCTGACCGAGAGATGTCGTGTGATTGCCCATTCATTGAGCACATGTCAGCGCTTTAAATAAAGTGTCAATGGGAGAAAGGGAGGGGGAAGGGGTAGAATTGATTGCCTGCTATCGCGCGACTGCTTTTATTGCAAGGATTTTCACGATTTTACAGATTACAGCTGAGTGGTTGGGGATTTATTGCAGTTTCAAGTAAATTGGCGTGTCAATTTCGACCTAATTTTGAATGTAGGTGATGGAAAGCTATCGCTTTTTTGAAGCGGATTGATGCGATAAAAAACTTTACGAGGTCAGGCTTTTACTAAGTCAGAGGCACTACCCTCTATTATATTTTAAATTAAAATGTATAATAGTAAAAAGTATAAAATTAAAAAGTATAATAAGTAAATTAAAAAGATAACCAGCAGACGCCTGCGACTCTGCCCGCATGATAAATAGTGTATTGCAACCTTTCAAACCCCAAAAAATTAAAAAATAACCATTGTACGTAACCCTCTTTTTTAAGACAAAATATGGTTATAGCAAGTTATCCTTATATGCTATAGCGGACTTTTTTGGAGTCCTAATTAAGAATACATTGTTCCGATATATATCAAATACATAAAGCAGCGTTTACGATTAAAGCACCCAGGCGGTGAAAACCGCAAGACAGTCTTTTGAGTCTATCGCGAACAGACAGAAGCGGCGGGGGAGGATTATATAGATGTTCGACGATGAATGTAGATACTTTAAGTTATAGGTATTGTTGGCAGCATTGCGAACCATAGACTATTGAAGTGCCGTTTTTCTGTGTTGTGGTGGTAGACTGTAGCAGAAAGTGGCGGTTACGGGCGGTTATTTAAACGAAGCTCTAATGGTGAAGTGATTATTATTTTATGTGTTCTCTTTGTGTGCAGTTATGCTGCCAGTTAATTTTGTTAGAAGTTAAAGTGTAATAAAATGTAAATGCTCGTTAAGTAAATTGTGATTACCGTCAGATTGTTTCATTTTGATTTGATTTAAAGAAGTTTTGTAATAAAAACGTGTTGATGATTAATGTTCTTTTTCTGCTTGTGCCTTTCGACCCCCTCTGATGATGTTTCTAAAAGTATTATATTTCTGAATAATACAGTCGCCGTGAGACTTAAAAAAATTACATCGTTTGAATTGAATATTTAATTGGAGCAAGCGTTACTATGCGATAGTTAATTATGAATAGCAAATAACTTGTGTTTATTGTTAATTTTTCCCTGAAACTAATCCGACTTCAATTTAATCCAGATCTCCTGATGATGAATTCGTTTCGTATTAAGAAAACACATATTTTTCAAAATTTTGTAGCTTGGAAAGGCAAAATGAATTGTTATAGTGTAACAAACATTCATACATACAAACTTTTCGTATTTATAATATTAATAGGATTACAATTAATGAATTAACACTTAAGTTACTATTTTTCCACTATAGTAAGTGTGGCTGTTAATATTAACAGAAAAATATAAACTAAATGTAAAATAAATAGAACTTATTGGATAGCACCAGTGCTTGTATTAGGTCTGGTTTGAAAAATATTAGTTCTCCCAGTGACTGCAGACATCCAACTCTGTTATTAAAAGACTGCGATATTTGTACTAGCTCCTCGAGAGTACAAGTTAACTTGGCTCTGAGTGTTCAATATTTTTATTTTTAAGCAATCTATCCTTTACAGTAGGAATTCTTCGCTCCAGCGACCTGGTCATTAGCTCAACCGGAAATCGAACTCAGAACCGTCGTCTTGTAAATCAACAGCGCATAATTTTGAATTATTTTTTGACAAAAAAAATTACAAGCATAAGTATAGCATGTTTCTGATTAGACAGAAGCGGCGAAATGTACGCAATAGTAGCTCAATACAAATTTATTTTTGTTTAAAGATAAACAGACCTTTTTGTGTCTTTGTTGGATTTTAATTTTTTTTTTAGCGTATATAATATTTTTAAATTCTACGAGATCCACCACGCTGCTCCGATGCGGGTTGGCGGGCTTAAGATAATAATATCCCAATTATTAACGATCACTATTAGATCTTGATATTAGTGACCTGGACCGATTGCTTAACGTGCTCTCCGAGGCAAGGGGGTGTAACACCACAAATTTGCCGACTCCGGGATTGGAATGTACTGAAAATTTCATAGAAGAATTTCAAACCAAGGATCTCGTGATCGAAGCCAGAAAGGCTATCCACTAGACAAGACCAACGAGCTATTCTAGACGAGGTAGTGTGTAAAGAGTCTAAAACCGCAGTGTGCGCATAAAATTGCGTTCGTTTAAAAAATTGGCTAATGTTTTATTTTCCTCCAGAGATAGATCAATTCGTATCAGTCAAATCACGAGCGCTGATTTCCCACGGGCCCCGCGTCATAGCAGCCTCGTGATGTTTTCAGTCATTACGGGAGAAATGTGTGTGTTTGTGTGTGTGTGTGTCGTATGTTACGGGTTTTTATTTAACTTTCAATTTCTATTGTTTGTGCAAATCAAATGGTGCAAAAGAAATTTGGAAACATTTTTGCAATCCGAGGCGAATGTTCAAGGTCAAGAGTACCCTAAACTGACGAACTAGTATGGATTAATGAGAGTGAAAAAAGCTAAGGAAGTTTGCAAGGACCGTGGCAAATGGAAGGGTGAAGTTTCTGCCTACTCTATATGGGAATGAGGCGTGATGTTATATTTATAACATTATTTAATTTACATTTGTAAATTTATGGACTTATGAATGAAGACGTCATTTTAAATCCAATATAGTGGACCACCAAAGTTATATTCGAAGAAAAACGTCTTAGTTATCCTTATCTTACAAATATTCAGCTTTTTTTTAATAGAGCAAATTTTGAGTTTCTTGCCGGCTCTTCTCAGTAGAAAGAAAGAAAGAAAAATATCTTTATTTATAAATTATGCCACACATCACAATTTTACCGGTATATCCCTGCGATGTGTAGCATAACCTAGAAAATGGACCCAGCTCAGCATTTGCTACATAATCCAAAAGACCATGTAGCGCTGATTTTCAGCTGCATCCATGCTCAGGTACCGCCACAAACGCAGCAAAACTAAAGAAACAACTACATATCAACATAATAAAAATTAGCATACATAAGTTAAAGTTCTGCTATGAAAGCTAAACAACAAACTTACAAGAGAAAAATTAAAAACAAGAAACAGAATAAGTCTATCTAAACTAAAACTGAATAACTATAACTAAAGATAATTTAAACTATGTGCACTTTGAGACCTAAAACTAAAATAAATTTAACATAACTGACTTTTAAATTATTACTGTTTATACTACATATTGTCTTATGCATTAAATACATACATAAATAAATTTTTATATTTGATTTATACGCAATACATCTAGATAATTATAATTTATTGGTAACGCTGATTGATTTTTCTTAACAATGCCTAAACAAATTAATTAATAAATATAATAAATTAACAAATTAATTAATAAAGTAGTAAATGACTGTCTTCCGAGCCGATGGTGGAGTCATTACAAATCGATGAATTTGACGTTTCAAAAGTGCTTGTCAAATAAGCCTACTTGAAATGAACGAATTTCGCTTAGGATTTTGGGTTTACTAAAATTAAAAAACAAGCTCCATCAAAATAAATTATTTGTTTTGTTTCATGTAACTTTATCATTAGAAAATTGTATTATAATTTGTATGAACACGTGTAACGTATTGTTACAAGTAACCTTAAGGCGCAGTATTAGGAGTAAACAGTAAACAAGAAAAGTTTTACACAAAACCCGGCCATACCATAAAATAAATCGCACACTACCGCAAAAGCCGCATTAATATAAAAGAAATATTTGTACGCCAACTAAATCAAAATACATCCATATGTTATTTATAAAAAGTTATAAAATATAAAAAGGAATGAATAATAAATAAAAAAAGAAGTATCGATATCGAACTATGCAGTAAAGCGTTATATATGGTAACACATAAAAAAATATACCTGTCGAATTGAGAACCTTCTTCGTCTTCAGTAGATCAATACTATCTGTTATTATACTAATATTATAAATGCCTAAGTAACTCTAAGTCTGTTTGTCATCATCATCATCATTAACAGCCTATTAAAGACCTACAGGGCCAGGCCTCCCTCCTTATTGGAGAGGGGATATGGAGCATACACCCACACCACGTTGCTCCAATGCGGGTTGGCGAGCTTAGGGTGATAATGTTTAATTTATTAACGATCACTATCAGATGTTTATGATAGTATCCGGGACGGCTTATCATGCTCTCCGGGCTTGGAATGTACTGAACATTTCATAGAAGAATGAAAAAGCTCAGAATTATTATTCCGCGACCCGACCCAGGAATTGAACCCCGGACCTCGTGATCGAAGCCACATAGGCCACTAGACCAACGAGGCAGTGTTTTACTCAATCACGCCTAAACTACTGAATCGATGTAAATAGAATTAGGTAAAGATATAGCTTAGAGCTTGAGAAAGGACATAAGCTACTATTTTCGGACTTCTTTTTATTTTCGAGATGCTGGTGTCCGCCAATAATAAATAAATTTCTACTAAAGATGCAGCTTTTATTTTCATGATCCACACTACATTATGCTAGTACCTAAGATACTAGCCTCATTACCTCTTTGATTGGTCAAACTAGTTCGTTGGGCAACGCTATGATTTGCATAATCACAATCAAACATGATTCATATTCAAATTGTGTTGATTGTAATTATATCTGCTATATTATATTGGAACTGGTCATATAATACGCTGTGGCCATTAGCTTCTTGCATAATCGTTAATCTTTAAGTGTCTGTACTTTCAACCAATTCCCAAATAGGTGAAGATTCTCAATTTGATTGTACCTACGTTATTTATGTTAATAGATACGTACATACGTAGTCGTATGCACGTTATTATTCCTTGAACACACCTGGACCGATTAGAAAAATCTTTTTTTTAGATGTTTCCATAGTCAAAAGGTCAGAATCTCATGGTGAGACCCTGGGAAAATCGAGAAATCTTCAAATTTTATAGGAAAACTTGCAACAGTTTCAGTATTTTTATAGTGACTCGTGCATTTTCATTCGAAAATCATAATTGTTATCGATAAATCATTAAAAATAAGAAATCAAATGTTTTGAATAACAAATAAAAATGACTGTAAATGTAGTAAACAGTAATAAATAATTACGTTACACTGTTACTTTTATTTATTTAAATAAATCTATAGGCTCGGTGCCATCCAAGCTTTGTACTTTAAAGCGTTCCTCAACTAGCAGTACACATTATATGCTTAGGTATACATTATATTATTTATATATAAAATACCTAAGCATATATTATTTATACATTATTTATTTTAAGGTTCCGTACCTAAGGAAATAACGGTACCCTTTTAGGATTACTTCATGGTCCGTCCGTCCGTCCGTCACAATATCATATAGCACAGATGATGGAAAAATTACGAAAATTGTAAATTTTTAATTACATCATGTAATAAAAATTTTATTTAATAATTTTACACTTACCCCCCTTTTCTTATGAACATGTAACGGTATTAAATTCATATCAAATAAGTCTATAAAACCGTTAATTTGTATCAAAATAAAACATCTATATCAACGCAATCAAAAGATACAGCCAAAGGCGCATATTTTACTCTCTACTAGTCGCAGCTAGTCCTAGAAATCTTAAATTTCGCAAGAAGCAATGTTTTATAGTAAATAGTAGAACCCTCGGTGCGCGAGTCCTAACGAAATTTGGCCGGTTTTTATTTTTTATCCTCGTGCTAGTTGTGCACCGCTGCAGTTTTGCGTACTCTCTAACAATCTGCGTTAAACTTTTCAAGAATTTCAAAAGGCGGGTAAGTAAAAACGCCAAACAAATAATATTGTCCCGTAGTATGGTCGTAAACGGCAAGTTTTACGACTTTGTTAGCAAGTTCCGCCGTTTTTTTAACGGATGGCGTTTTCGAACGTTCTTTTCAACAGCGGCAGGGTTAATGAAATTTTCTTATAATTTTTCCCCCTTCCACTCATTTTTAATATACAAGTCTAAATATTTAACGATAGAAATAAATGTAGTTGATTGTAAATAATAAATACAAAGTTCACTATTGTAGAGCGCAAAATAATTGTTGGAGCGAGAAAATATGCCACATATTACGTAAAGACCATATAGTTACGTTTTTATTTATGTTTTTTAATTTTTTAGAATCAACGCACATCAGAATCTATACTTACAAATATGTAAATGCGAAATTAACTCTGTTTGTTACTCAATCATGCCTAAAGTACTGAACCGATTTAAATGAAATTTGGTACAGAGATATTTTAGAGCCTGAGAAAGGATACTTTGTTTGAACTTTTATTAGGGACGAAGTCGCGGGCGTCCGCTAGTAGGTACATAAGTCTCATCGCTCCATATAATTTTTTTTTAATAAAATCATCTACAATTAGGAGATAAGTCATTAGAATCTGATTTCCAACCCGATAGTAGAGTCAATACAAACAGATAATCTTAAGAACTCAAAAGTTATTTTAAGAAAATGAACAACACTTATCAAATTTGAGTATAAAAATTTTTAACAAAAAATAGAACCGACTCAAAACGCACTAAAAAGTAAAAAATAATTGTGTCATTTACTTGGTTTAATTTACTTAAGCATATCCATGAAGTCGGTGCCAGCCAAGTTTAAGGAACATTTATTTTACGTAGTAAAGAAGTTTGTGGGTTCTACTGTACGGGTGGGTAACGTCCTTAAAGTAGAAACCTTGGCTGGCACCGACTCCTAGATATGCTTAAGTAAATTAAACCAAGTAAATGACACAATTATTTTTTACTTTTTAGTGCGTTTTGAGTCGGTTCTATTTTTTGTTAAAAATTTTTATTTCTTACTTTTTAGTGATTTATCGCCACGTAACGTACACGTACTATACTGTCATAGTATATTATACGGCACTAGTAGCCAAAAAGCTACCGATAACGAGACAAAAACTGAAATCGCTGTAAGCGTGCCTCCAAAATTCGAAGAGTTCCTTTAATTTCCCCAGGATATCATCATCAGATCCTAACATGGTGACAATGGGACCACCTTGGAAGTATGCCCTTTCTAATAAAAAAAGAATTATCAAAATCGGACAACTCTGTAAAAAGTTATGCGTGGTCATACATATAAAAAAAAAAAAATAAATACGTGTCGAATTGAGAACCTCCTCCGTTTTTTTTCGTCGGTTAAAAATGACCTCACTTAAAATCCACACCACACCACCACACGTAAAATGACAACAATTATTATTGTTACCTATCTTTAGTAAATAACGAAATGAAAAATGTTCAACACATCATTAGCTAAGCTATAAAATTTAATAAAACGTGAGCCAATTTTATAAAATTGCTAAATATATCTGAGCCTTCGTTAAAGAGCCAGCCGCTGCATCCCGATCCTAATAAAATTGAATCGGAACGAGATTGTCGACCACGGTCCACGTCTCGCTCCGTGAACTAATCTTGATACTTATAGTGTTTCTATCAGAGTCTATATCATATCATTATTATAATTAGCATAATATTTTAACGAATACTACAGTGCTATCACCTATTCTGTAATTATGTTTTTATATCGCATTCGTCTCACGTCTAACTTTAAAGCAATACTATAGATAAAGAAATAGAATGTAATTACCATTATTTCTATATATTTATAGTATCACGTTAGGCGTAGAGACGTAAAGACGAATGCGATAATCACATGTCAACTGATAAAATAGAACAGGGGGTTACAGAACAGGGGGGCTGATCTCGGACAGCATCTCCAGTCCTCGGTCCCAGTCATTATTACAAACATCTGATACTCATCATCACAAGCCTACCTAATCACTGTAACTTTAAGCCTGCCTTAACAAAAACTGGTGCAGCATGGTGGATCTAAGCCGCATATCCGCTCTCATCTAAGGAAAAAGGACTGGCCCTGTTTCAGGTTGTTCAGACAGACTGATTCTGTAAAAGATGATTGTTTATTTGGAACTTTACTTAATAGTTATTTTATCGAAAACAGCCTTTTTTGTCTGTCCAGACAAAGCAAATTTATTTGCAAGCAAGGTCGCAAAATAAAGGGGTTTTTTAATAATAGGCTTCCAGTTATCCACAAGAAGCTGTTAATTGTGTTTTCCATACGTTAAGCGAATTCAGAGAATAATAACATTTACGCATTGATCTCTTATTAAAAACAGGATGCACAATCAGCGACCAAAATACGTCCTTAAAGCGCTGAAAACAGGTTTTGGGTGGACTTTTTAGGAAGATTCGCATTGCAAATTCAATCCTTAATGGCTTCAGCTAAGGTTGAATTTTATTTGAATTTGGGTTTTTATTGGGAACAGCTTTAAAATCAAACTTTACGTAAACGCATTTAGGTATATTGGAACTTACTCTAAAACGGTCGAAAAAAAATTTAAGTGGAATGAGTACATGACTGTGCGTCCTTTTTTAATAAGTTCAATGGATACACGTCAAGTTGGCAACTTCTTTTTTAAAGTCGGTTAAAATGTGTAACTTAGGTGCGGTGAACTGCTGCGGCGGCTGCGATCCCGGCCCGTAATAAGATTGCGACGGAATGTAATTGCGGCGACGCCTGCTCGAGTTACGAACTTGCTTATCTCGATGGGTTATTGCATTTATTATTTTTCCACTTGCTGGAAAAAACTTTCCACTTGCTCGCTTTATTAAAAACAAAACTCGTCTATCGCTCTCGTCTATATTTCAAAGGTAATATTATGATTGACGGCCTCCTTGGCGCTGTGGTATGCGCAGTGGATTTATAAGGAGTTTGGATGAGACTTAGGACGAGTTTGATTTCCGGCGGGGCTGATTGATATTTTCTTAATTTGTCCTAGTCTGACTTGTGAAGGCTTAGACCGAGGCTAGTTATGGTAACGAGGGTGGTCCCTCCCGG
Organism: Mycalesis mineus; assembly: GCA_034621355.1. Taxonomy (NCBI): domain Eukaryota; kingdom Metazoa; phylum Arthropoda; class Insecta; order Lepidoptera; family Nymphalidae; genus Mycalesis; species Mycalesis mineus. The sequence continues at coordinate 1,460,544 of CM067884.1, forward strand.
CAAAGTCGTACTGCAAAGCATTTTGTGATTGGATTGTGATATTGCGCTTGCTGTCAAATCTGTTTGAAGATTGAGTTATAACATTGATTTTTATTATTCATTACATGTAAGCCCTTAACCGCAATCACACTTGAGGGTAAATGATGAAGTAATCTAAGATGGACGCGGGCTAACTAGTCAAAAGTAGGAAGAAATCCACATACCTTTCGGTTTCTACACGACATTGTACCGTAACGCTAAATAGCTTGTACGTCTTTGTCGGTAAGGTGGTAACTAGTCAAGGCCGAAGCCTCCCACCGGCTAGAAAAATACTAGTGTTTTCTTTTATTTTCATAAATGTGTAATGTTACGATATAAAGCGATCAAAGCAAATTGTCTTTTGATTTATAAGTACAATATTTACGCTTGGAAAGAAACATGTAAGTATGATGCCATCAGATAATATGGCATCATTATAAATATAGGTAACGCACGTCTTTGAACAACAAAAGACGTGATTATTTAGCAAATTCCTCGCTGGTTTTGAAAGAGTAAATTATTCAGACACAGTGAAGTTTCCGTTTGTACTTTCGTTCCAAATCCTTAAATAATGAGTGTTCTTTTACAGGATGTTTTCAGAATAACAAGTGCGGTTTCTGAACGATGTGTATACGATGTCTCAAAGATGTTGCCATATAAAAAGAAATTAAATTGAAATTAAAGAAAAGCTTGGAATTCGAGACTTGGTCGGAAGGGCTAGAAAAGAATTCTCTGAGCTCAGCGGACGATGGAGCAAGATATGAAATACCACTGCATATTCGAATCAGGAATATAGAATTTCGCAGAACATGTTACCGATATAGTTCAACGACTTGCGAAGGTACTGAAGAGTCTTTTTCTCAGCATGGAATATATATCTCTCAGGCGCAACCTAGAGCTACTTACTAATCACACCAGACATCGGCCCGTTTAATTTGCCGGAGACGGATCGGTGTCCAGTGACATAATTATACAATCGTTAGTTTCATTTAAACGGCTGGTGAATGTGCACTTCTATCCCCCATAACCTCGTTAGGACACCAGTATAATATTATTACGCATTTATTTATCTATTTATACTAAATTTTAACTATTTGGTTATCGTCTCCCATGAATATCGTCTAGATTTTATTTGTTCTCTATCTATTATTTTCCTTTATTTATTAATTTATATTTTTATGTGAATTAGTATAGGTAATTTTATATGTATGTATGTATGTATGTTATGTATGTATTTATGGTATGTATGTATATATGTTTGCATTCAGTATTTTATGTAGGGCATAAGTGTTTTATGTAAGTATATTTTTATTTGATAATTTGTTACTATAGTTCCTTCATTTGTGTGTACGTACACTCGGACCTTCTCTAATAGATGCATTTTCCTCTCCAATATTGGTTGTCTGGAAGAGATCGCTCATTAGCGATAAGACCGCCAATTGTGCATTGTTTTTATTCCTAACGTATTTTCTATTTTTTAAGCTCTTTTCTTTGGTGTACAATAAAGAATATTTCATTCATTCATTCATTCAAGGTCTCTAATAGTATGTACCAATATGTTGATAAAAAACGATTGTTTTGGAGTCGATTTACAACGGTTGCAAAGCGAGTGTAAAAGAAATTGGTATTCTCCAATGAAATTTTACCATATTAGACTGACAGTCAAACTGAAGGTGGGATGATCGAAGAGATAGGTTTTCGTACCATGTAATTTTATTAAGAATCGTCATACAGTTCGTAGCTGCCGCAGACGATAAGTACGAGATCTCGCAGCATCACTACTTGTATGTATTTCTATGAGATAAGTATGGCTTAAATTATAGTTGGTGTGAGGCTACGGCCGTGGCTAGTTACCACCCTACTGACAGAGACCGCCAAGCGATTTAGCGTTCCGATACGATGTCATGTAGAAACCAAAAGAGTTTAGATTTCATCTTACTCCTGACAAGTTCTTCTTAAGTTCATCTTTATTACATCATCATTTACTGTTAGGTGTGATTGCAGTCAAGCTTGTAATAAAAAAAATATTACAAAAACCAAAACACTCGATTGCTTAAAATTAATGAACTGAAAAGAGAAAAACAAGTATCACTTAATCTACATAACATTTTACATACTTTATGGTGCTTTTGAGACTTTTTAGTTTTAATTTGCGGTAGAAATGAGACACCATACAGTAATATAAACATGATTTCTGACCTTTCATATGATACCCAGCCAGCCCTTTAGACTGTAGCGTGCCTCTACGACATGTCGAGCTAAATCTAGTGTCATACTGCTAAGCGCTTGTCAATTATCAGGAAACGTTTGAAAACATCTAGTATTGTATAGCATTAATGTAGATCTAGGCTAAGCATTATTCTGAGACGGAGCCATAACTCATAGCTTAGAGCGACCAAGACATGCGGATAAAGGGTTTAATGATGAGTTATTGCGGTACAAGACGCATTCGTGTTCTGAATTTAGTTACATTTTGACAATAAAACCATATTTTTGGGTATTATTGCGCACTTTGTTTATACGACAATACATCTTAAGTAAAAAAAATATTTAAAAAAATTATTTTTTACTTTTTAGTGATTTATCGACACCCAACCTACTCGTACTATCATTATAGTACATTTTACAGCACTTGTTGCCAAAAAGCTACCGACACTTACACAATAACCGAAACCGCTAAATCCGAATCCGAAAATTAAAGATTTCCTTCGACTTTTCAAGGATATATCATCATCAGATCCTAATATATTGACTATGGGCCAATCTTATAAAAAAGAATTATCAAAATCAACTCTGTAAAAAGTTATGTGCGGTTAAAAAAAAATATACGCGTTGACTTGAAAACCTCCACCGTTTTTTTTCGTCGGTTAAAAATTACTATAGTCAACGCATTTTAAACTGAGTCGTCTATCAGTGACATACAGGAGGCAGTCTTATCATTAGAGACCCCTTTCATATGCCAGCTGACGCACGTGGAGTCGATGTGATGATGTATGTTGTTAAAAGTATATCTAAGTACTAAAAACTTTTTAAGAGGATAAAAAATATGTCAGTGTTTTTAGAATTGCATTATCTAAACCCAATGTACGGAAGTGAAAAAGTGTGAAATGAGGAAATTCCGCGCAGCAGCTTCCTGTATCGCAATAAAAAGCTGACTTTGACATATCACCGGAGCACGCTATCGGAATGCCATCGAAACTACACTCGATAACACTTGCTACGCAGCTCCTTGTGTTTCTATACTTTATTACAACTATTTATCATTATCAACCTATTTATGTCTTTCTCCTTGCACGGGAACACCAACCTCATTACCAAGCAGACCTGGACCAGTTAAAACAATCTGAACCGGCTCAGCCGGGAATCGAACCCAGGACTTCCAACATATACATCTACTGCGCATACAACGCCACCACGGGGCAGTTAAAAGTTAGTCTTTATATAAAGCAATTCTTATTTGCAAACCATAGTGCCTTTAGATCACGAATACCTGGGTTTGAGTACTTGTTCGAGCTTTAAAACATTGAGCTAGTTGTTCTTCTACGAAGTCCCCAGTTAAAATTGTCAGACCAGAGTTGAGTACTTGGTGGTATTACATCCCCGTAGCTCGGGCCAACTTAACTCGTCATATGTTAAGAAGAAAGGATTTTGCTTTATTGGCCTTTTTCAATAGACTGATAATGAAGACTGCTAATAGTTCGATAGAATCGTCGTTGTTAACGTTTCATTGCATGGTTGAAACTTTGTGGTAAGCACAAGGACGCTATTAAAGAAGCAATGATTCGTGTACAAAGTACAAGTAACTGTAACTATTAGGTAACTACATGGCGTCAAGGACCCAGTCCTATATTATTTCTTTGCATTTTTAAAGCTACGAAACTGAATGAAAAATTTTGAAAGTTCTCCATTACATAATAATTTTCCCAAGTGTAAATGAGGTCGCATATACCCATTATCAATATGCAGCAAATTTTGATTTCGTGCTAACTTTCTCGAAGTTTTAATAGGCGAGGAGTCGAATGAAGTTTTTTTATTATAATTTTACTTTCAGAACTTCTTCCCATTCGAAAATTTTGCTTCAGATTCGGTACAAGGACTTTTCAGTTTTCGAGAATAAACTTTGCGAGAATACATAATGGATGCTATGTAAAAAGATAGGTACATTAATATTTCAACAATTCTCGTTTTTTTTAGTGGAAACTTTATCTTAAAGGCCAGCGTATCTCTGACAAAAAGTAGTACCTAAAGCTAATTTCGGAGTCAGTTAGAATGTAATGCAATAATTTGGTCACCTTATGAAGAGAAATATAAACTCATGTTAGAACGAGGCCAAAACAAGTTCGTGAGATATTTATACATGAAGTTGTATGGAGTATATCTTTTTTACCCTCTAATGTATCCCACGTTATATGTATTTGGCATTATAGGATACAATGAGCTGAGAGTTAGGAGGGAACTTACCCTCTTAATTTATATATTAAAGTATTACGGGGTAAGGTATGTGATTCCAACATGTTGATGCAAGTGCGTTCGTGTGTCCCAGACGGCTACGTGTGGCGAAGGAGCCGCCCGCCGTTACTGGAGGTGCCAAGAGTGCGCACAAGGTTGCTCCGAGAAGCGCCGCTGACGCGTGCCCCCTTAATATTATAGCGGAAAATATAGATTTGTTTTACTGCAATATAAATGAGCTGAAAAGAGTGGCCTTGTGGACAATTTCATATTGCAATTTAGAATAATATGTGTTACAGTATAAGGTAGTTATAAGTAGACTATAATATAGATATACACTGTCAAATTAGGTTAGCCTGTAAGGACAGATGTATATAATTATAATAAATAAATAAATAAATTACGTAACGAACCAGTTTGTTACTATGAAACATTTATTACATTGCTGTAATGCTGTAAAAGTACTTCCTAAGTACCATCTCATTTAAAGATCCAAGGATTATCCCTATATTTTTGGTTTGTTTGTATGCACCTGAGAAGCTCTTTATATATTTTTGATCTAAGAGCAAGCCCACGGTTTCATCCGCGGACTTCTTGTTCCCATGGGATAAATTACGTTACCTAGAACCCACAAACTGCTTTGCTACGTAAAATAAATGTTCCTTAAACTTGGATGGCACCGACTGCATAGATATGCTTAACTAAATTAAAGCAATTAAATGACACGGTTATTTTTTACTTTTTAGTGCGTTTTGAGTCGTAATTATAAAATTATTAATTTAAAATTATAAATAATGGAGATAGAGTTCCGAGAGTTAAGACTTTTTTATTGGAAATTTCCTCTTATTTAACAAGCTTTTTTCAAAATTGCTTAAATGTTAATATTTTTTAAGCTATTAACAAAAAACGAAATATCATTTTTTTTTTCATCTTATTTTGTTAATTACAATTGCAATTTTTAACCTACACCAAAATCCTTCAAAAACATTTTTCTAGAGGTGATTCCGAATCGAATGAGCCATCGCTTATATTTTTATGATCTTTATCTATATTTTTCACGTTTTTGAACTGATTGACTGGAGTATTCAGTTTCTGCGTAAAAGTGTAACAAATATCCATATACACAAACTTTTGCCTTTATATTAATATGGATTTATTATATTATGCAATTATCCAACTTGTACGCACTTGATCCTTAGTAAAACATTGTGTGAGACAGAAAATAAATCAAACCTGTCCAATTTCGATATGTCATTCGTAAATTAGACCCATTTGGTCCATTCGGACGCTGCTCACGCCAGCTATCTCATTATTGCCATACGAACCTGAATACATCCATCCTGCTCATATTTTAGAAAGGTTCCGTTAATAATGCACGTAGGTACAGTGTCCCGATGCCCAATACCTACTCGTTTAACGTAATTAACGGCGACCTCTCGGCTCACGAACACTATATGAAACAGGTCGCACTTATAGCGGTATTGCTTTACTTGATCATAGATGGTAAAGAATTTTCACGTATCTAATAAATGTATTTTGACTTATTATCTACATCAGTCTTATTTGGAGGCTAACTTGTAATGAATAAAAAGAAAATTAATGTTGACGTTATAAATACAGTGTATGGCCAGAACGTATAAGATGACAACTTCACCCTATATCCATTTATATATAAGGTAAACGTCCCAATAGTCGTCAGTTTCTGAACTTCGCTACCTTTGCAGGCTTGCAAGATTACTACTAGTCATAGTAGAGAAAAACTAATTACGTGACAAGAGAGCAAATTTAATTAATTTTTTAGAAATATAATTTTGGTATTAATTAGTTATTATAATGTAACAAAATATTTAAAAAATATTCAAAATGAGCGATTTGTACCAGTATCCGCCAGGTTTGTCCTAATTATCGTCAAAATGTCCCAGAACTCGTCAATTTTGAAAAAGAATTTGAACTTTATTGACTTAGACATAAAGTTCATTTTATTAATTATTTTTTTTAGTTCAATACATATGATATGATTGTTTTGATACTCCAGCTTTGAAAATCTGTAGTCATAATGGGGGAATAGTATGCAGTCGATCTGGTGGTACTTGTTAATGGTAAATTTCCGAGCACCGTGTCTTGCCAATCGATCGAACTATAACCAAATCCTACTGAGATTTTGCAATGTGACTTACTAGTTATGGGAAGAGACAAAATCAAACATAATATGATTGACTGTAAGTTGTTATGTTTCATCGAGTTCGATGCTAATTTGTTTGTGAAGCATTTGTTATAGGCAACATTATTTGGTCTCGTTCCCATCTGTTCAGAACGCACAATAAGAAACTGCCCTCCGAAACAAAGTTATTAAACTAAAATCAGCGACCGACTCGAACCTAAACGTGAACATGTGTGACCAAGCGTGGAACACGGCATGTAACAAAAAGATCCAAATGCAGGACACTTGAACAAAACTTTTAACTCTGCCTCCAAATCCTACAAAAGTACTATTGCCAGGTGCAAGTTCATCAACGAATTGGTCAGAGGTTGCTTAACATGCCACCTGGATCTCGTGCTTTTTGGTCTCTTTCCAAAGCCATTCAAGGCAACTTCTGCCGTTCTTCTTTTCCATCACTCTGCAAATTAGACGATACACTGGCCTATTCTGCTAAAGAGAAAGCAGAAATTCTTGGTACTCTCTTTGATAATAATTCTACGCTTGATGATCGGGGAAATACACCGCCTACCATCCCGCGGTGTAATAGCTCTTTGCGTGACATACTTTTCACCCAGCGTGAAGTGCACAAAGCGCTTTTGTCCCTAGACATCAACACGGCAAGTGGGCCGGATGGTATCCCAGCGGTTGTGTTGAGAACTTGTGCACCCGAGCAGACTCCAGTCCTGACACGTCTGTTTCAACTATTCTACTCCTCCAGTACTGTTTCGACTACTTAGAAGACTGCCTTGGTACACCCAGTACCCAAAAAAGGGGATAAGTCAATTTCACCCAACTATAGGCCTATTTCTATAAACTCCCTGCACTCCAAAGTGATGGAACAAATTATCAACTTCTTGGGTACCTAGAAGAACGTCAACTCCTCAGCGATTCTCAATATGGCTTTCGCCATGGTCGATCATCTGGCGACCTCCTAGTTTACCTCACTTACCGTTGGGCACAAGCTTTAGAGAGTAAAGGAGAAGCTCGCGCGGCGAGCTTAGATATTGCGAAGAAGTTTGATCGAGTATGGCATAAGGCACTTCTGCCCAAACTAACTTCTTATGGACCCCCGGAGAAGCTATGCGATTGGATCGCCAACTTTCTAAATGAACGGAGCATTAAATTCGTAGTCGACAGTTTGTGCTCCCTTCCTAAATCAATTAACACTGGTGTTCCACAAGGTTTAGTGCTGTCGCCCACGTTATTCATACTGCACACAAATGACATGATTTCCAGCAACAACATGCGTTGCTATACGAATGATAGCTTGGGCGACGCCCTTTACAGTAATCGCGTACAGCTTTCTCTTAAACAGCTGGAGGAGTGTAGATCCAGACTTGTGTGTGTGTCAGCCTCAACATAGGCTCTTGCCGTATAAAGCCCAAGTACGTCCGCACATGGAGTACTGCTCACATCTATGGGCTGGAGCACTTTAATACCAACTTCTTCCACTTGATCGCATTCAAAGGCGGGCAGTTCGCTTTGTTGACAATTCCAAACTCACCAGCAAGTTGATGGAGACCTTAGAACACCGTAGGGACGTTAGCTCTCTATGTGTGTTCTTTCGTCTTTATTATGGCGAGTGCTCTGAGGAGCTGTTCGAAATTATACTATCCTCTGTCTTCTCTCAGCAGAACTTGCGGCGTAGAAACCAGTTTCATTTACACCATCTGGATGGCTGGCTATCTACATTTACCTCTAGATTTTCTAGATCATTTCTGCCGCGCATATGCAGACTCTGGAACCAACTTCCTGCTGCGGAATTTTCTGACAATTATATCATAGGGGTATCTAAGGGGCAATCCAATCAATCAATTCCTCATAGGCTGGCAACGCATCACCAGTACCTCTAGTGTTGCAAATGTACATAGGCGGTGGTAATCACTCATCAGGTGACCCGCAGGTCAGCTGGTTTGCCCGCTTTAATAGCGATGAAAAAATACATATCTAACGATATGTTTAAACAAAGCTGCATAACGAGCTAGTAAAGCTGATATTTATATATAACACGTTAACGTAAAATCATATTTAACTTCAATTTTGACTTATGTTAAAAATGAAGGCATTGTAACTATCAAGCGGATATATTATCATCTTAACATTTAAAGCTAAGTTAAAGACTTAACACTACCAGGCCGTGCCTAATGCAACTTTCACCCTTATCCCCACGCAATAAAGCTGAAACTAGAAACGGTGTCAGATTTACGTTCATTTGCTGTGTATGTCCCAGTGGTCGTCAAAATTTTGACGAGTTCTGGTTCAAATTGGGAATTCAAAGTACGAGTAGATGTCACACGCTCAAAATAAAAATAAAAAGAAATATAACATGGTTTTTTTAATTATTTCGGAAGAAAATTAAATTGACTCCTCTATAAAAGAATTGGATATATCAAAAGTACACAATAAATGTTACAAAAGTTACATCGTATACAAGCATGGCGAGCTGCGATTCAGTGCCTAAACTTGTAAAAAAATACAAATATTCAAAAACGCAAACTTTCGTTTATTGTTTCTCAAACACCAATAAAGTGCTGATTAAAATTTTGCATACAAATTATCGTGTATAATACCACAAATATGTTAGCATAAATAAATTTTACTTAGTTATTATAAGAAATAAATAACAGGCCTTTTTCCAAATTATGACGGCTATTGGGACACTGTCGACTTTACCAGCGTTTACCTTAATGGTTTTTATTAAGCTGCTCTGTGAGGCTTTATGGGCCTAGAATGAAAATATTATTTGATATGATTTAATGTTAAATCTATAACGTTCAAACTTGAAAAGTGACAATAAGCGGCATCGAGACCAACTTCCCCTACCTAAGTAGCTTATGAATTTTTTTTTACAATAAAGATTAACTCAATAAAACAAAAGCATAAGCCATGATCTCAAATTTGGCGTTAGTTATATTTTGACTTTGCCTATAGCCTGTAGCCATCTTTGTCATTTGTAGCTGCTTGTCATAAGACTATCATTGATGTTACGCCAGTACGACGTCGTAGTCAGAAAATAATTTATATTTTGCTATCAACATTTTTTAAACATTCATTACCAGGCTAATAAAATAAAAGTTTTTAAAAATATTAAGTTTTTTAATAAAAAATGTTCACGTGTAATAATGTAGTGAGATAATTTCGCCACAGTATACGAGAGCGTCTGAATTTCAAAACGACTATATTTACCTTCCGCGGTGCAAGCCGCCGCGCCCCCGGCTCTTTGCCTGGATCTTTAATATTTATGCCCTCCATATTATCTGCAGGTCTGCGTGTAGCTCTCTGGATCTTCCTATTATAAAATAATATCATATTCTAGTATATTTTAATACTTTGTTTTCCTTTGAGAGCATTGCATGTCATTGTAGTTACCGTCTGTTTTATATAGAATGATTTGAACATAAATATTAACTGTAATTTATCTTATTTTTAATTTGATTTTAAGTGCTATTTCACTTTCGTTATGAAAAGTCAAATAAACCTAGTTCAAACTAGTACTTACGGTTTATATAGCAACTTAACTGAATGTTACAAAAATTGTTCCTATTTTCAAAGATATTTCCATTGGGTTCAAATAGTTTCTATATGGCTTTGGTTTTCGAAGTAAGTTTGCAAACGCAATTTTTAAATGACAAAGAGGTTAAGAGGCAATCGGATCAGCTTTCAACTTCACACAAGTAGTAGAAGAAATAATTTTATGTAACAATACAGTAAATATTGTAAAAATTAATGATTTTAAAAGAGCAACTGTTGAGTTTCTTGCCGGCTCTTCTCAACAGGTCCTGCCTTCCGAGCCGGTGGTAGAGTCACTACAAATAGTCTAATTTAACGTTTCATAAGTGCTTATAATTAGCCTACTTGAAATAAATGATTTTGAATTTGAATTTGAATTTGCACGGCAACACGCACTGTATTCTGTCACAGCGTAAAGTGTTATGCTTAATTCCCAGTCTTAATTTATTTACAAACTATATGCACGTACCAGTTGATTTCAATCAGTTGATGATTTATATTATACATACGACTATATTAAAACTTTATAACAAGGGTATTCATAGGCACTAAATACCATTCAAGCGTCAATTTACACGAACATGCGGTATCTTCACTAGACGCGGCGGCGATACTCGAGATTGCACTGAAAATTTAATTATAAAAGACAATGACGCGTCACCGCCGCCAAAATAATACCGCCAATATAATGGAGGCTTTTACGCAGCCTCGCCCGCCGGTTACCCTTGATTATATCCAAACCGCAGAGCTGCGGTGGCTGCTTCCCGATTTAATTATTATAAACACGTGTTACCGTTGTATAGAGCACGTCAGATCTCTAATAATACAAAATATTGATAACTACGTGAAGGGAATGTGATAAAGGCATATATTTTAATTCAACTATATAATATATGCCATTATTTCATTACCTTCGTTCTACAACTGGTTCGTTAGTTTGTATAACAGACTTTTGTTATAGAAAGAAATGAGCTTAGTATTTGACTCAGCGTTCTGCACGGTGGATTTATCAGACGGAGGTCCTGGATTCGATACCCAGTGGGACCGATTGATAGTTTCTTAATTGGTGCAGGTCTAGCTGGTGGAAGGCCTAGGCGGTAATGGCCCTACCGATCAAAATAAAATTGTCTTCGGTGAAATTTTTACACAACCTTAATTAGTCTAACCACCCTTATAACAAGGAGATAAGTCTGTTTTATCCCGTGTAAAAACTACTAATAATGAGTGCACTAATTTCAGTCAAAAACTTAATTAGATGCAGCGGATTACTTTTTTTTATTTCATAAAAGCTTTCTCAGCTGTATTAGGTATTTCCAGTACTAGCTAAGCTGTTCACGTACGTTTCGCAAAACAAACTGGCGCAGACAAAAGAAGCTGCAAGCTGTTACAGCAAGCGCTTTATGTCGCGTACCAATTTGAGAGCACGGGCTAATTTCCATCCACTAAGCCACTTTATTTCTTGAAAACGTTTGAAGTTAATTGTCCGTCTTGATGGAGTTTTAATGGGAGTTTTTATGGAGAAAATGTTTTTTTGATATTTGTTTGCTGCATTTTACAGCGTCGTAACTCGACCATCTTAATTAGATGCATGATAACTTAAACACCAGTAATAACATTTTATGACTCTAATTATAAGCTTCATAAAGTTCCGAGTATGACGATTGAGCCACTTAAGAGTTTCTCTCTCTCTGAAAAATTCGAGTGATATAAGAATAAGTAAATCAGTTTAGCATTTTCAGCCAATCAACGACCCACTACAGGGTCAGGCCTCGCTAATGGCTCTGGCGGGCTTAGGGTGGTAATATTTCATTATTACATGTTGATGATAGTGACCGGGACTGACAAATTAACGTGCTCTCTGAGGCACGGAGGTGTAACACCACCAACTTCCAGACTCCGGGCTTAAAATGTACTGAATATTTCATACAAGTATGCAAAAACTCAGAATTATTCCGTGACGCGACCCAGGACTCGAAGCCAGGACCGCGTGATACAAGCCACATAGGCTAACCACTTGACCAAAGAAATAGTAAAGAAGTTATTGTAGCTAAAATATAAAATAAAAGCAGAAAGAAATGAAGTTAGATAGATATTAATTATAGACAACCTAAACGGGAACTACGCGTTTAGTGCGGTATTGAGTCTATCCAGTAATACAGTCAATTAAAAAAATAGTAAAAAATCAATCGAATTAAAAACTTAGTACTATTACCAGTATAAAAAAATAAAGCTCTCAGTACGAGCTCCAGTCGAGTAGAAACAACCATTAAACGGTTCATTCGATTTCCATTAGCTGTGGTTTGTTCGTTCAGCAGGTTGATTCTCGTAGCCAAATAACGTTATTACGACAATTATTTTTTTGCATCTCTTGCTCATTGGTTTTCAATATTGCCACCTATAGGGTATCATCAAAGTAATAATGACTGTGCACTACACGGCCTGGCCTCCCTCTTTATAACATGAGGGGATATCGAGCTTAAAAACATGCTGCTCCATACTGCTCCAATTTTGTTTGGCGTGATAATGTTTGAAACTTAACGAGAACTATCAGATTTAGAGAGCCGATCCAGGATTTGGACCTCAGAACTCGAGAACTGACGCTATGTACGCTACGCTACGGCTGTAGGCTCACTAATGAACTAAAGAGGCAGTCGAAAGCAGCGAGCATGATAGCTGTTCTGTTCTGAAATCAGAACAAATGAGAAATTCCTCCAGTACTTACCTTTAGAGTTTCTCGCTTGGTACGATTTGGGAAAGAGTGAATACGAATAGGTATATACTAGGCAAATGCGTTTTAATTTTAAAACAATACCGATGCTTCCATCGGGACGGAATTATTTATCAGCGAGTATCACAGGAAGGAGGAAATTATTTTACAGTAAGTATCACACAAGGAGGATATTATTTTACAGTGAGTATCACAGGAAGAAGGAAATTATTTACAGTGAGTATCACAAGAAGGAGAAACTATTTTACAGTGAGTATCACCAACGATTTGCAGCTGGATTTTAGTAAGAATATCACCCAGAGTAAACAAAAACCCTCAACTTACTGTTGGGTTTGAAACTGAATCAACAAGACAACAAAATAGGCTCTAACATGTTAAACTTTCGTCAAAAATATCTGTAAATGACGAATCATTCGAGCTAGATAAAAAAATACTTGCAGAGAATTAGTTTGCGTCGTAGCAAAACCTCAAACCGTCGATTTTGAAACCGATGTAATCATTGTACCGCTTAAAGAATTGCCCCTCTAGGCCAGTGCGGAAATGAACTTTCTAACAGCATTCTTTTACAATTAAACTAGATTTAGGGCGAAACTAATGGCGGTCTGTAAAAGATTTATGCATTTGCAGTACAAGAGTTACTTCCTACCTAGAATATACTCCTTTCGTAGCCTGTATAGTTAGAAATTGAATTATTGGCTAACTTAAAAATTAAGATTTGTATGTACGAGTTCGTAACACGTACTTATTTAATCGTGTGAATGTAAATTTTTAGTAATAATAATTACCTGACATTTAGGGACGCTACGTTAATTAAATGTACGTGTTAAATTTTACTAATATAGAAAGTAGGGGTAGAACTGCATGTTTTTCTAAATGTGGATGGTTAGGTCTCTTTAGGATAGGCCACAAATAGCAGATACTAGGTGTCTATTAGTACAATATGCTTACTATTCCCAGTGGTTTCATCCGCATCTGCAATCTCATTTGGTGGTAAGCAATGATGCAATTTAAGTTGGAAGCAGGCTAACTTGTTAAAAGTGGTTTTAAATTGACACTCCTTTCGGTTTCTACACGCCATCGTACAGGAACGTTAAATCGCTCGGCGATTTTTGCCAGTAGGGTAGTAGATAGTCAGAAATCGAACCTTTCTTTTATAAATTCACTACGTATATATACCACGGAGGCTGTCAAAAATTAATCTAGAACTTTCCAAAAATCTAGCCAGTTTATGAACGCCACGATAATAGTCTATTCATAACACGTTCTATATAATAATGGAGAGATTCCTTCTCCCTTTGTGCAGCGGCTGACGTCTGCTATAAATCTAATGCGGACGACGCTTGACCGCTTCACGGTGGACTCAGAAACCGCAGCGATTGAAAACGTTTCATAGAATTCAATAAATTGTACAACTAGGTTTACTAGTTAATGTATCGGCTATAAAAATTGCAAGAAATATCGCTTGTGTACAGCTTGGCTATAATTGAAATACTTGATTTGATTTGTAAATAATGTATAACAAATTATGTAGCGACATTGATTGTGAGTTTCTCTATTTTTGGGTTTTTCTTTAATATTATGCAAGTTATACTTACTTATTCGGAGAATAAAACTTAACTTTATAGCAAATATTTAACTATCATTGTAGTATAAGAGTAGATAAGTTTCCATAAAATGGATGAGCACATTATAGAGCTAAATATAAAAACGTCATGATAAAAATAATTCAATTAATTAGTAGTACATATTTTATGGAGGACTGATATTAAAGTGGTTGTATTCTCTACTAAAACTAAACCATATCTATTAATACAAAGGTTAACATGGCACAAGTTAACGGCTAGACAATAATAATAATAAAAATTATGTGACAATTACACACATCGCTATATAGCCCCAAATAAAGGTAGCTTGTGTTATGGGTACTATGATAACTGATGAATATTTTTATATGTATATATATATAATGCATAAAAATTTATAACTCCCAGACACTGGAAAACATCTATGCTCATTACACAAACATTTTCCAGATGTGGGAATCGAACCCACGGCCTATATAATATTTATACACACATAAATCACCACCCAGAGACTATGCATTTGCTACGATCTTTTCATTCATCCTTAGCTTCTTCCGCTCTCATTAATCACACAGGTCTTAACCTAGTTATTATTTAAAATGTCCTGAATTTAGTCCGGCGACATTCGCCTAGGCTTTCCACTTCAAAGATTTACTTTCACCCTCGCATCATTCTTTTGTTAGTCTTCTTTCATTCGTTTTCTCTGTATGCCTAAACATGAAACTTTAGAGTAGTTGGTAGTTTCATAATTCAGAACAGACAGAATATGTAGATTCTTACACTAATAGGTAAGGTGTGATAATGAACGAAGCCGCGGGCTGTAACTAGTTAGTAAATATTTCGTAACGATCGCCAGAGAGGCTATTTACAAAATAATATTCTGTTTCATTGTACCCCCGATGCGTGTTGCGAAGGTTTTATGGCCCATTGCGGTACAGATTACAACAAGATATTATATTCTTGTGAACTTGAAACTCACGCAATTACTTGGATATTTTATAATGTTGGATCATATGAAGTTGAGGATTAGGTGGTAAAAGATTGTCCTGGCTTGTAGACGAACGAGAATGGGCGATCCATATTCCGTTTGTTATAAAAGGTGAAGCTTGATGAACTGATAATGATGAAATTTAACACCGTTGGAAATCGAACCTAAGACATCATGACACTCTAAGCTAATTAATTCACATGAGAGTAGCACGATTGCTCCATATCCCCTTTCTTTTAAGGAGGTCTTGAATCTACAGTTGACCCTTGATAGGTAACTAATAATAATGTAGTTGATAAAAACTGGTAATCCTCAAAACCTAAGAAAAATTCAATTGAAATTGGATATACGTATTTTTATATGAATAGTAAATTCATTACAAGTTAGCCCTTGACTGCACTCGCACCTAAAGTAACGATGCAGTCTAAGATGGAAGCGGACTTACTTATTAGGAATAGGCTAATAATCACCCCTTTCAGTTTCTGCACGACATCGTACCAGAACGCAACGATACTAACTAGCTACAGCCAAAACATCCCACCAGCCAGATCAGGACCAATTTAGAAAATCTTATTCGGCCTCTCAGGGAATCAAACCCAGACCTATAACCTTTATCTTATAAATCTTTCCCACACATCCCACTGCGCCACTGAGGCTGTGAAAAAACCGTTTGCATCTCATCTTATGATTCCCATTAAAGAATAATTAGTCCCTACAGTGAGCGAGCTCGCAATAGACTGATACTGATGAAATTAATCAGAACTGAAAACATGAGAATCAAACCCGAGACACCACAGTTATAAAACACATACTCAACTCAGCCGTTAAAAAGTTCTGTCTTCGCAAGTGATATTTACGAGCAACACGCATTGCAGTAATGCAGCACTGCGGAAAACTTAAATGACATAAATTCGCGACAAAAAAATTAACGGGGAATAAAGGAACTACGCTCTGGAATGTGTTTTGATTTAGGGGAATGCATTTGGTGTTCGGACGTCGACTGTGTTTAGGACAAAATATTGCTGCAAATGTGAACAGTTTAACTGTTGCGTTTTAACTATCTCGTAACATAAAACATCAAAACTATACTAATATTATAAAGCTGAGTAGTTTGTTTATTTGTTTGAAAACGCTATCTCAGGAACTACTGGTTAAAATTGAAAAATCACAGTCCAGTTATCGAGTGAGGCTTTAGGCTATATAAGATTACGCTGCAACAAATATGATCGAAGTGGCAGGCATCTGCTAGTGTACCCTAAAAAAGCTTTTCCTACAAAGCATACTGATAGCCTAAATCCTTCCTCGATAAATAGAATAAATTCCTGAGATTAGCACATTCAAACAAACTTATAAGTTTTATAATATTAGTATAGATAAACTTCTTGATAGCAAACTCCCACGTTTAAACCATTACTAAAATTAACATCAGTTTGAGTAATCTGAGGCCTACAACAAAAACTGAGCCCTCAGTTACCCAGCAGCCAATATAAATGGCTCGGCCTTCAAGGCAACCGCAGGGGACTGTTGCGTCTGAGACGGCCCTGAGCAGTAAAACCTCACGTTTCTCAGGATTACGGCGACAAGTAATGCTTCGTTAAATCGCTTTGCGTTGACTTCCCGTTCTCCTTTGATGTAACTAAATCTTGCTCTCTTTATCCTTTACTTGGAAACTATTAGATACAACGCAGATCGATGTCGTGGGGTACAAACTGTGAGGGTAGGTTAAGATTTTATCAAATGATTCAGCTGAGTTTTGATTATCGATTTTGTTAACGTCCCTTTTTCACACAGAGTACCGGACATAATGCACTTATGTCAATTTGCAATCTACTCTTCGATATCTTATAATTCATGACTTTTTGTTTACACGATAATTGTATTTCGTCGAGCATATCTTAGGCACAGACAGGAAGAGTCGTTAAGAGAATTTGATTCTAATCACATTTTTGGTACTATATAATACACGAAGAGGTCCCATAAATGGGAAACACTTCGTGTATTGAAAAATATAAAGCAATTAATTTATAAAACATGAAAGGGGCCACATATATGAGAATCAGTTCATGTAATAAATACAGTGA
Organism: Mycalesis mineus; assembly: GCA_034621355.1. Taxonomy (NCBI): domain Eukaryota; kingdom Metazoa; phylum Arthropoda; class Insecta; order Lepidoptera; family Nymphalidae; genus Mycalesis; species Mycalesis mineus. The sequence continues at coordinate 1,478,101 of CM067884.1, forward strand.
GAAAGTGTGAGTTTAGGGATAGTCAAGATTTGGTTATGGTTGCATGAATTTTATCTTCCGAAACTCTAAAAGTACTTGAGTTATTTATGGACATAACATTGATAATAGGGTCCTAATCGAAAGACAATCACGTGCCAATCTAATACTTTTAAATTAAAAGTATAATAACCTTTAGAAAGATCTAAAACATGATGTAAATTGTGTTTATATTTATATGTGACGAATGTTTACCTTTGTATGGGACTTCGAAACAGTTACAGTACTTACACAATCTAAATGTAGGGCCCCACTTAAAGGGGAAAAGACCTAGGTGCCGCTGTCCAACACGATGGGCGAATCAGCTTTTTTTTTATAAAATATCGAGCACATGAGCAAGCGGATCAACTGATGTTAAGTGAGATGTTAAGTTAAGATCACCGCCGCCCATGAACATCTGCTACACAAGAGAAGCCACGATGCGTTGTCGGCTATTGAGGTGTTTATTTACTCTCCTCCTTCCGACCAAAAGGAAGACAACAAGATGGACTTCTACACGATAGCGTAGATGGCCACCAACTAAAGCTGGTGGAAAAAATGGATCCGTTCAAGGTTAAGATTCTACCAAGACCACGATATTCATGAATGAAGAAACAACTGCAGAGAGAGAGATATTAAACTAGATGGCGTCCGTATTTTAATTTTATTGTAATTCTCGTTTTTATAAGAATTTTTAGATAAAATATAGCCTATGTTATTCTTATATGTAAGCTATACTATTGTAAAGTTTAATCAAAATCCATTCAGTAATTTTGCGTGAAAGATTAACACGTCCAATCAATAATCATAACAATCCAATCCATACATATAAACTTTCACTTTTATAATATTAGTTAGGGTTTTGAAGTATCCATAGTATCCAGCATCAAGAAGGCATACAGCAATACTTCACAAAGTTTGATCGATGAACAACGAAACCTTACAGCCATAAATCATCGGTGACGCGCTTGACATGACATGACGCAACGGGCGTGACGTCATGACGCGGCCACGACGCCCTCATCTCTAGTTTAACTACTTGCACGTCAGCTTAATTACAAACAGGAATTAGGAACTCGAGTTGGGCTTTACAACTTATTAAATGATGCTTTTAATTGCTGAAAATATTTTAAAAACCGAAAGGAAGATAGATTTCTTCCTACTCATAACAAATAAGTTTCCATTTTAGATTATATAATCATTTATTGCTAGGTGTGATAGCGTCTATGGTCAACTTGTGTTGCTATGCAGATGCTTGAATAAAAATTTTTTAACAAAAAATAGAACCGACTCAAAACGCACTAAAAAGTAAAAAATAATTGTGTCATTTAGTTGCTTTAATTTATTTAAGCATATCTATGAAGTCGTTTTGAGTCGGTTCTATTTTTTGTTACCTTTTAGTGATTTATCGCCACGTACTATACTGTCATAATATATTATACAGTACTAGTAGCCAAAAAGCTACCGATACCGAGACAAAAACCGAAATCGCTGTAAGCGTGCCTCCAAAATTTAAAGAGTTCCTTCAATTTTCCCAGGATATCATCATTAGATCCTAACATGATGACATTTGGACCACCTTGGAAGTGTGCTCTTCTAAATAAAAAAAGAATTATCAAAATCGGACAACTCTGTAAAAAGTTATGCGTGGTCATAAACAAAAAAAAAATACATGTCGAATTGAGAACCTCCTCCGTTTTTTTTCGTTGGTTAAAAATAAGTTTGCCGGTTCGTTGCCGACTACAGATGACATGTCACAGCGGTACTACTAATTCATATAGAAACGACGTGTCACTCGCTACGAATCTTACTTTTGAGAAATTCCTGAAAGTACCATTCTGTGACGAATATCGACAGTGCAAGTCTTGACGTCGTATACATTTTTCTCTAAGATACTATAGGTAGACAGATATAAAGACGAAGTCGAAACTCACACAATCGTTTTCGTTACGAAATCGACACCCAGTTGTCGACTGCGGTCGTGTACGAACTCGCAGCTTTATATACAGCTCAATGCTAAACTCATACAACTACAAACAACTTGGTCTGAGTTTATTGTGCGAACCAACCGTACATGAAACCAGAGAAGTACAAAGTTAGTTAGCAATCGAACTATTTACCCAAGGCTATTGCAAGTTTAGTTTGTTGATCTGCTCTTAGAGATAGATAAACATATCTATTACCACTCTTACGCTATCAGTGATGTTTTAACAGACGGACTAACTATGTAATATGTACTGAGAGTGTCCAGCGGGGACTGACCCGTTGGTCTGGTTAGCCTACGATCACGAGGTATTGGGCTCGAATCCTTCGTCAGGAACGGGGTCAAGTATTAATTCTGTGGTTTTTATTCATCTATAAAATTTTTGAGCAGCTCGGAGTCGAGAAGTTGGAGGTGTTACACCGCCGTGCCCCAGAGAGCACGTTAAGCCGTCGGTCCCGGTCACTTTCATCAACAACCGATAGTGATCGTTAATAAATAAAACATTATCACTCTAAGCCCGCATTAGAGCAGCTTGGTGGTTCTACGGTCCATATCCCCTCTCCTGTTAAGAGGGAGGCCTGGCCCTGTAGGAGGCCGTTAATAAGCTGATAATGATGATGATGTGCCCAGTGGTTTAACTCGGGCTTGAAACTTAAAATTACTTACTTTAATGTTTACTTTGTGTACCTACTAGTTAAGGACTATGCTCTGAATTCGAATCCTAGGAATTTCTTCTATTTTCTATTCGTCAAAGTTGATACCTAACTCTCAATAGCAGCGCGAAGTTAGGAAGTTGGTAGTGTCAAGCCGTCGCTCTCCCAGGCACGATGGTGCAACACCACGAACTATAATATGGTCAGGTATATTTGAAGACAAGAGTGAAAAGGCATCTTCTAGACAAGCGCTAGATGATACAGCCTACTTTCGAGCTCAGGCTCAGGTTTCGAACCCAAGACCTCGTGATTGAAGCCAAATAGACTAACGACTAGATCAACGTAGCCGCCGACAATAGTTTCGCTTATATGCTTATTTGGTAGTTTAATGACAAAATAACACGAGTATGTATAATGCATGCGGTTAAGCGAATCGCGGCGCGAGCGGAATGCAGCCGAGCGATACATCCCGCTCAACGTCTAGCTCACACAAAAGCGCTCTTTGTTGTTTCATACTGAGTTATTGCATCATGTGAATCACTTCAAACGATTAACGGTTTGATTCCCAGCTCAGGTAGATTATAATTTTTACATTTTTAAAGTTCTGTCAGGTCTGGTGTACTTAGTCGTCGAATTTATTTTAGGAGTGGGTTAGGTATTGATTATTAGGGTGAAAACGGCAAAGACGTGCCGCTATATAGATTCTAGACAAAGATAAATAACAAAAAACAATATGTTTTATTAGTGCGTATTAACTATGCATCTTAAAACAAAAACGATTTGTACAAAATGGCAGTTTAATTAAAGTAAAATGTTAGGGTGCCTGTTAGTAAACGACCGCAGATGACAGGAGCAGGGAAGGTTTGGCTCCAACACTACTAATTTCTATGTCTTATATGGAAACGACGCCTCTCTTGCCTCGAAATTTATTTCATAGAATAACATACAAGTCAGTATTGTTGAGACTCTCTCAATGATACTTCGATTGCTGGCCTTGATTTTCGGCAATGGACTCGTACCCTTAGAATACTTGACATAAACATATCTTGTTAAACACCGAAACGATTGTAAACATAAATTACCCAGTACTATTATTACGAATTTCAGAGTTAAAAAACCCATGAACGTACCAAGGTACAAATAACTGTGTGTAATATAGCGTCGCTACAATGTTTGCGAGAGGACTGCGCGCACGTGACTGTAAGGCACACGAGCAAAGTATTGCGTTTCATAAAGAGCACCGCGATATGAGCGGTAGGTGTTTAGGAACAGCGTGTGCAGTGCATCCTAAACGGATGTTGCACGACATTGGTTTTATAAAAAAATCTGAGTATTGTTGTGACGTTGATGCCACCGGTTTTTTTAAACATGTTTTTAATTACACAATGCATGTTTCAATGATGACATGGTGAATGATGTTGCTGCAAAGGTGAAGGAAATATCGTAACCAAATCTACAGGCCTGAGAAATATTCTTATTTATCTGAAAATAGTGTAAAGTTTACCACATTACACTATGCAATTAATTTGCAATACGCGCTATTTGATTTCCACTCTGTGTTGCTATATTTAGCAGTAGAACCTCAATAAATATCATTATTTTTAGGAAATATATTATGTATTTATTTGGCAGAATAAAGTATTAAATAAATAAATAATAAATAACTATGCTCATAATGATGAGATGAGAGAAAAAGTGCAATAATGCCTGGTCTGCTTAGAAAATACCTATTACCTCTTATCTGATCTAACATTTTTATTATTCATTTTAGTGTACATCAAACAAAAATATAGGATTTTTCCAATTCTCCGTAGATGGAGATAAATTATTACGATCCTTTTATATTAATCTTGTTCAAAAGCATCTCATCATCATCATCATCATCATCATCATCAGCCACAACATCAAAGTTTTATATGAATTGAAACGACCTCGCAACTCACCTCTGTCTATCATTGTTATTGCAGCCCATAATAGCATTAAAATCAAGTGGTCTAGACTAAAAGCGGTTATTTTAGCCACTCAACCTGCGCCATTCGAAATTAGATTGAATGACATTATAATAAATTTGAAAATTGATTGCGCAATAGATAGGTTTTTGTTGAATCATCTGCTTACCGCATCAGTTGTTACTCACATTTGGAAATAATGGTTTCATGCTAATTTGTGGGGAACTGTTTGTGCGTGACTGGTGTTAGGATTAGGCTCAGGTCTCGTTAAAATGTTTCAGTGAAAAAGGCTTATATTAGGCATAAACCTTTCTAGCCCAAAACATGTGGTGCGTTTGACTTTACCATTAGGTTAAACATTAAAAGCTACCCCTTGACCGCTATCACATCTGATGGTAAGTGATATGCAATCTAAGGTGGAAGCGGTTTATCTTGGTTGGAGTAGCATGAAATCCACACCTCTTTCGGTTTCTACACGACTTAGTACCAAAACGCTAAATATATATAGATTGTTCAATCCACGAAGGCTCGTCGTTTTTTTATTTTTCAAACGCTTACAGTGCAAAAATGCAATAAAAACTGCAATAATGTGAGTTCTATTACACATTGCTACTCATCGCGTAGTAATAGAACTCACATTCTTGCAGTTTTTATTGCACACTTGCACTGTATGCGTTTGAAAAATAAAAAACGACGAGCCTTCGTGGATTGAACAATTGTTAGGCGATATATCTTTGTCAATAGGGTGGTAACTAGCCACGGCTGCAGCGTTTCACTAGCCTGACCTGGACTATCCAGAAAATTTTATTCGGCGCAGCCTGGAATGGAACCCAGAACCCCCGTCTTATAAAAAATACAGACTTTTTGTTATTCTGATATCGACGCCTCCCACGCATAAAGTCGAAACACGTATTTTAGGTAAAATGGTTTTTTTGTGCCATTAAAACCCTATTAAACAGCATTACAGGTTCCTAAAATCCGTATTGTCATAACTTTTATAAATACGGAAATTTTGAATCGATAAAAGTCTTAACATTTGAACACTCCCGCGCACAAAGTCGTGCCGATAGTTCCGACGTTGTGCTACGATCTGTTGGACCGCGGCCGGCCAATCAGTGCGCAGTCCCGACGTCGTAAGACAAGAATCGACATGAAAGAAGTCTTTCATGTTTAATTTTGACAATATTAATTCATGTACAGTTGTTTTTGTTTTTTAAGCATTGTGTGATTATAAATTAGTAAAATGAGCAATGTACGTTCTTTTAGGATTTTGAAATTAGTGTTAGATAAGCCCAACTCAAACAATGAATTACCAACGGTCGGTAAAGTTTTTGAAAATGATAAGTTTTATTTTATTTTTATTCAATTTACTTGTAAATATATGTGATATTTATCATACGAATAAATGACAATAGTAGGTAATAGTTGTGGAAATGTTGGTTTATTTTATTACAAAAAAAAATTCAATTTATAATTTTACCGCATATGATTTAGCTAGTCATGATGGTTAAAGTAATAGCTGTAATAAAAAGTGAATTTAATTTAGACCAGTTTATTATTTGATTTCAATAACTGTACTATCATTTGGAAGATTAATTGTTTTTTTTATTGTTTACAATTAGGTATCTGAGTTTCAAAAGCTCACTGATAGTTTTATTTCTAGAGTTACTTTGTTTTGTTTTAAGTTTATTGTAACGTCCATAGTGATTTAAGAAGACTGAATTATTTTCCTATGATTACAATTATTGTAATAAAGTTGATTTGAGCTTATTTTTTTGTTGTTTTCAACTGTCAAATATATCGTTAAGACGCGGTTTTTTAAAATACAGAGAATTTACACGTCGCACAAAGTCGTATTTTAAATATACGACTTTATTCTAGTTGTCTATACGTGTCTTATTGAAAGCATATAGTCGTAACATATGCTTTCAATACGTATTACGACCTTATGCGTAGGAGGCGTCGATATGTAAACTGTGTTATCGTGAAGTTTCATCAAAATCCAGTAAGTAGTTTTTGTATGAAATAGTAATAAACATACAAACCTTCACCTTTATAATATCAGTAAGAATTAATTATTTCTAGATTCTCAAGCTATGTGTTAACTGTTATAGATCATGTACATGTAACAGTATTAGCAACCATGGCTTTTATGTGGTATTATTTAGTAGCAAAAATAAATAGATCAAGGTTTTTTTGACTCCATGATGAAACAGAGCTGGTGCGGGTGCTATTGCGGGTGTAGTTCAAGGTTCTGTTTTTTCAAATCGTTAGCATACAAAGTCATATTATTCAAATATGGAAAATTCAAAAAACGGATTTTTTTCACTTTCGGGATTCGATAATAGAGATGAATTTACTATCAGCAAAAATGATGACGCATTATTTCAATTACTCTCTACGCGAAATGTAGACGCGCCTGAGTTAAGCCCACTTTTGAATTACACGTTGGCTGGTGGGAGGCTTTCGCCGTGGCTAGTTACTACCCTACCGACAAACACGTAACGCTAAGCGATTTAGCGTTCCCGTACGATGTCGTGTGGAAACCGAAAGGAGTGTTGTTTTTCATTCTACTCCCAACAAGTTAGTCCGCTTTCATCTTAGATTGCATCATCATTTACCATTGGTGTGATAGCAGTCAAGGGCCAACTTGTAATTGATAAATAAAAATAAAAACGTAGCACTCGCCAGTACCTACTATGTATAAAACTTTACTTCTAATGCTTCCACCAAATAGTTAAGGTGTTGTTTATAATCTCTTGTATGTTTCTGGCCTTAGCAAACAGTCATAATATACGTGCATTTAACACAATTAGTAAGCGCTAATTTTGCGGACAAATTGCAGTAATTTAGCCGTTATTATAACTTAACTAGAAGTGTAACGCAGATTGCAGACTGTATAGTGTTATTTGGTTTTAATGGTACTTGTTTATTGTTAATTGTATAAATGTAATTAACTTAGATAGTACTAACCAGTTAGATAAATATTTTGTTATTTGTGTAAATGTTGCTAATTTTAAACAGCAATTGTTAAGATTATTGTTGGCCCTTTGCAGCAGAAGCTGTTTTTCGAGTCGGTGGTAGAGTCACTACAAATAGACCAAGTTAAGTTACTAAGTTCTTACAAACAATAAATTAACGAGTTTTTAAATTGAAATAAGTACATACACAACAATAAACATTTTCAAACTATTAACATTAAAAAAAAATACAATTGGGGTAAATATCAATTTCTAACTTAATATTTTTTTTTACGGTTACCCTGTTTGATAAGATTGCAGTAATTAAGATTATTTAGATTTAGTTTTGTTAAATCCTTCTACGTCGTTACACTCTTCACAGAGTGGTCGTGGTTCACATCAGGAGTGGTGGCTAGCTTCACAAGCTATAGCCATTGCTCCCGTACTGCTGCGCTTCTTGTGCATTCGTGGACACTTTGATTTAGGGCAGTCTTCACTTGGTCGGTCCAGCGCATTGTTTTGGTAAATATTACGGATTAAATCACCGAAGTATTTAAATACAATTTTTTAAATAATTTTTTATGTGGCTTGTGAAAAAAACTTTTCAAACCAATTTTAAATGAATGTCCCGAAAAAGAAATGTATGACACCGAATGTGATCATAATGTTTAAATTTATATACTTATTAAGTTTTGTAAATTGGTACAAAACTTATTTAAAATGCGCACATTCCTACTTTGATTCATTAATTATGGGACACTCTGTATATTAAGGTGATAACTACATAACTTTCACGTATCACTAAATAATAATAACTGACTGACTGAATAGAATGTTAACAGGAAAGACCACAATTTTCACTTTGGAAACCCCTAAAGTTACGTGCACGGGGTTTAAACAGGGATCAAAAGGTAACTGAGAATAGATCCTATGAAATATTGATGAGGCCAAATCTCTTTAGGGGCGTGATTGAAAATTATTAATAAGGGATACATTTCAAGAGTGATTACCTCGCAGTGGTTGAGATTTTCAAAATTGAATTTGTAACCCTTATGCAAGTTACCTGCGATATTCTAACACGCGAGAGAGTATTTTTTGAGGTGAATCATACTACTTTCATAAAGGCGAAAGTTGGTAAGTGTCTATGTTTATTACTTCTTCACGAATACGGCTGAAGCAATTTTAATAAAATTTCGTATGGAATTATCTGACAACCTGGATTAACATATATGTCAGTGACTGGTGTCGCTGGTGCCAGTCACGTCTCCGGAGATGCCTGGGTCGAGGGCGACCCAATGTCAGGAGAGGCTGTGTTGGCTGCATTGTATACTCTGTTTGAAAAGACTATAGACAATATAGTGGCCTTATTTGCTGTATTGTGGACCGCGTTTAAACTATAGATAATAGACTAGGGACGGTACTTGTCGAAAAAAATTGGCGGGCGGTAGGCTATAAAATATGCCCCTATGGAAAATTGTGGTCATTCAAGTTAGTGTCCGAGTCTTGTGCAGTCATGCTGCTTAACTATTGTAAGAATCTGTGCGCGTAATGTTTAATTAAGTAATTACTGTAAGATTGCTTCATTTTGATCATATTTGATGTCATTGTAAATAAATTGTTATTAAGTCTTTTAGTGTTTTGAGTTTTATTCTCTTCTAGCTGTTTTTTAACACATAACACACACACACACAATAACACATTTTATCCCAAAATTCCCACGAAATCGAGAACTATGCGAATAAAACCATATGTGTATTATTCTTTTTAAAATTTTTAGGTAAATTAAGTAAATGAATTATATTAAATTGGATCTTAAAAGAAACAAACTTTGTAGGTAAGTTTAATTATGAAGGCACATGTGGCCTGACATCCAAGCTTCAGGTTTATGTACAAAGCGCAAGGTGACATATGAGGTGTCCCTAGCATGTATTGCGCAGAGTTACCTGCTGGTACTGGTGTTATAGCGTCTAGCGAAATGTCTGCTTGCTCCATCAACTATTACAACAAAATCTGTTGCTATTTGAACTGCGTTGCTTGTTCCTTAAGTAGGTAATAATTGGCTTTTATCTCTAGTTACCTAGGCTTAGTTGCCTCGATATCCCGAATTCGATGACTGAAGTTAAAGCTTCCCTAATCTGAGGCCCTTTGTTGAGGAGAAACATTAAGGAATGTGCATCGATTGCTAAGCTTCGATAGCTGATGGAAATTCGTAACTTGTGTTATTTTTGTTACTAAAAAACTTTCAATAGCAACCCGAAGTTGAGATCTAGGTGGTTTTACCTGTGGCAGGCCAAGTTCTAAATTATATTTCCTGCGAAAGCAAATAAGAGCTGCAATGAATATTTTAAAATAGGCCGCTGATAATAAAACAGAGGCAAGACAAATACGTACAAAAAGTTTGCCTGCGTCAATGTCGTTGTTAAACATCTCCTATTTGTTTATAATAATTTCTTAATTAAGGATATCATTTAGCCGCTCTATCCCTGGTTTAAGTAAGATGTTAATGCAAATAGTTTCACAATTTAGGGCCGCGGTAACTTTGGAGCTCCAATTTGGAACTTCATTAAAGTTATTGCGGTTGTTTGTCAAATGTAATAATAAGGAAGTATTCATACCTGATGTAATGTGAGAAGTCAATTGAAACTTACTTTCAGTCGCGATGTTTACGGAGATACAATCATCGTTTAGTAATATTTACGCATAATTAAAAAAAAATCATTTATTTCAAATAGGCTATGTGTACAAGTACTTTTGAAACACCCTTGACTGTAGTTCAAATCACACTTGATGATAAGTGATCAAACAAATGATGATAATATGACTGTGCAATCTATTGACATCGAGCTAGGATCAAAACTATGACCTCTCGACCTTCGTCTGACCTGTTGCAACAAAAGATTAAAACGCATAACTTTCCAAGGTTACGAGAGCTCTTGACTGCAATCACACCTGATAATAAATGATGATGTAATGTTAAGATGTAAGCGGACTAACTTGTTAGTAGTAGGATAATATCCACACCCCTTCGGTACACGACATCGTACCGGAACGCTAAATCGTCTTTGTCGATAGAGTGGTTTATAATTAGCCATGGCCAAAGCCTCCCACAAAGTCAACTTGCACCAAATTAGAAAATCTTGATTGGGACGGCTGGGAATCAAATCCAGGACCTTCTTATAAATCCACTGCACATAACCCATGGGTCATGGAGGCCGTCAATTGTAACCGGTCCTTAACAAAGTAAGGCTTTCCAAACTGATGTTATACAATGTCGGTATTATTAATAACGCAAAGTAATTAAGTAGTTCAAAGGACGCGATTCTGAACTTCCGATTATGTTGGATTAGAGGAAATTAAACTCTCTAAACCGTTGTTGTGACTATTATGTTGTTAAGTGGATTACACAAATTTTGTTGGATGTTTTGACCGCCGTGGCTCAGTAGTATGGGCAGACTTATAAGGCGGAGGTCTTAGGTGCGATTCCCGCCTGGGCCGATTAAAATTTTCTAAATTGGTCTAGGTCTTGGTGGTGAGAGGCTTTTTAATTATCGCCCTACTAAGACGTACCGCCAAATGATTTAGCGACCCTGTATGATGTTGTGTAGATACCGAAAGGGGTGTGGATTTCATCCTACTTCTAACAAGTTAGCCCGCTTCCATCTTAAAATGGCATTATAATTTACCATCAGGTACGATTGCAGTTAAGAGGGTTCTTGTAGTAATGCTTGTAGTAAATAAAAAAAAACCGGAAATCAATTTCAAACTTCGGAAAGTTATGCGTTTTAATCTTCAATAGCCACAAGGTTAAGGGGTAGACCTAGCATCTTTTTACCCGACTGCGTCAGAAGGGGGGTTATGTTTTTCGAGCGTATGTATGTATGTATGTATGTGTGTATGTCCATTTCTTCGGCACGCGCTACAGCCTAAACGGCTGAACGAATTTTGACATGTGAGGTTTCGTTGAATTTGTCAAAATTGTGGTAGTGACATAGGCTATATAAATTTTGAAAATGGCGGCTGTAAATGGGGGAAAAAAGGGGGGATGTGTGTATTTTTTTTCTCTTATCTTATACCAACTGAAAGGTCGTAAAAAGACCATTTCAAAAATATAAATATCATAATATCATGTTCATATTACTGTTTTAACAAAAAATGGCAAAAAGTGTACCTAGTGTACCGTCTCATTTCTATACCATAAACTAAAACTAAAAAGTCTCAAATAAAATTATTATTATCAAAACAAAAAACCCGACTGCTTAGAAGTTATGAACTGTAAAGAGAAAAACAAGGATCACTATATCTGTATAATATTCTAAATACTTTATGGTTCTGCAGGCGGGGACAAACGTAGTTTTGGTAGATCTTTCTTTCCCCGCAGGTAAAAGTATTTTATCCCTGATTGCAGCATCATAACATATTTAGAATTTTATACAGATATAGTGATCCTTGTTTTTCTCTTTTCAGTTCATAACTTCTAAGCAGTCGGTTTTTTTGTTTATATAATAATAATTTTATTAACATAATAAGACCTAGTATTTTTTTATCATAAAAAGATCTATGTATATCGTACTGTAATGTTTCAAGCAAATAAATAATTCTGATTCTGATTCTGATTCTAGCATCGAAAGGTTTGAACCTAGCTCGTTGGACTTTAATCGTGCCACCTTCTAACACAGTGTTTACTTCTATAATTTAGGGAACGGGATTATTGAAAAATGTCCTTATTCAAATTATTAAGTCGAAAGTTTGTATGTAGGGATGTATGTTAGTTACTCTTTCTCGCAAAAAACTACTAAATGGATTTTGATGAAACTTTATAATAATATAGCGTACATATCAGACTAGCACATAAGCCACATTTTATCCCAAAAATTTTACGGGAACGTAAACTACGAGTGTGAAACCGCGAGCGAATGTCGTCCCGACTGAGTTTCGTCTACAGTAGCCCATCTCATCTTAAGAATAACCTTTAACGAAATGTCATAGTAATTATTAGAAAAGGTACAAGTTCGATGCCGATCGCAGTCTACAACAGCAAACGGTGTGTCACAGCGACATTACAAAACAACGTTTCGCTCGCTGCGCTGTGTCACATAACGACACGTAGTCTAAAGTTATCCTTGTTAAATATTATCACATTCTAAGAGTTAATTTTCTTAAGCACACAACTGTAGTTCTTAATGATAAAATAGCAAATGAATGAAGTTTAATTTAAGTTAGTTTCTTAAAGTGTTCCCATAAGGAAACAGTCTGCAGCAGCGAGCGTTTGAACCGGCTAAGCAAACATAGAGCGTTTCTAAAGTAATGAACTTTTGCGGAGCATGCGAGGAGGGCACGAGGGGGGGATATAGTAAGGAAATCACTACTTTCACATAGAATATTAAGTGGGCTTAATGGGAAATGTCTTATTGATTTAAAATAAGTATTTTTTGTAGACGTTCATTATGTACCATTGACTTTGTCGACCTACTAGAGGACGGCCGTGGTTTCATTAGTGTAGTTCTAGTTACTCTGGGAATTTTAGGACAACATGTGTTATTGTGATAAATAAGCTATATTATTAGGAATTTTTATCAAAATCCATTTATTAGTTTCGGCTTGAAAGAGTAAAAAACATCCATCCAATTATAATATTAGCAAGAATTACCGGATAGTAAAGAATGGCATGACTTTTCTCCATGTAAAAGAGGAGGAAATGGAGTTTAAACTTTTGGTGGCCCAGTGGCGCAGTGGGTAGTGACCCTGCTTCTGCGTCCTAGGCTGTGGGTTCAATTCCCACATCTGGAAAATGTTTATGTGATGAGCATGGATGTTTTACAGTGTCTGGGTGTTTATCTATATATTATAAGTATTTAAGTATAATATATACAAAAATATTCATCAGTTATCATAGCACCCATAACACAAGCTACTTACGAGTACGCTTACTTTGGGGCTATATAGCGATGTGTGTAATTGTCCTATATAAAAAAAAAAACTTAACACCTAGTGGGTTGTCGGATGTCAATATTAACTTTTGTAATCATTACTATTATCTGACGTTTTGACAGTTTTTTTACGACCTCCGTGGCGTAGTGGTATGTGCTGTCGATTTATAAGATGGAGGTCCTAGGTTCGATTCCCATCTGAGCCGATTAAGATTTTCTAAATTGTTTCAGATCTGGCAAACCTGAACGTCCTGAAACCGTGACCAGTGATGTGGCCGTAGCCAGTTACTACCCTATCGACAAAGACGTACCGCCAAGAGAATTAGCGTTCCGGTACGATGTCGTCTTGAAACTGAAAGGGATGTGAATTTAGGATACTCCTATCAATTTAGCCCGTTTCCGTCTTAGATTACATCATCACTTACCATCAGATGGGATTGAAGGCTAACTATCAGCCCAACGAGGCAGTCTGTTAAAGCTTCTAACGTAGAAGAATTTAACGTTGAGAAATAACTTTTTCAATAAACTGTTAAAAAGAAAAGCGTATAGAAAACTGCGAAGTATAAAATATCCTTAATGCCCAATGTATTAAGGAAATGCGTTACCATATTTCCTATAATGGACTGGTAGCGGTTCTTTTGTGAGGGCACCCTTTCAGCGGCACGGCCTATTGTTGGCAATAAATCGCGGATTTAAAAGCAACCGACCTTTTGTACTCGTTAAGTAGACTGATTGTTTTCATGCTTTTGATAGTTGTTACTAAATTGCCCCAGTGGTTAGTTGATTAGGTCTTCAGGAAGTCGAATCAAATCGGAAACGTTACCTAATACTTATTTTTATTTAGTACTACTAACCTTTCTCGCATAACAAAACAAACATCGTGTTACTTATGCCCGATTGTACAAAGCAACACACATTTCATCAATTTTATAAAGTTCCTAACTGTTCTTGTCACATTTTATTTTTAAAAAACGTTTGAAATTAGGCTATAAAATAAATAAAATAACATAAAATATAGATTGGTCAATCCATGATGGCTCTTCGTTTTTTGTTTTTCAAACGCTTACAGTGCAAGTGTGCAATAAAAATTGCAAGAATGTGAGTTCTATTACTACGTGACGAGTAGCAATGTGTGCACACTCACACAAAGTGTCAAGTTCGTTAAGTCAACAAGAATGTCATGTTTGACTAGCTACGTATATATAGCTAGCTAGTATTCTCTACTTCATTTTAACCCATTTTTTAAAAATGAATATGTCGTGTTAGTCCTGCAGCAAAATTATATTGTGATATAAGTTAATATATAATATGTCGGAGTATCACCATTCTCCTTGACATCATCTTTAGTAGTTCTTAATCTCTTGGGCGTTTTCTAGGGTTACAAAGACTTTGTTTTGTGCTTGCTTAAGTAAGTCTTTGTATTCACGAACAGATATATTGCAAGTTCACAATATTTTGATACAAGAAGTAGATTTCTATCATTCCTGACGTATTATAAAGATTCCGAACAGTAGTTTATTTACACCCATCTTACTTTACTCGCTAATTTAATTTACTTCTTAAAAACACTTTTACACTGGTCCAACTCGACCAAATATCCTCACCGCACTCTAGACACAAACTGACTACCCAACTCCTTTGTTCCCCTCAAGATGGTGTAAATACTCTACTAGGACTTTGGCGCCCGGCTCTTTTATTGGTTAGAGTAACAAAACAAATCAAAGAAGATTCTTTCATCTCACGTCAGATTATGTGACGAGATATTATGCATCATTTGAATGTTATAAATCAAATTGAATTTAACTTTGTGTTAAAGTTTTAAGTAAGCACCTATCTCATATCTCTCATTAATTGATTAACAATTAGTTCTATTTCGATTACTTCCATTAAAAAACTCGTGACATACCATAAATAATTACTTCCACAGACAGTAACATTTCCATAAACAATGACATCTATCACAATATTACAACAATCTATTTTAAGTCTCTAGTCTAATTCCTTCGACATATATATTAACTAATTTAACAATATCTTAAAAACACACACACCCACAATCATCTCAGATAGGTACCTAATATAATTATATCTGTTTTTCATTTGTTAAAACAGTTTAATGATTGAGCTCAACTCCACGCTATCTACCAATCTATACAAAAACACTATAGGTATATAGTGTTTTTGTAAAGCGTGAACCCATGATACCTATTATTATTTGTATTCATTACAAGTTAGCCCTTGATGGTATATCTTAGCTATAATCACACTTGATGGTAAGCGATGATGCAAACGAAGATGGAAGCGGTCTAACTTGTTAGGAGTAGCATGAAATCTACATTCCTTCAGTTTCTACACGATACCGTACTGGAACGCCAAATTGCTTGACGTAACGTCTTTGTAAGTAGGATGGTAACTACCAATGACCAAAGCCTTACACCAGCTAGACTTGGTCTGATTTGGAAAATCTATATCGGCTGGAACAAGCCAATCAAGTGACCTTTGTAGAAAAATTAAAGTCGAGTCGGTCAACCTGAAGGAATGGGCAACGGAACGATTTTTCATTTAAATATGTAGTTTATCATCATATACATTTCACGTTTTTTTGACATTATAAATATAATATTGGTAAAAAATTAAGTAGAGCATCACTCCGTTCGGTCATGACACGCAGCGACACAACCTACAATAGCCTGTGTACACCGAGCCGTGGTCGACTCGAGACTGATGTTCGAAATGTACTCCCCTCACCCTTCGGTTTCCCCTCGCGACCAATAGTGGGGAGCGCCTTAATGAATTGACCAAAGTATACCTAATTAATTTTATGTTAAACAAAATAATATCGAAGTTATGAATCCAAATTAAAACACTTTTCATTATAAACATAGGACTTAAATGTTAAATCACTTTCATTAACAGTTTACAGGTTTTCACATTTCGTCAATACATGCTAAATAATACGATAAATAGGTATTCCCTACAATATTAATTTTGATGTACGTGCCTCCCAATATCAAGACAGGATCAAAAACGAACCCGCCGGCGAAGTATGAAACATCGTCCGTATACTAATGAAGGAGTAAATACCTTTTCAAAAATTCAACGTTCTATTAACTATGAATTATGGAAATTTACCGCTTAGGGCGGTGGAGTCGTGTGACGGAATTATGCATGGTTAAAGATGTTATGTAAACGGTAATTATTATGTTTATTTATTTGTTTGTCCGTGTTTTTAACCCAAGAGCTATGCTGAAAACAAATGTTTTTTTGTCATGTCGTAATCCATCATCTTTTTAATAGGTTAATTAACGGCTTACTACAGAGTCAAGCTTCCCTTCAGGAAAGGGGATATTAAAACCCAAGACGCTGCTCTAATGCTGGTTGGCAGTCTTAGGATGATAATTTTGGATCTCTTTAGCGATCCCTATCAGATGTTGTTAATAATAACGGGAAAGTCTCAGGCATTGCGATGTAACACCACCAACTTCACAACTCTGGGCTTAGAATTCAACACAACGATCCTTAGCTGCCTGTAGCCAGCGAGAAGTAATATCTTAGAAGAAAGAATGATAGAGCAGAACAATAGTAATTCTCTCTTCTCACTCATTCTAATATTTTAGTTACTTTAGACAAAAAGCAGTTCGCGATACGTAAAATACACTGTATAATTAGACTATCCTCGCCTCTTCGGAGCACAGAGCTGGAAATTCCATTCACAAGCCGATATCAAAAGTTCAGTTGATCGGAAACATCTAATTGTTTGAGCGTGCGGAGTGAAGCACACAAGAAAACCTCAACTAATACGATCGCGCTTATCGGCCGCCTCGTGGCCGTATACTAACTTTGTTTCTCTCTACGTAAACTGCAATGTTAATGAAATTGCACACACGATTGAGCGCGATAAAGATTCTTTCTTTGTAGACTCCTTCCCTACTTTAGTCTTGAGGAGATTTTGTATTCTATAGCGATATATATTTTCATGAACGTTATGAAGCTGAAAACTCTTTTTGAACGTTTAAGATTGGTGGCTATTTGAAGAAACTAAGTATAGCAAGTAGCCACCAATAGAAGCCGGTGAAAACGTATAACTTTCAAAGTGGATATCAAAAATAAAATTACCTAAACGATGACGAAGTGTAATTTTGACGTGAAAACGTCTTATAACTCGATAGAGCCGGGTGCACGCACGAAAAAACATGACTCATGCCGCGTTACCTCGCTAGGTTTGTAAGGCTTGAAGTGCAAGCGAGAGCGCGAAACGAGTGACAAAGAAGCAATCGGCCTTTGCGTTCGGCAGCGTTCGACATCCGTCTATTAAATATAATTATTAAATATATTAATTTTAAATTAAAAATTAATATATTTATTATAAATTTAAAATATAAATTTATAAAATCAAAATCAATTATTTTATTAATTTAAATTAATATTTATAAAAATATACTTAAATTAAAAATTTTAATAACCAATTAAATGCTACCATTCCATCAGTATTTTCTTGAGACGTTGTCACGTTCAACTATCGTCAGTAAACCAACTTTACAGACATCCAATTTTTTTACGTAGGTATTTATTATCAAATAGAATGTTTCGTTTCGTACTTAGTTTATAATTAGATCTCCATCAAAAATTTCGTAACAATTCTATCCATATTTTACAAAATATAATATAGTTTAGTCGTATTATAACTCGTACCCATAAGTAAGGTTAAAAAATGAAAAGTTCAAGTCTCTAAGTCCTTCCTCTACTTTATAGGTACAATAAAATTTTCAGTTCCCTAAGGTTATAAGTTAGCGATATCCTTACATATTGTACAAGCGAAACTTTTAATGGCTTCCCATTATTTCCCCTTTAACTACTTACTGGCGAAGTTTGTGAAGTTTTTTAATTTTAAACTTTACCGCCTGAGAAATAAAGTTGGGTTCAAATTGCCAGGTTGTAACTTGAGGCTATTAAATGTGAAAGGGGAAAACAGTTTGTTAGTAATTAAATCTCTTTTATGATAATGTTATGTTATACAGATGTAGTGCAATAGAAGCTTTGTTAGAAAATACAAAATAACTGACACTACAATACATTTCTTACAATTTTGCAATACACTATTTAGCTCTCGGCCGAAGTCGCGGGCGTCTACTAGTATTTCATAAATATGATATCTGCTGTCAACTACCTACGAAAGTATACACGTTATCAAGGACTTCGTACTTCAGATATCTTATCTTCATATTTCTGATTTTATTGAAAAGTGTTACTTACACTTCTAGAGAACTCCACTCTTGTCCAGACAGCCAGAAAGACGCGAGTTCGAAGCCCGTCGGGTTCCGCAATTTTCGATACAATGTTTATATTCAATTTTTTATAGAAATTAATTAATTTAGTAACTACGGAGCCCATTTTAGTTACAAAGCGTTCGAATTGTCAATTTTTATTCCATAACATCAAGTTTCGGACTTACGTCTATTCGCAGATCATTTTATGGTCCATAAAGCAAAAATATTATTCCAATATCTTTGAAGGAAAATGGTTTATTGCAGTCCCACAGCTGGGAAATCTGTATAAAATACTGCACTCAGTATATTACATAATAATTTAATAGATGACCGCCAATACCATCGACACGTTGTAAAACCAAAGGTTACATTTTTATATTCAAAGTTTGTGTAACATATTAATAAAATAGAAATTCATAAGTTTAATAGTTCATCATTATCAGCCTATTAACGGACTAATACAGAGCCAGGCCTCCCTCCTTATAGGATAGGGGTTATGCAGCGTGGACGCACCACGAAGCTCTAATGACGATTGGTGGGCTTAGGGTGATAATGTTTTATTTATTCACGTTTGGGGACGACAGCTTAACGTGCTATCTCAGATAGCACGTTAAGTACGGGGGTGTATCACCACGGACTAGGAATGTGATGAATGAAAAACCGAGAGTTATTCCGTGACCCTACCCAAGATTCTTCTGTATCCGACCCTTGATGCAAAAACCAAGCAAAAACTTCTTAAGATGTTGGTGGAAACTTTTCGCTATAAGACCATTAACTGAAACGACTATAGGAACTATAATCGTCGACTCAACATTCCACATGGCGTGTGCAAGGTTTAAGTATTTTGATACTTTTTCATTTTCGGCTTTCACCAGATTATCGCCATGTGGAACAGTAAATATTACCCTAAAATATAAAATTTAGACGTTCCAATTCTACTTATAAATCGTAGCTTAAAGAGCATGTCGGTCACTTTGGTTCTTTGTCGAGTCAGCTCGTTTGAGTTTTATATCTCAAAGATTCAAAGAAATTCCACACAGAAAATATTCTTCCATAGCGCGCTGAGAATCTAGGCTTTGACGTCTAGAGACTAGCCCCACTCTTAGTAGCCGTGTTTAAAATTATAATAAGCCTTCCATTTTATAAAATGCAAATATCGAGTTAAGATTAAAGCAAAATACTCAAGGCTGCAATCCCTTCCTTGAAGCTGTGAACGACCTCTGTGGCGCAGTGGTATGCGCGGTGGATTTATAAGACGGAGGTCCTGGGTTCGATTCCCGGCGGGGCAGATTGAGATTTTTGTTAATTTGTCTCGGTCTGGCTGGTGGAAGGCTTTCGCCGTGGTTAGTTACCACCCTACCGACAAAGACGTACCGCAAGATTTAGCGTTCCGGTACGATGTCGTGTAGAAAAAATTGCATCATCACTTAACATCAGGTGTAATAGCAGTCAAGGGCCAACTTGTAGTCGATAAAAAAAAAACATTTTTTTTCGTCTCGTACAGTTATAAGACAGATTCGTTTGAACCAGATTAATAAAGGAAATGGCAAAAAACAATGTTAATATTATAACACAAGTGAAAACTCGTAGATCATAATGTACAACTTTATATTTCACTTTATTAATTGAACTTAAACTAAGCTCGGAGAACGGCGGAGTCGTTCACACTCCTGCATTTCTGCTACGCTCGATATTGAATCCAATCTTATACTTTACTTGGTTTTTCTTCTTTCGGTTTGTAAATTTGAACTGACGGTGCATAATTATCCTAAACAAATTTATTTCTAGAAACATTTTCACCTAACAATACCATCAAAACTATACATTGTTAGGGTGTTTTTCGCAATTTACACGCACTTCCAGTTGACCTAAATAGCTCCTCAGACTGTTTCCTGCAAGGATATGTCATCATGTCGGGGATCGGCCAAGCCGTTTGGGAGTTGTAAGAGAACATGTAAATAGTGCGGACAGACAAACAACAAGAATTTAAAGCATTCCGCAGAAATGCAATTACAGGCTGATCTTACTCATGCGTAGAATCGTCATTAATACATTTTAAACGGAAGAGATGACAAAACTGAATTATTCAAATATCTATCCTCTTTACAAAACGTTTCATGATGTAATTACATTCAAGAATAAATTGACAGTTTACATTATAGCATTTAATTTAATTTATTATAATGTACATAAAATGATCTTTTGGTTTTATTGAATAAAGAAATGGACACCGTGATCATCACTTACCGTGAGGTGTGATTGCAGTCAAGGGCTAACTTGTAATGAATTAATAAAACATAAGCTGACCGCTAGTCCAACGAGGTATTTCACATCTATAAGGTACTGTTATATGTTACTGTATGTACATTTCTGAAATGTCCAAAGGGATAAAGACATGCCGCTCCGTTCACCATTAAATACGTTCTTAAGAATCGAAAACATCCTATTGAAAATTTCTCCGAACTAATACCACACGAATCTGTTCAATTTACGACTACTATAGATCCCGGAGGGTAGAACGAAAATTTATTCAGCCATAAAATTCCAGCTGAATTAAATGTCTCAAAGTGCTGATCATAAATTCAAGATATTTTCCGGGTGCCATATTGCAGCTCTACAATCTTTTAAAATCTAGCCTTTCTACACATACCCAGTAATCTTCCTAAGGTTAACAATAATAAAAGAGTTCTTGAAATACATTTTAAATAATTTTGAATAGAGTTTCTGTCCTCTGAAATCTTGCATAGTGTAAGACGTCATTTTAGAAAACTGATGATAAACTTTACAGCAGTTATATAATAATATGCAACCATACTGTCCGTGTCCACTAGTACTTTTCTTTTAAGATTGAATTGAATGTTATTTTACCATGTACGGTTATAGATACCGATTTCAATATCACCACCATCAAAATAGAACTTGATCCTAACTAATATTATAAATGCGAAAGTAACTCTGTCTGTCTGTCTTGCTTTCACTCTACAACTACTGAACCGATTTAAATGAAATTTGGTACACAATAAGTCTAGAGTCTGAAAAAGGACATAGGCTACTTTTAATTGAGAAAAAAGGGTTGTAAGGGGTTAAAGGGGGGATGAAATGTTGTATGAAAGTATCGTCATTATGAAAGCTTGAGACCTATTTCTTAGGCAGTTGATTAGATATTAATAAATAAGACATTCAAAGCTTAGAAAAATTAGGCTGCCATAATAACTAATTCCACGCGGACGAAGTTGAGGGCAAAAGCTAGTTTCATATAAATATGTCTGTAAAAAGATATCATAAAATAAAAAATAGACAATTTCTCTTTCTTACCAATTTTATAAAGGCAATTTGTTTCTCTTTCACGCAAAAACTATTAAATAGTTTTTTGTGAAACTTTACAATAATATAGCTTACATATCAGAATAGGACATAGGCTAGATTTTATTCCAAAATTCCCACGAGAACAAGAACTATGCCGGTGAAACCTGGCGTCCTTTAGCTCCTCATATTATGTGTACTCGTATTGTTATTACTTGATACACTTATTACAAATTTGTTTCTCAGTAGTAATCTTTCTATTTTGACTTCATCAAAAATAAATCTTTTTTAGCTTCTAAAAACTTATTATTATTTTCTAGCAACTCCACAGTTTTGTGAACAACGTGTATTTACACGAAATTGGCATTTGAATTAACTAGTTCAACAAAGTACCCCTCTTGACCTTTACCCAGTTTGCGGTTTTACAATCTTCGTGGAAACCCTAAACTTAATTCCTTTTGACAATAATTTAACCTTCGAGTAAGATAAGATGTTTATATCTTAAAAGTTTAACTTTAAAATAACCTGATATTATAAGTTTTACAGGTATAGAAAGCTTTTGTTTCTTTAATAAGTGAACTTTGATATTTTTTTACTCAATCACGCTAATATGGCAAAAATTCGGATAATATTTACAATATAAATAGTTTATAAACGAAATGAGCACATTAATCACTTTTTACGACCATATTTCATACTGAGAGTAATATGTATTTTTATACTTATTCTTCATCAGCCTCCTCTCCTATAGCGGGCTATGAAGCTTTAAGTTTTCAGTAAATTCTAAGACCTAAGACGGAAACTTGTGTTCGTGTTAGACCCCCGTGTCTCTGAGCGCACGTCTAGTCATCAATCCCGGTCGTCACTATCATTATCTGATAGTGATCATTATTGAAATAAATATTACAATCTCTACTAGAAGGAGGACGACCTGACACTGTACTGGGCCGTTAATTAGCCATGTTTAAGTATGATAATGATAAATCTAATAAAGTCATGTTAATCAATATTGCCCACACAATAATGCGTATTATAATCTACTCAGTAAGCTTGTAAGGGATACAATATTCGGTTATATTAAATTCTGAAGAAGCTGCTATAGAGCTACGGTCCTAAACCAACAGACCGGATCTTCCGGGATTGAGTTATTTAATAACGAAATATCTAAAGTACATAAAAGTTGCCAACCAAAATACGGCTCAACATTTCATCAATTCTATCATTATTTCTTATCAGAACGATTGTAGGGATGCTTGGAAAAATAATAGCCGTATTCGGTTCGCAGATGAATTTATTGTTTAAGTCAATACTATAATTTTTTTATTTTTTGGTATTTTAAAACGTATTTTTAACTGTCATTTAATTGCTTTGTGTCATTTAGTTGCTTTAATTTACTCAAGCATATCTAGGAGTCGGTGCCAGCCAAGGTTTTTACTTTAAGAACGTTACTACGTTAAATAAATGTTAGTTAAACTTGCTGGCACCGACTTCATAGATATGTTTAAGTCAATTCAAGCAACTAAATGACACATTTATTTTTTACTTTTTAGTGCGTTTTGAGTCGGTTCTATTATTTGTTATTTTTTTCAATAGGCTTGCACTAGATTATATAATCATGCCTGATGGAAAGCGGAGATAAAAACTCAGATGGGACGCGCTTAATTCTGTTAATAGCTTAGTTTAAATTTCAATAAAACATATAGTTTTATAATTGAATAATTTTACTCGGTATTTATTCGAGCGGTTCATAAAATTAAAAATAGTTAAACAGAAGGTTTTATCTAAATTGATTCCAAACAACGTTACGAGCAAGAGCTAGCTTATTACAATGTCCGAGCTAGTACAAAACTAGGCTTAACCAGCAATCGCCTCACTGGAGAGGAATGTGAAGCATAAACCCACCACGTCGCACAAGGCCTAGGCTGATGCACCTTCACCTTCACCTTCAAATTCCTAATAATTCACCTGAAAAATGAAAAACTAAATACCCTTTCCGGAATTAGAACTCAGGGCTTTATGATTCGAAGTCACATAAGCTGACAACGTTAAGCAGACAAACGAGACAGTAAAGCTAAACTAAAAGCTAATAAACAAACTAAAAATATGTTATTCCAAGCTATTCTTGAAATGCTAATGGTTTCCTCTGTCTTCCTCTACTTAGCTATTGAGTTATGTGGTCCGTATAATATCAATAGTTGGCTCGGAGCCAGGGTTTGCTCTTAAGACGATCTATCATCTTCTTAAAGAGCAAAAACCGGAAGGCATTAGATGCTTCGGAGAGTTTGTAAAATATAATGCAATTTGCTACTTCATTTCAGATAAAGTAGTTGTCTCTACTGCGCCAGGTCAAGGCTTTGATCTGCAGCAGTCATTTTTTAAAGTATATTTAATGCTAGCAGTCGCCCGCGACTTCGTACGCGTGAAAACCTCTTAGGTAACCTTCTAATTTTAAAGACAGACTTTCATATAAAGTGTGCTCATTCCCGTTTCCCCTCTCAATTTAATTCTTTTATAGTTTCTCGTCAACCAATATCCTTCATCCCGTCCCCAAAATCAATCCCAAAGATCTACATTTTTGTTAAACATTGTACGATATTATAAAACATTTGACCAAAGAACAATGGTCTGATATTTGTTGATGGAATTCGTAAGCGTCTACAAATGTAAACTATTACAGTTTACGAAAAATAATTTATTTTATTTTTTCAATCCATACACAAGGTCCGAATAAGTCCTTTAAATAAAATAAAAAATCAGCAATTACATTATCATAATTGAGTATGGCAACCAAGCAATAATAACACAAAGAAAGATTCAATATGACATCTGTCGGCCAACTAGGGACAGAATATCGCAAAGAAAGCATCGATACTGTACACATAAGTAGTATCGAACCAAATCGATACTTTTTACTGGTTAAACTAACTCTTTTGTGTGCCGAACTACTCGTGTTCAATGATTTTAGCTTAATTTCAGTAGAACAAACCTATAAAGTAATAATAATGGCGAACTAATAATACTTATTTTGAAATGTCAATAAATATTTTGATTTATAAACGCGTATTGCATTTAAATTCCTAATCATGACAAATGTTCTCTGCCAAAGTTCAATCTTACATGGCGGCATTTTATACTATACTAAGAAAATAAACGAATAATAGTCAAATATAATATCAAGTATCAAAAGTACGCAGTAGGTTAAATTTTGAAGAAAATGAAGATAATCATGATAAGAACAAGCATTTTTAAACGTAATTTTAATATAAAGTATAATTAGAATATTCGATATAATTAAAATTAAGTTTTAAGTCATTTCCTGAAAACTATCGAGTAAATGTATCGAATGTACTCGATACTCCAAAGTATCGATGCTTTTTTGTCTAAAACTTCAAACTTAAATATCTTTAATTCCAGACTTCACACAGTATAAAACCTTAAGAAAAAATTGTTTAGAAATAATTTCTCTATAATTTTATATTTTTTTCATTCATAGACGCAAAAAAAAGTCGTCAACAAAAATTTGTTAGGAAAATGACCATTGTTCTTTGATTACCATAAAAACGGTTCTAGTGAGTTAATCTTAAAAGATAGACATATACTATTATGAAAATTTTTTTAGATCATTTTAAGAGGAATAATTCTTTCATAATCAGTCATAAGTTCAAGATACCAAAAATATATGATTTTTGGTATCTTAAATCGTTTTCGCAGCGCACGCAACGAAAGCCCTCAAGATTGAATAATTTTCCCCGTTTTTATTCAAATATTCCATCATTTTTTCGCACCTAATAGTTGCAGCGTGATGTTAGCCTAAAACCTTCATCGATAAATGGTCTATTCAACACAAAAAGAATTTTTCAATTTGAGCAAGTAGTTCCTGAGATTAGCGCGTTCAAACAAACAAACAAACAAACTCTTCAACTTTATAATATCAGTATAATTTTATGTTATTTAGTGCCTTACGTTTCTATTGATCTTACTCTTTCTGATTTAAGCTCTATATATAAGCCAAGAGCTAGTGCAAAGTAGTAGTAGTAAGTATAACAATGATTATTTATAATTGCCTGCCTCGTTGCTCTAGTGATTAGGCTATGTGACTTCGATCATGAGGAACTACGTTTAAATTCACATTGGGTTATGGAATTATTCAGTTATTGTTTTTTCTTAAAAGTAAATTTTTACAGATTACGCCGTCGGTCCGGTCATTATCACCTTAGGGTGATAATTTTTTATTCATTAACGATGGGGTTATATCCAGTAACACGCATCGGAGCACAAGCATCCTAATGAAGCTACCACGATTTTGCAGTGCGTCGAACATGTTCGCCAACGCTAGAATTCCGGATTTCTTTGCGGTGATACGTGCAAGAATCGCCTCTTTTTGGGAGCGCTTACGTAACAGTTCCAACGAAATCCTCAGAGCAATGCATGAGCACCTGGATGTCGATATCTTCCGGCACTGGTTAAAGCAGCATCGCAGTGCGAATCGGAAGTAAATATAATTTAAATTTTGCTTTTAAATGTTTTTTACTAATTCCTAGTTTTAAATTACCTAGTTAATTATTTGTTGTTGTTAATAATTACCTAGTTTTAAATTTTAAAACTAGGTAATTATTAAAATAAAAATTTAATAGATTTAATGATTTTATATTACAATGAATTTATTATTATTATCTTACTAATTATTATTGCTATTTTAATTGTATCTTCTGTATTGGTTTTTAAATTCAAATTTTTTGTATATGGGTTATTACTATGCCTGAAATAAAGATTATTATTATTATTACTGCTTGGTGCACGATGCATACCCTCCATGGGCCCGACCCTGTACTGGATTAATCTATCTCAAGATATAAATCCTTATTTATATTCTTACTAATATTATAAAGGCGAAAGTTTGTAAGTATGGATGGATGGATGTTTGTTACTCCTTCCCACTGAATGGATTTTGGTGAAACTTCACAATAATATAGCTTACATATCAGAAAAACACTTAGCCCACATTGTATCCCGAAATTTCAAAAAAACCGCGGGCGTCCTCTAGTCAGTCATATTACACTTGAATAAATATATATACCTTGTTGTGCGAATAAAAAATCAATAGTTGAATAGAAAAGTCTTAGCTTTATACAGCAGAACGAACTTATAGAAAAGCTCGTCGAGTGTAAACAAACAAAGAACTACTTACATTTCCATCCATTCCAAAGGCTCAGCGTATCGTCTTCTTGGAACTAAAAACAAACTTAAACGGTACGATGTTCAATCAACCTTACATTTTTGCTTTTGATCAAGTTATTTATTAGTTTCTTTTCAATAAACAGCCATTTAACATTAAAGAAAACTAAATAGCTTCTTTTTTAAAGAAAACAAATCTTAGAGAAAAACGCTAAAAGATAATATAAATTTCTGCTGCCAGGAAGCTACTGATCTTCCCTTCCGAACATGTGGTAGAGTCACTACGTACTGACAGACGTGTCGCTTCAAAATAAATCATTTTGAATTGGAATTCACATAATATGTACCTAGTAAATGAAGACATGATTTTTCATATCATGATGACTTTGACCCTGACTTTGATTTTGACTAGTGGCAAAGACTGGACGACATTCAGATTTCATGCATTTGTTCTATAGATAAACGACAATATAATATTTTTATTTTAACAGAATGTCTATAAACAAATTTACATTTATTATAAAATAAATTTACTTTATTAACTCTTAATCACTAATACATATCCAGTAAGAGAATATTACAAATATTCGGTCACATAAATACGCATTTGTCTAGACTGACAAATGACTCACTTGAGATTTGAATAAATAAGCCATTCCTTTGGAGTCGAGACCAAATAAACAGTGAGTAAAAAATAAAATATCAAGAGGGAAACAAATTGTAACGCTGTCTTGTTCGTGAGGGGTCGTAGGCAGAGGAGTACCTTCGTTGATATTGAGAAGTTGGTAGTACATCTTTTTTATTATTTAGTTAGCCCTTGACTGCGTCACACCTGATGGCCAGTTAAGATGGAAGCGGGCTGATTTGTTAGGAGTAGGGTGAAATCCACACCCGTCGATTTCTACACGACATCGTCTCGGAACGCTATATTACTTAACGGTACGGATTTGTTGGTAGGGTGGTAACTATTGTGGCAGTGCCAATACTGAAAGATACATGGTCAAAAATTACTAAGCAATATAGAAAGAACACATTACCCAACTAATTTTTCTCAAATATTTTGCCGCAGCTAATTGCCTCGACCGTTGAAAGCTGGCTTGTTTTTTGCGCAAAGGGTCAGCCTAGTTATCCAACGCAGAAATGCAGCTAGTTCTTCAAGGATACTGACATGACGAAGGACTTGGTCTCTGCCTACCCCATTAGGAATGACGCTTGATGATATGTATGCATTTATATTTATTTTTGGAACTAAGTAAAATCATTGTGTTTTCGATTCGATTTGGTTAGCTTAGCTGGCATCGATCACGAGGTCCTGGGTTCGAATCATGGGTCGGGTCACGGAATATTTCTAAATTTCATTTTTCTATGAAATTCTCAGTACATTCCAAGCCCGGAGTCGGGAAGTTGGTGGTGTTACACCCCCATGTCTCGGAGAGCACGTTAAGCCGTCAGTCCAGGTCACTGAAATCAACATCTGATAATGACCGTTAATAAATGAAACATTATCACCCTAAGCCCGCCAACCCGCATTGGAGCAGCATGGTGGATCTTCGCTCTATATCCCCTCTCCTATAAGGAGGGAGGCCTGGCCCTGTAGGCCGTTAATAGGCTGATAATGATGATGATGATGATGATTCATTCATGTTATAATTCAGCTCTTTCACTGAGTATTATGTTTCTAAATTTACATAAAACAAAATCAGCAACCTTATTAATTCCTCATTAATTTTCAATCTCCAAACTTGTCTAGACATATTTTTCAAATCGTGTTTCAAATACTACGCAACTAGGAGTAATTATTCCACTTCCCAACACGGGCACAGATCCTAAACCAACAACCGCTCAAATCTGATACAGAGTTCAGTATCCTGAGCAAACAGAAGTGGTTGAAATCCAGTGAGATTTTAGTATATTAGTTGAATGTAATGAGTTCACCGTAAAATATTATTATCTGCTACCAGTGGACGCCCGCGTCTTTGTCTGCAAGAAGTTCGTTTTTTCAGAATTCGTAAAAAATCTGTTATCTGAATATCCTGAATTTGATCCAGGAACGTTCGCCTCGGTCTTCCTCTTCCAAATTTTCCATTCACTCTTGCCTTGTTTCCCTTTCGTTATTCTCCTTTCATTCATTCTCTACAGTTCATACAGTTTCTCGATTTTAGTCATTACATCTTTTTTTA
Source organism: Mycalesis mineus (assembly GCA_034621355.1). Classification (NCBI taxonomy): domain Eukaryota; kingdom Metazoa; phylum Arthropoda; class Insecta; order Lepidoptera; family Nymphalidae; genus Mycalesis; species Mycalesis mineus. Next base: position 1,507,514 of record CM067884.1, read on the forward strand.
TACCACACTGCTCTTTTATCACACTATTCTTAATTATATCACTTTGTTTTATATGGTTGTACGTAAAGAAAAAAAGAAAGAAAAATATCATCATTTATAAATTGTGCCACACATCACATTTTTCCGGTATAAGTGGGTATACCCTGCGATGTATAGAATAACCTAGAAAAATTTTTAACAAAAAATAGGAGCCAAGGTTTTTACTTTAAGATCGTTACATAGAACCCACAAACTGCTTTACTACGTTAAATAAATGTTCCTTAAACTTGGTTAGTTCATAGGTTAGCATAAATATATTGTTGCGAATTAATAAATATTTGCGAGTCGCGAGTCCTGGGTCGGGCTGTTAAATAATATTGAGTTACTCAATATTTCATGAAATTCTTATTTAAGATAATATTCAGTCTGAAATTGAGAAGTTAGTGGTGTTATGCGCAGGGCATCGGAGAGTACGTTAAAACGTCAGTCCTGGTTAATATGTCGTTTCTAAGAAACCGGCCAAATTTGGTATTGTTGAAACTGTTACTAAAAACTGATAAAAATGTAAATAGTCCTACAAAAATTTATTAGTAATTTTTTGCCGTATGACAAATCGTCTAATGTCAATTAGGAAACATTAAAAAATAATTCAGCGGTACAAGTATAATAACCCGCTAAAACAAGCCAAAGTTACGAGGTCTGGCCTCACGCCAGCCACGCGCTGTAGGCTCAAGCACAATGGATGCATTAGCTTTTATGTTATATTTGTAATAATTAGCTGATAACAGCTTTGTTTATATCAGCTTGAATTATGTAATATTTATTAATTTATTATGAATTTTAAATTATTAGCCTCATGATTCACCCCTGATGCATAAGTGGGTGATCAATAATTTTCAATATCAGCCTATTTTAACAGCTAACTTCCAGGCAAGGTCTACTATCATCATTAGCCTATTAACGGCTGATGATGATACCATCCATATACCCTCTAAAAGTTTCTAAAACCGATTGTCTATAATTTTCTCACTTAGAACCGATTTTCGGATTCACAACGGAAACGAAGTCATGTGGGTGTTTACTTTAGGCATAACTTGTAATATATAGGAAGTGTTCTACGTTGGGCCCCGTATCAATCTAAATTAAACGCATATGTAACCGCGGAGCAAGTATTACATGCCGGGAGCTAAAAACCGAGAGGAGTACTTATCCTAAAAGCAACAATTAAGAGCGAGCGCTCGGCGGCGAGTAAAGGGTTCGGCGACAGGATTTAAGAGGTCGTTTAGTACGCTTAATGTAGAGGACTAGAGTGATTTTACATTCTATCTATACTGTAGCTTGTCATTATGTTGTTTTATCTTCTCTCGTATCATAACACTTCAACAATTAAAAAAATATTCATATGTGTATGTAATGGAATTGAAAAATAAATTGCATTATTTTTATTAATAGATGTGTAATAAAATTATTATTATAAAAACAAAAAACCCAACTGCATAGAAGTTATGAACTGAAAAGAGAAAAACAAGGATCACTATATCTATATAAAATTTTAAATACTTTAAGAGAAAAACAAGAACAGTCGGGTTTTTATAATAATAATTTTATTTGAGACTTTTTTGTTTTAGTTTATGGTATAGAAATGATACGGTATACTTTTTGCCATTTTTTGTTAAAACGGCAATATAAACATGATATTTATATATTTGAAATGGTCTTTTAACGACCTTTCATTTGATACCCATATTGCTAAGATAAGAGAAAGAAATACACACATCCCTCCTTTTTTCCCCCATTTACAGCCACCATTTTGAAAATTTATATAGCCTTTGTCACTACCACAATTTTAACGAATTCAACGACACCTCACCTGTCAAAATCCGTTCAGTCGTTTAGGCTGTAGCGCGTGCCGAAGAAATGGACATACATACATACATACATACATACATACATACGATAGAAAAACATAACCCTCCTTCTGACGCAGTCAGGTAAAAATAATTTATTTACTTATAAACATGTAAAAGTTCGAACTTTAATTTTGATAACCTACGCAAGCAAATTTCTGATGAAATTTGGTGCCTGTCATTGAAATTACGTACACAATATACATACCACCACGCCTCATTTCCTTAGGGGAAGACCACGTCTTTCCACTTGCCACGATTTGCATATCCCACTCGTTTCTTCCAGTTTCATTAAGCCTTTGTTTTTAATGACTACAAGTTGGCCCTTGACTGCTATCACACCTGATGTTAAGTGATGATGCAATCTAAGACAGAAGCGGGCTAACTTGTTAGGAGAAGGATGAAAATCCACACCCCTATCGGTTTCTACACGACATCGTACCGGAACGCTAAATCGCTGGGCGGTACGTCTTTGTCGGTAGGGTTGGTAACTAGCCACGGCGAAAGCCTCCTACCAGCCAGACCAAGACAAATTAAGAAAAATCTCAATCTGCCCCGCCGGGAATCGAACCCAGGACCTCTGCCTTACACAAACAAACTGTCCAACTGAATTTGGTCCAGAAAAGTTATTAGTTACTAATTTTTACTTCCTTTCGAAGTACATGGAGGAAACACCACCAACTTTCCCAATACGGACTTACATTGAGAACATCTTGAAGCAAACGTAGAAAACCTCTATACTTCATCCAGGACCCGTAACAAGGACTTCCATAACCGAAGTTTCACTGGCTAACCATTAGATCAATAAAACCATTTCCACCAATTATGTAGATAACTAGTGCCGTCACTTTCGATTATGTCAAACATGTCGAAGAAATCTATCGATAAGTCATCAAAATACCTAATTTAAATACCGATAAAAAAACAATAAATAATCCATCATAAATTATATGAAGTAAAACATGTCTGAACAGTAAAACCTCACGAGCAAAAGATATCGCCGCTTCTCTTCACCCCAATATATATTTTTTACTTTACTTTTATTCGTGAATTGAGAGAGGTTTTCCGAAGTTTTCCAAGAATTAGACGAGGATTTTCAGCAACAATGGCTATAGAAACTCCATTGTTATTTCGGCGAGGTTGCTGTAATTTAATCCCTTTTTTGTGTGACTTAACTCTTTTATTTTCTGTATTAAGTTACAGTAAACAAGAGCTTCGTGTATTTATATTTTGATTAACTAGATTGTGCAAATTATTATTAACTTAGGTAATAAAAGAATCACCATTTTTTTTATTAATTACAAATTAGCTCTTGCCAAATAAAAATACAAGTAATTTTTTGTATTAATTTTGTGATGTACCTCATACGGTTAACTATACGATTGTATCGTTTACTTGTGTTGTAAAATTAATGCTTGCCAAACTGTTTGATTCTAGATCAACAGGAAATACCTTATAGGTTTACACGATGAGCAATAAAATATCGCTTCTTGCCAAATTTCATGATACCAGTTCAAAGGGAAGTACTGTATTTCCATGCAAGTTTAAAATATGCGACCTATTTAATGACTCCAGTAATTTAGAAATTTGAATTTTAATACTTTCAAGGTATAGTGATAGATAGACAACAGAATCTATATTATATTTGTCATTAAGGTTTGCACACCTGATGCACTTTAGGTGCTAGAATGTCAACCCTGCACCGAAAAGTCCCATTAAGTCGATTTTTCGAAGTCCCTAAAAAGGCCTTTGCGCAGCAGTGGACGTCTGTCGACTGTTAATGATGACGATAATAAAGGCACGAGAGTTTAAACTTATTTCGCTGTTGTTTAATATAATGATGCCACGGGTACCTACGTACTACGATGAGAATTTTTCTTGTCGATATTGTGATCCTGTTGCACGGACCGTCGTTACGACAGGACTGCAGGCTGTTACGAAACGCGAAGTTGACAACGTCAAGAGCAGAATTGATCTACCCTTTTTCTTTTTGCGGTAATTTCATGCTGGCTGCGGCAAAATACACTTTTCGTGGTACATACGCTTTGAAATATTATATAAATTTTTCTTTTAGGTACTTATCGTATCTTATTCAGCAATTTTTAGTGTAAACATTGATAATAACTGTAATAAGTAATAATAATGTTATGTAGAGCGTGACATCGTTCTGGGGAGTCCCTTAGGCATATAGTTTTTGGGTGTTCTCGTCTTGCTTACATCGAATACTTGCATAGACATAATAAAGTAGCCAGGATAATCCACCAACAACTTGCTTCTCAATATGGTCTTGTTGTTTTTGAGATTACCTTAAGGTACCAACCAAAAATGTAAATAAAAATATATGAGAGAAAAAAAAGCTAGGTAATTAGTTTAGCTATTTTGGTAAGTAGTAATTTCATACGAGTTTATTAACATTTACAAGAACACCAACATTCAGATCACGTTAAATATAATATTTCAATTATATGATGATCAGCCGTGTGTTCATTACAAATTCACGGGAATTTGGACAGCAACGGGTGCAAATATTTAATATTCTATTCGTGCGTCAACACAAAACGTTCATAGCGAACATTCCGACGCGAAAATTAATTCCAATTCCACGTTATTAATGGAATTAAAATACAATTGTAACGTGTGTTACTATGAAATCATTGTTTTAATTTACCATGTTGGGCGGGAATAAATTAATTTAAGACCTTTTTATATTTCTTCCATCGTTATAAATATCTCGTTAAGAGTAATGTCATACTAATGTAGATGAAAGTTAGTAATCCTAATAAGTATTATCCAGCAGGGTAGTGATTAAACATAATAAAATAATCTAAAAATTACATACACATACACATGTTGACAATTCAAAATAATAAAAAGATATTATGACTTTGACATGAAATTTTGTATCAGACTAGACCTAAACCTATAAAATGAGATTATGAGCGAATACCAGGACATCGTAGATTATAAATTCTTTAATAAATTAATTCTCAATTTGAAACTGGTAAGAGTAACATGATTTATAAGCATTATTTACATAAATTCGACAGAGATTACTAAATAAAATACTTTTAACCAAACAAATTACTTGTGTGACTTACAATTCAAACTAACGCGTTTCCACGGCTCAACTCAAGTGAATACGCTGCGATGCATGAACACGTTCATAATAAAAAGCCATGAATGCGTTCAAAAAGGAGGCATATTTCGACTAATTGATGCAGTTTCAGGCATTCATTTTAATATTAAGTTATATAATAACTTTACAAAATAAATCAAATCACCTTGAATCGCAATTTATTAATCACTTTCGTCAGTTTGAATACAATCTGCGAGACTCGTCTAATATCTATCGCGTTGCTAAAAGCTTCGTTATCTAGATTGAAACTTGTTGTTATCCTGATTTTCCCGGGAAATTTCCGGGTATTAATTTCGAATCGAATCTTCTCACCATTGCTGTCGTTGATTGATCGATGGCTCTGCGAAACACTTTCCAGCGGCACACCGGAAAATCCTCAGGGAAACACCCTCCATTTAATACCGAGCAATTGTATATCAACGGTGTGTTTGACTGAAAGCAATCTTATAAGTGTATTGAAAATGAATACCAGATACTTCATAAACAATTAATAAATAATTTTATTTGCTTTCTTCAAATTTTTTTCCAAGTACAGAGCTAAATTTTACAAATTTGCAATATATTTGGTTTTATGAGAGTAAATATTTATAACTTTAGCAAAGCGACAGTTATTCATCTGAACTTCGAAAACGGCTCCAACAATTTTCATAAAAAATTATGTGCAGGAAAGGAGGATAGATTAGACTAAGTTACATTTTTAGAAAAAGTATAATTTCCAAAAAAAAATCGGGTACTTTTTATTTATCAACTACAAGTTGGCCCTTGACTGCTATCACACCTGATGTTAAGTGATGATACAATCTAAGATGGAAGCGGACTAACTAGTTAGAAGTAGATCGAAATCCACATCCCTTTCCACTTTTTTAACATTTTCAAGACGACTCAACAAAATTCTAATCTGATAAACTTATCGACGTGTCAAGTGACAAACGAACTGGTACTTGAAGGTTAGCCGTACAGATACAGAATGGCAGATTGTTGGGCTCTTTGAATTAAAAAAAAAAGATATATTTTTGTTATACTTTTTGTAAATATTTTCTTCTTATTTCCATCTGTTTTCCTATAAATAAGTGTAAATAGTTTCTATTTAACATGCGAATAACTCAACATAAATCGGCACAAGCTCAAAGTATCGACCACGGTTCTAATACTAAAATGATTTATGGCCTATCGTGCCAGGAGCATTGTGAGTTAATCCTCACAAGTCAATGCCTTTGCCGAGAATTTCCTGATGGAAAATTCAATATCTTTTTAGGCCTGATCCGGCTTTAACCTTATGATCCGTTGAATAAGTTAGTAAATAGATCAATTGGGTAGTTAAAGGCTTTTACTAACTTTTAACTTTTTGAGACATTTAATATCCGGTCTTCCTGACGAAGATTTTTGCAATTTGTTTAATAGCTACCAAATTATTAAATATTATATTTTGACGGTACCCGTGGCGGACGGATTTGCAAAACAGAGGTCCTGGGTTCGATCCCCAACTGAACCGATCGAGGTTTTGTTAAATGGTCCAGGAGGCTGGTGGGTGACTGGTTATCAACCTACCGGAAAAATACTCCTATACCGCCAATTGATTAAGCGTTCCAGTACGATGTCTTGTAGAAACAGAAAGGGGGTGTGGATTTTCACTCTATTCCATCATCACTTACCATCGGATGTGATTGTAGTCATGTTACCAATTTCAATCATTTCAAATCAGTTCATTAGCTTAGACATGTACAGCATAAAATCCATCAGAAGAATACTATGCGCTAACTTCTTGGAATTAACTTTGAATTTAATAATATATGCGAGGCGTGGATACTCACTAAAGCAAACGTTTAGAAGCGTTTGAGATGTGGGTGTATAGGCTCAGGCTCAAAATATCATAGAAAAACAGGATGCGAAATGAGACAGTACTGCGAAAAATGTCCAAAAACTGAAAAATCTGGAAGCTCTAATTGAAATTATAAGTAGTAATGATCGCCAACCTTGGCACTTGAAAAAGAAGAAGAAGATTTAATAAACATTAAAATGCTACTTTCCACGAAAAACTAAAATCTGCCTTTTGTAAGTTTCGCTATTGAATATTATTGTAGAGTCAACATCTCTTGAGGACACTCCAGTGCAGGAATGAAAATGGCGTATTTATCAAAAGACTTTCGTGGAAAATAGCACAACGAATTTTGTGTTTTACCAACCATAACGTAAACAATTTGAAGATTGGATATAGAAAAATAAAACATCTGTCACAGACAACAAGGCCTTGACCACATAAGTACAGACATAACATAAGTAGCACAGAGACAAAGCTTCATACTACCGCGCGAAGCGGTTGCACTACAAGCATGCGGGGCATGTGTGAGTGACCACCAGCCGCTTGTCGCGTACGCGGTTAAACTGGAATAAACCGGTCTATGCTGGCACAGTTAGTTCACAATTTTAGGGTCATGTCAGTGCGACACGTTGTTTGTTTGGTTAATTGGAAGCAAGTACCTATTATATTGTGACAAACGTACCAAAATAGGTAACAATTTTGCACGTTCTGAAGAAGCTTTGTCTCTGTTCCGTTTATCTAGTCACGTGCCTTGACTACGATGCTTACGTTCACTTAGAACGAATTTCTCGATACTCTTACGGGAATGGCATAATACACTCGAATTTAGCGTTTGGGAATATTGGTAATCTTCAAGTACAGACTTAAAAAATAGCATCCTTTGACGCATCCAAAGTGTAGAACCAGACGGCGAGTAAGGACAACGGCTTAAGGGTTGAAAGCGTCAACCTAAAATAATTCTCTTGAGAGTGGAAGCGGCGCTCTTTGATCTGAAAGGGTTTGGTAGTTCAAAGGGATAAAGTCGTATGGCTATGACACTTTTTGGGAAACGAAATTGAAAATTTTTGGTTAAAGTATTGGCTTTAATCGGAGTTTTTTTATAGCACGCTGTCACAGCGTAAAACAGTTAAAATAAGAGTAAATAAAATTTTTAATATCGCCTCTTTGCTTCAATAACGTGATAAGTCCGAAAAATCGTTTTTTTTTTTATTTGATTATTGAAACCGCAGTGCCCGATTTTATTTTTCCACAAATCGTGGTATCTTTTGTACATTTAGCAGTGAATCTATGAGTAAAAGAGAAAGAACAACTGTGTCAGAGCGCGATATCACGTTGTCTCTTACTGCGCGGATATTTGTTTCAACAACGAAACAAAACAGTTGTCACTACGCACGTAGCGAGGAAGGTGCCCTCTTATTTCGGCAAAAACGTGACATCACGAAGTTATCACTTTGTGGTTGCAAAGGTATGTTATGTTTCAATTCTTATTTCTTATTCTAAAATGTGGTATTGTGGGTTGACACAGTGTTGTAGAAAAATGTGTGTCATGTCTTCATTGTTTTAATTGGTCATATAACATTGTTGCCGAAAGAATGAGAATTTTGCTACGTGTTATCATGAGATACAACATTGTATTTGATAAAACTTTTCCTAATACTAAAATCAAGTAATAGTTATCTGCTGATGTTCCGTTATTGAACTAAACACGAGTGAATTTGACCAGTAATATTCCAAAATATTACTATGTTGATGCTAAAACAAATAACTAGTTGCACATATTTTTTCAGATCAATTCGCGATCTAAAAGACTTGTTAATCTTGTATTGACAACGGACAACTCGAACACACCTGTTACAGGGAAAAGTGCAGGTATTTTTTTGTATATTAACTATGGATGATCTTTAAAACTCCGGCGCCGCCCCCCACGCGGCTGATTTAGTATCCCCCTTCTACTTTATAAAGCGTGGTTGGTGTACGTGTCCTACCTACATGTAATTTTCAACTTTTCTGTGCGCGGTGTTCTATTCTAGACACTGAGTTTACTATAGATATTTTTTCAATCGTACTAAAATTAAACATTTAGTTAAAAAAAAAACTTTTTTTTTAGATAAGGCCGTTACGTTAAACTCAGGGGATGCACGGTCAAAGATAGAAGAAGCAACGTTAAATGTTGATGATGCAACAAAAAAAAGCGGCATCACCAACATCTTATCGCCTTCGTTGTGATTCGACGAGCAGCAGCAGTAGTTCTTCAAGCGACTCATCATCAAGCAGCTCATCTAATACGCCTTTTGTTGAAGGTAAATTTCACTAGTGTTGTATTTTTTTTAATTTGTCTCATCATAATTACATTTCAACCATTATTATTTTGTATACAGATAGCGACGGTTCAGTTAAAGACCCAAACTATGAAGTTATGGAGCCTCAAAATGGTTCAGATTCTGACGAAGAAGTAGCTAATAATAGCGTAAGAAACCAAGATGTTGTTTCAGAAGAAATTGTTATTCATACACCTACAGAAGACTTCGGAATGGTTCTTGGCAGTGATTCAAAATTCATCAGCGATGGCAAAAAAACGATTGTTATTAAAAAGAAAAGGAACACCAACGTCGAATTAAAAAATGCATATGTCCGAAAACCTGGGATATCAGATAAGATAAACAAAGATCTTATTCCTAGATACCATTTTTTTTTTTCTCTCGTGGGGAAATCCTCATGGATACCCACTTGCCAGGGGAGGCAAACAGGTTATGTCGGACTCCTACCGACTAAAACCCCACGGCTTAGCAACCCGTAGCCTTTACACTGGGCCATGGGAACGGCCTCGCACACAACCGCAACCCAGACAGCAACGCCCGCAAGAGCAGGCCCTCCTCTACGATTTATATGCACTAAACTAATTAAAGGCGTGAATGTATAACACGCCATCTGTCTCGAGGATTGATCTCTAGTGAGCGACGGATTCCCCATAATAACCGTCGCCCAGAGGTCCTCGTTAGGGAGGCAAGTGGCGGTCGTGTGCGAACCGTCTGCGTCCGACTCTCCTGCGGCGAATCGAATGAGGCTCAGCGTCAGCCTCCCTCAAGCGTTCCGCCGCCTCCTTTTGCGACATTACAGTTTCACAAAACGAGACCATAGCTTCCCAGGATTTGTCATTATCTGTCATCGCTTTGACGACAGCAGGCAATGACAGGTCATGTCCTATTGCTGCCACGAGAGTTTCGCGTGGCTCGGCCCAACTTGCACATTCGGCCAAAGTGTGTTGTGCAGTATCTGAGGCACAACCACACTCGTGGCATTTCTGAGTAGGCTCTCTACCGGCCACCTTCCACAGGTACCTTCCAAAACACCCGTGTCCCGACAGGACCTGTGCAAGAAGGAAAGTAATTGCCCCATGCCTCCTGTTAGTCCACTGTTGAAGTACAGGCCGAATTGCTTCAATGGTCCTGAGACCAGTACTGGGTGAATCGAGTTTCACACACCATTGTCGGAGAAGTTCTTTATTCGCTGTACGCCGCCAACCAGCAATCATACGTGGTGATGGATAAACCCCTTGAGAACGAGATACCATAGGCCATTTTATGAAAGTTTGTAGCTTTTAAGAAAAGCCATTTTTTATAATTTAAGTGATTTTAAAAGGCTGATTTTATGAACATTTAAGCCAAAACATAACTAAGATTGTTACACACTTTAAGATAGTGTGTTATCATTTGATTGTAAGGACAAAATATTTTTGCAAAATTTATATTTTTTATTTGTTAACAAGCAGTACTGAATTATTTTTGAGATTCGTTTTATTTTTTAGTTTGTTAAAATTATTCTTTTTACGTCCATGACGAGTTAGATGTTGTTAATGAATAATTCTTGCAATTATATTGTATTTGCAAATGTAAACTCTTGAATAAGATTTTCTCGTTTCTTCAACAATACTCAATGTTTACTTAGTTACAATAAGGTATGATTCAATTATTAGAGACTGATTATTCATAAGTACAAACTATTAAGCTAATAATTTAATTTCTCCATAATAATTGTGATATTAGTACATAGTCATAAGATCTTTCATTGTGAATTTTGAAGTGCATTTTGCAATTGTACTGTTTCCAATAAAGATTGATACTGATTTTATTATATTATTTTATTTCAACAATGTGTCCTCATAATATAACTCAGTTTCATAAACAAAATAATATCATCAAAAACGTGACAACTTAGTTTGAAACACTTATTTTACTATATATTTGCAAGAACAATGTGACATGTTTGCCCCTTTTTTTTAAATAAAGCCAATTTCTTACTAAACTTCTAAAACATCAGTTTTTTAATACGTTTTCTTTTAGTTAATAAGTCATACTTTATAGTATATTATATAATTACTGTAAAAAAATAGTATATGCTACACAATTATTTTTTGAATGTTTGAAAACCCTCTCCTGTAAAATTCCACTTTTCAAGATACCACATTATTGAAGCAAAGAGGCGATATAAGGGTAGGACAGCATAAATCTGTTTAAATTAAAATAAATAAAAAAGAAATATAAACCGAATATTTTGAAGTATGTGCTATAATGACACTTGTAACAATTGAGCACTTTAGAAAATGCTCAAGTACCTTAAGATGAAGCTTCAATAACCTTATACAAAGATGTCGCATAACCAAATTCATGACTAGGCCAAGCGGCGAACTTGTATGAAAGGATTTATGAGAGTGGAAGAACCTATGCAAGGACCGTGACAAATGAAAGGATGTAGTCTATGCCTACTCCTATGGGGATGAGGCGTGCTGTATTTATGTTGTAAATATGTGAATTCATGATTTGCAAGATTTTTACTTTTTATTTGTCGATAACAAATTATGATAAGATGTATTTATCTAAAAGTGAGTTAGTGTAGATAGCTTTTGAGTGAAATCACGTATTTGAAGTTGTAATATCAATGATGAAAGACGGGTCCGTGCTCTGGACTGAAGCCAACGCGGCACCGGCGAACTTTAAAATAGTTGTAAGAGGTTTTGTCTACATCTGTTAGGCTGGCTGTCCATCAAAGATATTCATTTTAACAGTCATACTACAAATAAACTAATATTTGTCCCATTAGTATAAGTTTTTATTATATTGTTATTCTTTATTTGTATTCCACACACACAATAAAAAAACAGTACAGAGAAAACTTAAAAAATATGTAGGGTACAAAAGGCGGCCTTATCGCTCAGCAGCGATTACTGCCAGGCAACACTAGGCTTAGGAAAAGTATAAAGTAAGAGACTACAGGTGGCATACTTATAAAATATACATAAATTCAAATAATTCATACAATTACATCCTAATACATAAACCAGACTATACGAATAACACCAATAATAACTATAGTATAATAATATCATAAAATTTCCAAATTTATTAAAATATAATCGGCTGAAACTCAAGTTGCCGGTTGCGTGTTAGGGCGTTGCTAGCATAGAATGTAGGTTATATTATTTACACAATTATTAATTAAGCTATACATAAATCAATACAGTTTACCAAATTTATAAATTCTATATTTATGCATTTATTGTTCTTAGTGAGATACACGAGATATGGGCCTATATCAGTTACATACGATTACAGAACAGAACTTGACCATGTAATTTGAAAATATTTGTTTGGTTAGGGAGCGGGGTAAGGCCGGCGAACAATGATGACTCACTGCATTCTTAACGAACTATAGGCTCTCCGTTCTCAGGCTCATTCAATCTTTTTATGCTCTTAAATTCTTTGTTACAGAGAAAACATACATTTAGTGGAAATAACTTTTCATTACAAAATAAAACTAATCTGAACTGGTCTGAACATTTTGCTAACGTACCCTCGGTTAGAAATTATCAGAAATGTCCAGTGGAATACCGGCTTTAAAATAGTTGTAAAGAGGTTTTGTCTAGATCTGTTAACGTTGGTAAGAAATGTAGAACAAGAGAGGAAAGTTTCGGAAATTCGGCAAGATTGTAAAACTTATAGTAAAGGAAAATACCATTAGGAAAAGTAAGAAACTTTTGCAATTTTAAATGAGTTTCGAGGTGTTATACTTTATGAAAAGGAATATTTTGAGATATTTTACTGAATTCATGTTTCCATTCATTTATTAATAGAGTTTTCTTGTAGGTAATTAATATTGAGTATGTAAGTAAACTATTCAGTAAAATATGTTATACTATTTAGTAAAATAGCCATAGCCTCTTTATTGCCTGATACTTATACCTGGGTCAGTGAGAAAAATCTCAATCGCTTCGGTTGGGAATTGTACCCAGGATCACCCATGTATAAATTCACTACGAACATGACATAAAATAAGTCAATAGTGGGTAGCGATTTAGAAGGAGGCAGATATTTATAATAAATGTCGTCCAGAAAAATGCTACTGCCTTGTTATGTTGTGTTAATGTATTTTTACGGATGACCCCTCGGAGGAATTACGAGGTAAAAGAGTTTATAATTGGAAATCTCATTTGGATTAAAAGTAAATGCAAGTTAAAAAAGGAATAAGTTAAAAGAATGGAACAATTCAAATTTATTTCGTGTGCAGAACAAAGACTAGAGTGAGTTCAAAGCGAGTTGTCGTTGAGTTAAAAAGGTTGAAGGAATGTAGGGAGATGTTCCCTACGAGTGTGCGTGTAAGGACGATGGATCTGTAGTGGTCCCCCAGTGTGGTTGGAGTGTGTGGCCGTGAGGTGCTGAGGCAGATCATCGTCGCCGCCGTGATGGGTTCCTTCAGGCATAGACGCGTCAAACGACGGCGTCGTAGCGTGCTGCATCGAATCTTGTATACCTATCTATTTATTTGTTAATAAACGTCTAGTTCTCCGTTGTGTGGTTGTTCTTCCAATCCCCGACCCCTATAGGTGGTAACAGTATATTTTTTAGGGAAAGCGAAAATACATAGAATTGAAATAAACAAGCAATCACACGGTTATACAGCAAAACTGTAATCCCTATCGTAAAACACTTTAATATCGGCGCTTCTACGTAAACCAATTTACACGTCTTTTTCAGTTCACTCCGACAAATCGTTGGATCCATACTATTTTGGCGGGAAAATATTGTAATGGCGTCTGGAACGGCCGCTTCGAAATTACAGGCAGCAAAACACGCAGCTCCGGAAATATAGTCCTCTTTTTGTGCAATTAAATAACTTGCGAGAACACGACGTTGTTGCATTTTCCTTGCTTTCAGACTTTTATTAAAAAGTTTAATATTTTTAGAACATCGCCCTTTTAATATACTTGCGACTTATCTTAGCAACTGCTCTTTTATAGTTGAACATATATAAATACCTTTAGAGGACGCCCGCGGTTTCACCCGCGTAGTTCTCGTTCTTGTGGGAATTTCGGGATAAAATATGGCCTATGTGTTATTCTGGTATGTAAGCTATTATATTGTGAAGTTTCATCAAAATCCATTTAAATTCAAATTTTTTGACGGCCGAGTGGCGCAGTGGGCAGTGACCCTGCTTCTGCGTCCTAGGCTGTGAGTTCGATTCCCACATCTGGAAAATGTTTGTGTGATGAGCATGGACGTTTTCCCATGTCTGGGTGTTTATCTATATATTATAAGTATTTACGTATGATATATATAAAAAATATTCATCAGTTATCATAGCACCCATAACACAAGCTATTTATGAGTACGCTTACTTTTGGGCTATATAGCGATTTGTGTAATTGTCCTATAATATTTATTTATTTATTTAATAGTTTTTGTGTGAAATAGTAACAGATATCAATATATACAAACTTTGACTGTTTGTATGTTGTATACTACTAATAATAAATCATTTATCCTTTATAATTATCACCTCAAATAATTCAATCTAGCCTGGCAAAGCAAGTAGTACAGTTAAATACTGTAATACCGTAATTTTTACCATATTATTTTCCCCTCTCCTACGAGGAGGGAGGTCTGGCCCTCTAGTGGGTCGTAGTTTGGCTGATAATAAAGATGATGATGATAATAATTATTATTTGTTAAAAAATAGTTTTGCAGTAAGCAGAAACTACAATATACAAATATCGTTCTGCAACTGCAAGTGTACTTTATGTGTAATGGTACATGCATTAGAATAATGCTTCCTTGGCAAGCACTTCGGGCTGTCGACGCTGAGATACGGAGCTCGTTAAGTCGTTTGGTGGCAAATATGGCTGCCTTTCTTTCAAACATAACGTGAAATGTATGTTTTATTATTTTCATATTACATTAGTATTGAGGACAATCTATAATAAATAAAACCACACTACGAAGTAAAAATAATTTTATCATTATCATTATCAGCCTATCAACGGCCCACTACAGGACCAGGCCTCCCTTCTTGTACGAGAGAGTTGCTTGTATTCGAGTAGGGCGGCGTAAGGTGATAATGTTTCATTTATTAACGATCACGAATGACACTTTCACAGAAGAATGAAAAACTCCATGAATTATTACATGATCCGATCCAGGACGTCGTGATCGAAGCCATATAAGCTAATCACTAGACCAACGAGGCAGTAATTTGTAATTACTAAAAATTATATACTGAACCCAAGTCAGTGCCTGCTGTCAATCCTACCGTCCGTTCGACATCCGTCATGTTTAAGGAATGTTTATTTAACGAAATAACAAAGCACTTTATGTGTTCAAGGGATGTCATCTTCGTAAAGGTGTAGATTTCTGCGATGCTTGGCAGTCCTATGATAGAACGGTCCAGCACCGTTCTATCATAGGATAGGACCATTTTATGATTCAATAAAACAAAAAAATATTTAGTATTGTCGATCATTGTAGGTACTCTAACTGAGTTTTCCATATAAATTCGTTAACATTTTCGTGGAATAAAACAAAATAAGTTAATATTATTTTAGTTAATTGTAATTGACAGGTGTATTTACATAATAATTAATTATACATTACAATACCACATTATTAATTATGATTCAAATTATGATAGCGTTTTAAAATAATGTTTAACCACCATTCCAATAAATACAAATAAGTCTAAATTGTATTTAGATTTATAAATGGCGAATTTAATTACTATAAATAATTAGTATTTATCGGTTTACTATAGGTAAAGGTATCGCTGTTTAGAGAAAAGGAGATATGGAACGTTGATCCACCACGCTGTTCCATTGTTGGTAAGCGGGTATAAGGTGGTAATGTTAGACTATGTAACGAGTACCGTGATGACCGTGACCAACGGTTTTACGTGTTCTTAAAGATAGTGATACCACCGACTCCGGGTGGCATACACAAAACACGTCTCATTGCCATAGGGGTAGGCAGAGACTACATCCTTCTATTTGCCACAGTCCTTGCATACTTCTTTAGCTTCTTCCACTCGCATTAATCCTTTTATACAAGTTCTTCGGTTTAGGGTACTCTTGACCTGGCCATATTTTAAAATTTCCTGAATAAATGCCTATTTTCATTCACTCTTGCCTCATAAATCTCTATTGTTAATCTCTGTACATGCCCAAACCATCTAAGCATCACTTTCCTAATGTTAGTTACTCATCTTCTTTTACACCACACATCGTAATATATAAGAATTTCCTGTACCTAATGTTAAAGCTAGTAACTAGATTATTGGTTTATAGTTTATTGTAGCCAATACTCTATTTTAGACGATGGTATCTGCATGGTCATCTATTTTTAGTACAAAAATCTAGCCATTGAGGCGATGCTCTTCTAGCACAGAGTGGCCACATTAGGATCCCGAGAACAGCTTAACGATGGTCATACGTTCCCGTCGACATAGATCGACAAGTTAAAGTGCTCTCGAAAGGCCATTATTCTAATGCGAGTACATACGCTACCCACTGCCAGTTCGCTATTTAATATTTAACATTTAAAGTACTTTAAAACGAACGTATGTAGTAACTAACATTCATCAATAGTTTATCAGGGTGTAAATCGATCGTTCTTTTTAATAATTACAAGTTAGACTTTGACTGCAATCATATCTGATGGTTAGTGAGTGCATTTTACTTATACGCTGATGACACCGTGCTAATTTACTTTGGTAGTTCTGTTGAGTCTATCATGAGAGAAGCTCAAAGTGATATAAATAATCTCAATGTATGGTTTCAATGTAACCTGCTAACTATCAACACCACTAAAACAAACTACATCATATTTACTTCAAAAAATAAGAAAATAACTAATTTTGACTATTAATGGAGACATTTTAATCAAATCAAACAGTCAAAAATATCTCGGCTTGATACTTGACAACCATCTGACGTGGAGAAATCATATAGATAAGCTTCGTAAAAAACTTTCATCCCTAATGGGGTGTCTACGAGGTATTGTGCATTGTTTACCAAAAAGTGTAAGATACACTATTTATAACTCACTCGTTAAACCACACATTGATTACCTAATCGAATTATGGGGGACAGCAGCAAAAACGAACTTAAATTTCATTCAGAGAGCACAAAATAAAATTATTAAGGTTTTGTTTCATTACGACTTTCTAACACCTACTAGTATAATATACAAAGAAATAAAGTTACTAAACATAAAACAAACATACATATATAGCACTTCAATATTAATTCGGAAAATATTAAATAAAGATATACACTCAAAAATTACTTTTACAAAAAAAATTCAAGTACAAAAACGGGCCTTTCGCCGAGCAAACCACCTTCTACTAAATTATAAACCTCGCACTAGCTATGGCAGCAAAAATATTATATTTGAAGGAGCACAGATTTACAATAAACTACCATCCGATATAAAAGAAGCAAAATCTATGCCTGCCTGTTTATTTTCAAGAAGAAATTAAAGTTTTATTTACTTAATAACATATCACTGTAAGTCGTATCTAGTAAGCATTGATCTTTGTTCTGTTAAAACTAGTCGTGTGTTCCTCGTAATAGGTATGTAACTTTGAAAGTGCGGGTACTTTAACAATTAAATAATGTATTATAAGTATTATTTAAGCCTAATTTGTATTGTACACTTAGTTAAATAGTTTACTTAGATTAATTAGTATAGTTTTTCTCATACAAGTGAATTTATTGTAATTCTTTTGAGAAAAATAAAGATCTTCAACCTCAATTTAAGATAGAAGCGGGCTAACTTATTAGAAGTGTGACGATAATCTTTTCACATTCCGCTTGGCGGTACTTCAGACAATGTGGCTGGGAACCGAACCTGGGACCGTCTTATAAATTCTCCACGCATACCACTGCACCACGGAGGTCGTTAAATTAAGGTATTAACGCCCACACGAAACGCCGAGGACTCTTATCTTCCTTCAATATATTTTTTCTACTAGAATCACTTTAAAAAAATATTTATTAAAAGGATAAAAGCTAGCTTATTAAATATTTAATGAAGAAGAAATCCTTTACAACATCACTGCGGAAACATCAGCATAAAGCAATTTCAATATTGGTAAATTCCTAACCACATTTTTCATCAAAATATCTCCAATAGATAATTTTCGTTACGAAAAAGGATCACAAAAATAAATTAAGTGTAAAAAGAGCCTAAGTTCGGTAGATACAAGTTAGCCCTTGACTGCGATCACACCTTATGATAAGTGGTGTCGCAATCTAAGATGGAAGAGGAATCTCTTGCTAGCAGTAGAATGATATCCAAACCTTTTTTTATTTCTTCACGACATCATACCGGAACGCTATATCTCTCGCCGGTATATCTTTGTCGATAGGGTGGTAACTAGCCCCAGCCGATGCCTCCCACCAACCAAAAGGTTTCTTTACCTCAATCTTATAAATCTGCTGTACATACCGCTGCACCAGGGAAGCCGGCAAATGTCAAGTTCTATAACATATTTGTGTTAATTTTATGATGAGAGACGAATATCTTAGCATTCCATGGATTCACCGTGCAGGCGCCGGGTCCATCGCGTGGCTGAGAGAAAAACTCCGAGCAGAGCCTGAGACTTGTGACACGGGTGTAGGTTTAAAAGAGTACTCTTAGTGACGCGCGTCAACACTCACCTCCTCTGTTCAAGTTATTCTCCCTGCCCAGCCAAATTCAAAAGGACCCTACTAGAGCAGCTTTGGACATTCGTTCCAATATGGAGCTTACTGCACTTCTAGTAAGGCCAAGGTCTTTTAGCAGGTTATAAAGAGACTTCGCTGGTGTACCTCTCGCACCCACTTCTACCGCGTATAAACTAACCACATAGCCATTTTTAGTTAGTTCATTAGTAAGATCATAATATTTATTCACTTGAATACATGGTCTTGATGATAACTAAGAGTTTCATATGTAAAAATGTGTGTTTGTTTGTTGCGCAATCATAACTATCGAAATATCGACAAAATAAAAACCGTCGCTTATCGTGGTACGTACCCGTTGAAATATATTATTATGTCGAACAACCACGAAATTAGCTTAAAATCATTATTATTTTATTTCTTTTTATATAAAAAGATATTGTACCCGAGGTAAAGAAACCTTAACTTTAAACTAACGTAACTTTCGTCTGGTATCAGATTTATTACATTCAATTCAATACTGATGAATATCCAATATATAACGCTTTTACAGAGACCTGATAAAGCTTATTCGGGTTTCTATCGCTTACTATATTAAATATCTACATATATTTAGCTGTCATATTTTTTCTCAGTTTTCTTTGTTCCTAATATTCGAGATTCGAACGGTTTGAATATTTTTTATTACACTTATATTATAAAAGCGAAAGTTTTTTAGTGTGTATGTTTGTTAATTTTTCAAGCCGCAACTATAGACCTGACTTAGCTGAAAATTGGAAGGAAGATACGTTATACCAAGGATTAAAACAAAGGCTAATTTTTATTTCTAAAGTAACCCTGGAGGCTATTTTTAACCGACGAAAAAAAAACGGAGGAGATTCTCAATTCGACACATAATATATATATATATTTTTTATCTAAGACCACGCATAACTTTTTACAGAGTTATCCGATTTTGATAATTCTTTTTTTATTAGAAAGGGCACGCTAGTCCCATAGTCACTATGTTAGTGTCTGTTGATGATATCCTGGGAAATTGAAGGAACTTTTCAAATTTTATAGGCACAATTGCAGCAATTTCGGTTTTTGTGTAAGTATCGGTAGCTTTTTGGCTACATGTGCCATATAATACACTATAAGAGTATAGTACGAGTACGTAGGAGTTGGTGCCAGCCAAGGTTTCTACTTTAAGGACATTACCTAGAACCCACAAACTGCTTTACTACGTTAAATAAATACTCCTTAAACTTGCTGGCACCGACTTCACAGACATGCTTAAGTAAATTAAATTAAAGCAAGTAAATGACACAGTTATTTTTTACTTTTTACTGCCTTTTGAGTCGGTTCTATTTTTTGTTAAAAAATTTTTGATATAATTAACTTCGTATGATATTGTTTAAAACGTGGTCCATCGAGTCACCTTGTACGTCATAACATTACAGAACCAAGACTTTTTATTTTCGAATTAATTTTAAAGTACGGAACCCTAAAAGCATTAGAGAGGGGCCCGAAAATCTAAAACGGAACTGAGTTTGAAGAACACTTCTCCTCAAAGCAACAATTTGAGGCGCGCTTCGGTTTGGGCAAAGGGAAATGCGACAGAATGTCACAGCTTTGTGTCACTATGTGGCGTAAAGGAGCCATTTTGCTTCTCTGAGTATCAAGGCTGTAGCTAGGCGTCGCATAATCGGATGATTAAGAAATTTATCTGTCAATTAAGCCTTAATAGGGCAATGTTTATACAGGCTTTAGAGGTCTAGGGTTTGATTCCTGCTTATTATACTAAATTTATTGCAACAAACGAAAAGGAAGGAAAGGAAGGTAATTTTTTTTTTGTTGATATGGGACTCGTTCGCAAAAACTAATTCGATTGGCGGTACATTTTGCTGAAGTTTCGGCCAATGTCTACCTACTCTACTAACTAATATCATAATTATCATCATTGTCAGTCTACTAACGCCTCACTACAGGGCCAAGCCTCCCTCCTCATAGGATAGGGGATATGGAGCGTAGACCCACCATGCTGCTCCAATTCGGGTTGGTGGGCTTAGGGTAATAATGTTTCATTTATTAATGATCACTATCAGATGTTGACGACAGTGACCGGGACCGACGGCTTAACGTACTCTCCAAGGCACGGGGGTGTATCACCACCAACATCCCGACTCCGGGCTTGGAATTTACTATGAATTTCATAGAAGAATGAAAAACTCAGAATTATTCCGTGACCTGATCCAGGATTCGAACCCAGGACCTCGTGATCGAAGCCAGTTATTCTAACCACTAGACGAACGAGGCAGGTTAACTAGTATAGTATCTGTTTATTGATTTAGAGATCAGTCTATGTGGCTTCGATCACGAGGTCGTGGGTTCAAATCCACAACAAAGAAAAGAAAGCTAAATCGGTTCAACTGTTCTCAAGATTTGAGCTTAACATTCAGTGATTCATTTTTATATTATAGATTACTACCCTTAAGTCTGAATATTTTGATACACTTTATGATCTGTAGCCACAAAACCTAACCATAAAACCATAGAAGCAGTTGCAAGAGTTCTGATTTGTGGTTTCGAAATACTTTTCTATGATTGGTAGAAAGGATGACGCAACCGACGCAAAAGCGAACGCATCAGTGTGAGTGAGGCTTAACGGCTCCACGCGGTTTACCGAAAAGCAATCGACGTAAAAATTGCCGGAAAATCCGATACAAAAAGCTTTCAATGGCCTACCCTCAAACGGCGTCCATTTCGATAAATGTTTTATTTTCAACTCTGCAAGATGTCAGACACAAACTTGTTTAGAATTTCGTACAAGATTTTTTTAAATAATTTTTTTTGTTAATTAATAATAATTTTACCCTGACCTCCGCTCCTTTACTGAGATTCTTACCCTTTATTTTTAATAGAGATTCAGAATTGATATTGGATATTCCACTTTATGAAGATGACTTTACTTTATAAAAGTTAGTAAGGTGTATAAAACTTACGTTTGTGTATTTCTTTTCGCTAAAAGTTGCCATTAACTGCAATCACATCTGTTGGTAAGTGATGATGCGAGCTAATTTGTTGACAGTGATGAAATCTACACCCTTTTCAGTTTCTACACGATATCGAACGTTAAATCGCTTGGCCACAACTGAAGCCTCTCATCAGGCAAACCTGGACCAATTTAGAAAATCTTAATCGGCAAAGCCGGGAATCAAACTCAGGATCTTCGTTTCATAAATTCACTGTGCATGCCACTGTGCCACGGAGGCCGTCAAAAATAAAAAAAGAAAGAGGGTGTGTGTCTGCAACTAATATGACGACCTTCGTGGCGCAGTGGTATGTGCGGTGGATTTATAGCCCTCTTCCATCTTGACTGCATCTATCTTGTTAGACTGAGAGAAATAGAAACGTCACACGACTCTTTTTTGATGAAAGTTCCATTCGTGAAACAAAGCCTTCGAACTTCCTTTCCCCGTCAATAGATATAATATTAGCTTAACCATTACGTAATGTTTTCCAGATAGTTTCCTGGCTCAAGGCCAGCGTCCAGCCGACCCTTCCAAATTGGCACGATTCCCCCACCCTTCGAGCGAAGGGCGCAATAAAGTCTTCATAAAACAGCGTGGGAATTTCAGGCGGGTTATACACAAAATATGGCAACGCGCATACCTAGGGCGTTATAAGATTCTAGTTATTTTTTTATTATTGTTATAATGTAAAAGAACAATTAAAATTTTAACCATTTATCGGACGGAGCGAGACATCCACGCATTGTGGTCGAGAGTTATTGGTTTGTAATCTACCTACTAGTAATTACTTAGTTATTATTAGTAAGTAAAAAAAACCCAGGTACTTAACGCTTCTCTGTTCTGTGTGTTACACAAATTCATCGCACTCTTTGTGACATTTTGTTCCGCGATATCCCGCTCTGTCCGTTGTTAAGCCATACTAAACCATACCTTTTATCACTTTTATGATCAACAGCAGATATACGTTCACCGCTGGACATAGATACTCTTTTAGGGACTTCTAAGAACCACAGTCTTGAGCCGTCTGCATCCAACGGCTTCTTGCAATCGCTTGATTGAGTCCATGATCCACCTAGTAGAGGATCACCTAATACTGCGAAGTCGCCAATCCAGCATCTTAAAACCCTAATGTACCATCAGTTCTTTGCAATTTTTTGACGACCTCCGTGGCGCAGTGGTATGCGCGGTGGATTTATAAGGCGGAGGTCCTGGGGTCGATTCCCGGCGGGGCAGATTGAGATTTTTCTTAATTTGTCTTGCTCTGGCTGGTGGGAGGCTTTCGCCGTGGCTAGTTACCACCCTACCGACAAAGACGTACCGCCAAGCGATTTAGCGTTCCGGTACGATGTCGTGTAGAAACCGATAGGGGTGTGGATTTTCATCCCACTCCTAACAAGTTAGCCCGCTTCCATCTTAGATTGCATCATCACTTAACATCAGGTGTGATAGCAGTCAAGGGCCAACTTGTAGGTATTAAAAAAAAAACAACTTTATACCGTTTTTATGCAGGAATTACTACACTCGCTTACATGGTAAGATGACAGTTCTCTTTTCATTTTAAAGCAGGGAACCCTAAAAATAAGACAAAACTGAAGATAGCAGCTGTCCATTTTTCAAGAAACTCCCTTATTGAATTATCCTCAAATGGATAATTTTTTAAGATGGGATTATTTCGCTCTCATCTTCCTGATTATGAAATTTTCCTTTCCCTTTATTATTCCGTTTCTTGGGGATCCGAAATAAATATCTTTTTCATAACTTACCTTGTCTGTTTGGTCATTTATCATCGCTGATAACCTCACTGGCTGTGTGAGAGTTTAGTTTATGAAAATATATACATTCTCTGTAACATATATGATATATCAAGAATATATGCAATAGTTTATAAAGAATTTTCTTTACTAATAAGTGATGATTGTTACTCTTTTACACAAAAACTACTAAATGGATTTTCATTAAATTTGACAATAATATAGCTTATATATCAGAATAACACGTAGGCTACATTTTATCCCAAAATTCCCAAGGGACAAAGAACTATGCGGGTGAAACCGCGGGCGTTCTGTAGTAACTTAATAATTTCATACTAGCTAGCAGTCTTCGTACAACCAATGTCATATAAGATGTTTTAATCTAAAAGGAGGTAATCTTTGTAAAAAATTCGATTAACAATTTAGAAGATTATTATAATAACAATCAGACAAAATGTCTTCGTTTATTTTCTTTATCTCACTGATGGTAATGTCAGAAGGAGAACTTATATACCTGCCAAGTATAATAACGTATGGTGTTACTAGTTTATATTAAAGAAAGTTTAAAATTAGCACCGCAGAAAACTTTCTTCATAAGTTCCTGAAAATGTTCAGGGGTATTTATTTTCAAACGAAATTAACCTCTATTTTTAACAAATTTAAGGCTCATAATAGTGTATATTTAGCAATAATTGCCATGGAAATAGGTACACTGACTTCGTTGCATACATTAAGTTTTGCGTCGTATTTACTCAAACTTAATTTTCATTTACGTCATCATAGAGTTCATTTTCGTTTAAACGGATCTATAAGCAAGTTTCTTGACAAGTTTACCTATTTTACGAGCCACGGTGCGGTCGAAGTTACAAATTTTTTTGCTAATTAGTGGTAGCAGAGTAACATTTTTGTAATAATTACATTGAAAATGCTCATATTTTTGTCTTAAAATAATTTACAAAATAACTTTATGTTTGAGAAAGTTACAGTTTTTTTTGGTATATAAGACTCCATTAACATTGGGAAGAGTCGAAGAGAGCTCGTTAAAGTTGCCTAGATTATTGGTATTAAATAAATTAAGTTATTGTGACATACATACCTTGATACATGACGTGATCTCGCCTACCCCATTGGGGTAGGCAGAGATCACGTCTTTGCACTTGCCACAATCTTTGCATATCTCTCCCGCTTCATTATACCATTTATACAAGTATGTCGGTTTAGGATACTTTTTACCAGGTCTTTAATCACAATATTCTGGAAACGTTATGTTTGGTCCCCTAAAAAGGCCTTGGTTCAGAAGTGGACGTCTTTCGGCTGGTAATGATGATCATGAGATATAACATACAAAACATTAATATTACTAGTAGACTTTAGATTTGGCCAGTCTTACGTATTTCCGTTTTCTTGTACACAATACCGTAGCCCAGACTATAGTAATGCGAGTCACAATGCTTTATTCAGTTCACCGGTTCTTTTAATTTTGAATGAGAATCTCGGCGGGCAACTTCTGCGAAGCAAACTTTAAATCCTCGAACGCATTAGCGGGGGATGAATATTGTAACAGGATAATAGATTTTTCTTGAATAAAATATACGTATACTGACGCGGGAACGTTAACGTGCCGCGTTGGTTACGTGGCTGTGGAATTTAAATCAAAAAGATTTTAGGTTTGAAACAGGAATTGGACTGAAGGATTTGTTTTTCTTAAAAAAAATAATAACAGCTCTAAGTTAGTAAGTTAGTAACCCTTTGGGTCGTATCATTATTTCCGAAAAAAAGATTATACACCATTATGCCAAAAATAACACTTTAATCATAAATCCTTTAGTAAATATGAGTGAACTATAAAAACAATATTTTAAAAATTCAGAATTTGTATGATTTATAGTTTAGTGTTTTTAATATTTATTAATAAAACGTACTTTACTTATTCAACATTTTTCATCGACTTATAAGTATGAATCTCTACCTGCCCAGTCGAGAACCTTCATGCTATCCAAACAAGGATCATGTCTTTCAACTTTAATTTTAAGTTTTATTAATAAAGGTCGAAAACTAAATTTTGATTTAGGTCACTATATTTCTAAGCAATCGATTTTTCTTTTAGATTTTGATAAATTTGATAACTGATCGTTCTTTTTTTCAAATAGTCAGGAATACAGTATCAAATACCTTATTCAAAACAAAAAAACATCAATCAAAGATCCGTTACACGAGGGGTTTGTAAGAACAACCCAACGATAAACTACTCACGAAAAACTTAAAGCACAAATACCTCGCGATGTGTAAAAACCACGAAAATCAATCTCCGCTTCACGAATGTTCTATTTCTTCACTCAATTTGAAAGGCTTTCGGCCAACTTTCACAGATTTAGTGTGTTGTTTGACGTTGCTAGCGATAAAAGTAACTATTGAAAGAATTTCGGATGTGTGGTTTACTTAAGTTTACTTATTTTTCATTTGAGATTTTTTTATTGCCACTTTATCCGATATTAAGTAAAATTAGTTACAAACTTTGTGACTGTGACAGATTTTTCATTAAATCAGATACACCCCTAAGTAAAGTATAGTATATCTCAGGTCTCATTTAAAGTTCGACAGCCTCCGTGGCGCAGAGGATTTATATGACGGAGGTCCTGAGTTCGTTTCCCGGCTGCGCTTATAAGGATTTTCTGCATTGGTCTAGGTCTGGCTGGTGGGAGTGGGTAAGGGCTGTATAATTTAACCAATGTGTTATCCTGATAATTATGTAAGCTATATTATTATTAAGTTTCATTCAAATCCATTCAGTAGTTTTTGCGTGAAAGTGTAACATCCATCCATCCACCCATACAAACTTTCGCCTTTATAATATTACCGAGCTGACGCACCAACCTGCTGAACAAGGCTCCGTTGACGCGCGCCCTTCGCACTCTCAACTTAGTGGTTGAGAAGATTTATTTATTTTGCTGTACTTTGAGTGAACACTCAAAGGTTGCTCAATGGTGTATGTGTTATGATAGTAATTATTGCTAAATTTAAATATTATGTTTTTTGTAAGTATTTAGTACCTATTATAAGTTTATAAATATGCTACGATAGCGTATTGGGAATATCTTGTAAAGCTAGACGTAAGTTGTTGTAAATAAATAAATAAAAAAAAATTAGTAAGGATAACAAAAAATAGAATGCATATAAAAATATAAGGACCTTACACAGCTCTAACTAATATATTCTGCTTTTACAAATCCCATTCACTTTACAAGGATATAAAGGGACAAAGATTCATCCCCCATTAAAAACTGCTTACCGGGAAATGAAACTTTTCCTTGCGAGCGTATCTTGTTGGAAATTAAAAGAGCCGGTGAACTGGGCAAAGTATTGTTACCCCAAGTTACCCCTTACTATCGTTGTAAGAACTTGCCTCGTTATATTCATTCACGTCAATATAGCTTTTATGTCTATGACAATAAAGATCACATCGCTGTAAATGAAATGTGGTTTTAAGAGTATTTCCATATTCCCTACGATAATATTCTTTCGGTATTATTTTGAGTCAGTAGGTATATTTTTATACAATATTTTTTAAAAGAAAATCTGTTTAACTTCGTAGAACATAAAAACAGAACATGGACCTCCTGATTCAAGGCACGTAAGCTATAGTTGGCCATAAATTCTTTATGAATTAATTAACGTTTATACTGGGTTTTTTACTTTTTTTTTTATTCTTTACAAGTTAGCCCTTGACTACAATTCCACCTGGTTGTAAGTGCTAAGATAGAAGCGGGCTAACTTGTTAGGAGCAAGATGAAAATCACACCCCTATCGGTTTCTACATGACACCATATCAGAACGCCAAATCACTTAGCGGTACGACTTTGTCGGTAGGGTGGTAACTAACCATGGCCGAAGCCATAAATTAAATGAGTTAAATTGTATTTGGGTTTCCAAATGCTCTAATATAAAATACTTTATTTTTCGACTTAAACAAAATGTAAATTATAATTTACTAGCGACCCGCCCCGGCTTCGCTTGGCTGCAATGCTGGTACCGGCGGCGGCACACGCATGCATTTTCCTACATTTTGAATCTTATATTTCTTGGAAAATATTTACTTAAATTACATGCTGTAAAAGGCAATAGTGATCTATATTGAATGCACAAAGTATTTCAGATACTTAAATCGATAAGGCTTAATGCAGTATTGCTTAAAATCGCTTCGAAAATAAACCATTAATTTTGGCTGAAAGTAAAAGATAAAAAATGAATATTGTGTGTTATCCCTAAGAGATAGACATATGCCATTGCTGACTTTTTTGTTGACCTTTTTAAGGTGTGCAATACTGTGGTACATTATTTTGACATATCTCGTAGGGTTTAGGCAGCGTTTACGACATCACACCAGAAACCTTTAAAATTATAAGTGTTTTTTTATATATATAATTATACACATAAACCTTCCTGTTGAATCATTCTATCTGATAAAAAAACCGCATGAAAATCGGTTGCGTAGTTTTTAAGAATAAAGCATACATCCGGACAAACATAAAAAAATCGACTTTGTATAATACCATGTAATGATTTATCCTATTACTATTATAAAGGCGAAAGTTTGTATGGATGTATGGATGTTTGTTACTCTTTCACGTAAAAACTACTGAATGGATTTGAATGAAACTTTACCACAATATAGCTTATACATCAGAATAACACATAGGCTACATTTTATACCGAAATTCTACGCGGGTGATTTATATCTATATATGTTAACGATCATTTAACTATATTATTAAATGTATATAAATAGATACATAGATGATGTAGTAAATTTTGAAAATTCCAATCTCTAGCGATCTAAATTCAAGGCACATATTATATTCACTAACTGGCTACATCGGCACAATTGTATAGCTAGTGCTGTGAAAAATATTATGACTGTAGGTACTGTTGGAACTTAGTGATATAAATATCCCTCAAATCCTCGCATCATAATTCAAATGCTAGTGTTGTCATCCGACGGGTATCATTCCGTCGCAACCTTTGTGCTCGGGATCCCGCACGTCACTCTGATAAACTTGAGGCTTGAGGCTCGACATAAAGATATACACACCACTGTTTTGTAGTGTTGTACACTTGTCCGCATGATTAGTATCGATATTGTTACGGTGATAAGTGGCTGGATGATAGAGGCTATGGCGGACTCAACAAAAATATATGTAAAAAAAATGTGTAAAAAATATTAAATTTTGGTATAATTCAAGAAATATTAATGAGCCAGATCCTGAGCAACCGCCGTGTAACGCTTTTGGTAACCTTACACCCTCTCCTCAAGTCTAGCGTTATTGGTCACTAGTAAAAACTGAAAATTTTAAAGGTTTTCAATCGTGATGGCAAATAATTTCAATAAAATTATTAATATTTTATTGTTTAAAGTGACATGTGACATCTCTTTCTTAGCTAAAATAGAACCACTGAGTGTTTGAAAAATCATTAAACAGTTAATAGCTGTTTAATAATATATATACTTTAAACTTACAAGGAGCTTATTATTTAAATAAAAAATTTTTTCTTAGGAACATGATATCTGAAATACTTAGCTAATTAAAAATCTAGCTAAGATTTATAACTAATGAAATCTAACCCAGAAATACCTAGCCACTTCGTAAGAATCAAAAAAGACATTTACTTAACCCGCTCACATCGCACCACCCTACATTTCCAGTATACTCATTAAACACAAAACTATTACTTATTCTGTGACAGCCTCTTTTATTTTCATAATGCGTGTCACATTATCCCTACAGCCTGTATCATTCAAAATGCGAGCAATAACAAGAACACTGGCATCGTAATGTCGCGACCTTTGTGCTAAGGAATCCCGCACGTCGCTGTGATAAACTAAAGGCTTGCTATGGAGATATTATACATAATTTCGTAATGCTTTAGTGTTGTTATAACTATATAATATCGATGTCGATATTATGATATTTTATTTTTCTACGTGTTTTATGAATTTTATAGGTAGGCATTAGCTATGGCCAGTTACTAGCCTACAATTTACGAAATTTCAAAATTTCAAATTCTTTTTTCAAGTACGCTTTGTTTATAAGCACTTTTAAAACGTCAAGAAAAGCACTGAATGCAATTAATAATAATTAATAATTTAGCTTTCTACTACGATGCTGTGTAATAAACTGTCACTTACATTACTTGGAAAAACTACATCTCTTCCAAAGTCAATATGCGTTGCTGTTTAATACTGAATCGGTATTTAACCGTCAGATGTAAACAAGCTTTAGCTGTTTAACGAATAAAGAATATTCAATGTAAAATTCATTGCAAAAAACCAACAGCAAGAGCCTCTACAAAGGACAAGTCGGGCAGCTGTAACGAACGATAAAATTAATGAACACTCGACTTAATAATACAAGTACATACATAATTTATTTCCTTACTCTGTCGTAGCCTTTTATGTTCTTTTTTAATCTACCCGACTAGGAAACTTTTGCTGGAAAAGCTATTCGATTATATGCTGCAATTTTTTACAACAAATATTACAATAATTTATAATCAACCGACATCTCAACTTATAATAAAAGGGAATCATTTATTTACCAAAAAATAGCCATTTTAGGATATTAATCTACTCAACTTTTTGCTTGTCAAACTTTGGTTTTCATTTGTAAATAACATAATAAGAAAAAAGCCTGTGAGATTAAGTGAGATAAAACATTTAAGACCTGAAAATTTCAATCATAGTTATTTATTTCATAGATTTTACCTTTCGTCGCATGAGAAGTACATAGGATTGATTTTAAACTAGCCAAGTTGCTTAATTCCGTAATCGATAAATACCTTTTTGTAACATTATAATAAAACTAGATGACGCCCTCGGTTTTACCCGCGTTCTCGGTTGAGTGGTAATTTCGGGATAAAATTTAGTTTTATTATTCTGATATGCTATATTATTGTACAATTTCATCAAAATTCATAGTCGTTTGTCCATGAA
The DNA here is from genome assembly GCA_034621355.1 of Mycalesis mineus. NCBI lineage: Eukaryota > Metazoa > Arthropoda > Insecta > Lepidoptera > Nymphalidae > Mycalesis > Mycalesis mineus. Next base: position 1,538,094 of record CM067884.1, read on the forward strand.
AGAGTAATAAAAATTCACACCAACAAACTTTTGCCTTTATAACAGTAATATGATATTACCTTCTATAATATCTTTTTATCAGCAAACGTCAATAGTAAATAGGGAATATTTATCTAACGTTTAACTATTGTGCCTCTAAAAACTATATTTTCCAAGCAAAAACGTTCTCCTTTGTATGTAAATATACGGCTGCTACACTGTTTAGGTTATGGCAATGGTACAAGCTCGCAACGCCATAAATAGTTTTATCGCAAACATAAAAGCTGACGTCAATCGCAGTTTACGACTTCTATCGGTATCGATAAACTTGTGCTTACCTCGATAGTTTAGTTTGACATCACTTTGCCATATTGTGTTGTTCTCGCTACCGAACAAAGGATATTTGCCAAGAGCCCACGACCTTAGTTATGGCATCAGGCCTACACTTTCATTTATGTGTTACAATTTACATTGTAAGTTTAACCTCAACAGTTGTGTATTTCTGTTTGGAAATGGATCGATTTCAGTATGCCGTAGGTTACGATTTTGAGTGACGATGTTGATTTTGAGATAGTTGCGAACTGAAGTAACTTGGACTAATACATTATGCCCTTACCTTACCTTAGAGCCAACAAAGTCAACGCATAAGACATTGTTGCCCACATGCTGTCGAGTCAGGATGAGTGGCAATAGTCCGCCATGTTATGAGCCACTATGAAAAAGAAGTGAAGAGAAATAGGAATAAAAGAGAGCAAGAAGCATGAAGTCACATAAAGGTTATTTCAGTCCGCGCAAGCTGGAAATGTCCTGCCAAAAGGCAGAAGATTTTAGGCATTTTTCCTCCTAGCACAAAAATACACAAAAATACTATATTTATTGTTTATGGGCTCTTAGACTGCCCGGTGTTTACAGCGTTGTTTATCGCTGCCCTCAAGCATTTCAAACAGTATGTCCGCTTAAGCCCTGTCCCCGGTCTGTCCTTGCGATCAAGTATGATTTGTACAAAGGGGCAAAGCACGTTCTTAGAGAGTTTCCATATTTGACATAAAGCCAACTAAACGGTTCACTTTAACCTCTAGTCTAGACGTTGCAGATGGTAGTTAACAAACTTGAAGGATAAGATGTCTTTATTCTTACCAATCTGAAAATATACATGGCCTCCTTGGCGCAGTGGTTTAGATTCGATTCCCATTGTTGTTGCGAGGCTTCGGTGGTGGCTAGTTACACTATGCCGATTGCCGGCTGAATTTAGTGTTCAGTTACGATGTCGTGCAGACGCTGAAAGGGAAGGATTTCATCATACACCTAACAAGTTGCTTGCTTCTATCTTAGACTTGCATCATCACTTACCATCAGATGTAAATGCTGTTAAGAATTAACTTGAATAGAAAAAAATTGAGAATTTTAGATTTCAACAGGACGAAAAATATTTTTTAAACAGAAAGGCAATAGCTATAAACAAGACTTAAACCAATTTAGAAAAAAAAGAAATTCTAAATTCAACCAGATTATATCAGAAATTGTATTTTTCTATACTTACGTAATACTTTTACCGTATTGATTAAATTACTAACTTCACGATGCTCCATTGCGGGTTGGTGGACTTAGAGTGAAAATGTTTCATACATAAATGATCACTATCAGATGTTGATGATAGTAACCGGGATCAAAGACTTAACGTAACACCACTAATTTCCCGACTCCGGGCTTGGAATGTACTGATAATTTCATAGAATAATGAAATACTCGGAGTAATTCCGTGACCTGACCCAGGATTCAAACCCAGGAATCATCGTCGTCGAAACCACATAAGCTAACTACTAGACCAACGAGGCAGTCTCATACTTACATTAAATAGTTTAGTATAATACTTACTTTAAATTGCAGTTCCTCATGAAGACAACGCAAAATATTATTATTATCATAATATTCCTTCGCTTAAAAAATTTATTACGACAAAATTACCTTGATCAAATGTAACAAAAACTATCTAGGAATATTTCGGCCATCATTTTTACTAACAAATCTAATTACAAACATTGTGAAATAAAAACTGGAAAAAATGGAAATTCATAACTCGTCGGAAAGGTAGCTTTTATATTTTAGATTAAATATTTAAACTAAGCAAATCTATGTAAATCCGTTCAGCGGCTTATTAAAGGTTGTCTATCGAAGTATTTATAAGTCAGATTGTAATTTTCTTTTTCTTTTTCTCGTTTATTTATTTTCTTATCCAATAATCGTCTAACTGAGAGACGAATATCTTAGCATTCCATGGATTCACCGTGCGGGTGCCGGGTCCATCGCGTGGCTGAGAGAAAAACTCCGAACAGAGCCCGAGACTTGTGACACGGGTGTAGGTTTAAGGGTACCCTTTGTGACGCGCGTCAACACTCACCTCCTCTGTTCAAGTTATTCTCCCTGCCCAACCATATTCGGAAGGACCCTACTAGTGCAGCTTTGGACACTCGTTCTAATATGGAGCTTACTGCACTTCTAGTAAGGCCAAGGTCTTTTAGCAGGTTGTAGAGAGACTTCGCTGGTATACCCCTCGCACCCACTTCTACCGCGTATAAACTAACCACATAGCCATTTTTGGTTAGTTCATTAGTAAGGTCATAGTATTTATTCACTTTGAATACATGGTCTTTAGGGATGTTTGTTTCCCACGGCACTGTAAGCTCAACAAGTACTATACGTTTGATTTGTTTGGAAAAAAGAAATATGTCCGGTCTAGATGTCGTAATAGCTAAGTCTTCCGGGATTTTATAGTGTTTTTCATACGTGTCCATTAATATAGTCCAATCAGGAGCAGAGCCCAGAATTGAATAAGGCTTGCTGGTGGAATTTGTACTTGAGCATGGTTTAACGAAGTTAGTTTGTCTTTTATTCGTCGTCAACCCTTTTTGAGCCCTAGCTACTGAAAGGCTTATAGCTTCACGTATGATTTCTAGTACTCTGTCGTGGCGGCGTGAGTAGAGACCCCTGTCCAGGAGCACCTTGCATCCTACCAATAAGTGCCTTGCAGTGCCCACTGCCTCACCACAGGTATAGCAAGATTTTTCCGAGGCTTTTCCCCATCTTACTAGGTTACTCTGATCTGGGAGAGTCAGTTGAAAGGCATTAAGATAAAATTTCAATAAGGCAGGAGACCAATCGTACAGCAAGGCGCGCCACTTCAGAGCCAGAAGGATGCAGAACTCGCCTAGGTTTAACCACTCGTTTTGCATTTCTAGGTTCATGGCATGCACTTTGTAGTTGTCGTCCTCATCTTGTTTAAGAAAAGATTTTATTATGTCTTGGTCTTCCTTTTTACGTCTTGCACCCAACCCGGTTCTATTTACCTGAGCCCCTGCCATAAATTGTTTGTAAAATTGAAGCCTAGAGTCAAGTTTTCCGGCACCCTCGTCTTTAGGAAGTGATGCAACTAGTTCGTCCTGGGACTTAACTAGAATGTGCGTTCTGGTAACCCTGAGGTGTTTATAGAGTTCCGATGGCCTTTTTAGTTTTAACCCAAAATTATTGTAATCTCTGAATAGAGTTGAAGGGTCAGCCGAGAGTGCTAGACCAAACCAAGATTTCAATGTTTTTATGACATTTGCATCTAGTTTTACCAGATGGGTTCTGCCAATATCATAAACGAGGAATGGCCAAGTCAGACGTGAAGTGAGATAGTTGTCATAGACCCACGCTTTTTTTATATTGTTAATGGGCTGTTGGTCTACCTTATTGAGGTCATTTATGAAGTTATCGACGACTACCTCAAGGGATGGAGTGCGTCCTTTGTAATCAATCTTTCTACCGAGGAACTTAAAAGGCAATGCTTCAGCAATGGTGGTTACACTTTGGCCACTAATAGAGAGACCCGGATCATAAGATGTAAATTTAGTATTTCGTCTCCCCAGACATAGACAGTGACATTTGCTTGGCTTTACCCTCAGCCCACCAGTCCATGAGCAGAACTCATCCACTACATTCAATAGCTCCTGACAATGTTTTGGGTTTCGTGTCAGTAAAGCAAGGTCATCTGCAAAAGCTAAGATGGACTCTGTATATTTATTGTTAATTTTAAACCGATAGCCCCATTTCTTTTCTTGAACAATTAATTTATCTATTAGAATATTGATGACTACATTAAAAGCTATTGGAGATAGGCAGCAACCTTGAAACAGCCCCACATTGTAATGTAGGGGTTTTGAGTACTCATTGTTTACTGCTATGGTGAATTTCAATTTTGAATAGTAAGAAGTGATTAAATCAATAACTAGATCAGGAAAATTGTACCACCTCAAGGCGAAAGTCAATAGATCATGCTGGACAGAACCAAACGCATTTTCTAGGTCTATCCAGCAGATCGTAATTTGCCTTTCATATTTTCTAGCATCCTTGAGACTTTCGCCTAGAAGTGAATTGTGTTCCAGGCAACCAGAAATTCCGGGCAAAAACCCTTTCTGGTGATTAGGCCTGAAATACCTATTGTTTACCATGTGCTTTGTCATTTTTGATTGCAATATACTGAAAAATAATTTGGAAATAGTATTAGTTAGAGCTATCGGTCTAGTGTCCGTTGGATGAGTTACTTCGACTTTTTTTGGGATGAGGACAAAAATCACTTCGCCAAATGTCGCTGGTATTTGTTGTCCTAGCCAGATCTTATTAAATATGTTTAAGAGATGTTTACGGACTGAAGCACATTTTTTGTACACAATATAGGGGATGCCATCAGGGCCTGGTGCAGATTTAGATGTTTTCTTCCTGATAGTATTGTTTATTTCCTCTATGGTGGGTGGAATACTTTGAAAGTTTGCTAGAGGATTGTTAGGCCTTAGTGTATGAGGATCTGAATATAGCCTCCCCTGTCTTGGTACCTCATATGTGCTTTTAAAATGGTCGTAAATCTGCTCATTGGTTAGGACAAGTTTTCCCTTTTTTTCCTTGAAAATGCTTTTTGAGTACTCAAAGGGGTTTTTATCAAAATTGACTTCGTGTTTAGCCCTGTATAAGTTATCGCGGCTTTCTGATATTTGAAGAGATATTCCTTGAATGAGTTTAAGGATTGATCGTAAAGCTCTGGACAGTTGATGACTAAGATGGTTGTCGCCCATAGACTTTGCTTTACGAAGCTTCTTTATTAACTCCCTTTTCTTCCTCCGCATTCTCAATTTAAACGTGTTTTCCTTAGGTTTTTGAGCATAACAAGTCGGTGGTGGGTAGTATTCCGAAAAGTACGCGTGAATTGTATTTTGAAAAGTGGAAACTTGGTCGTTCAGATCTTGTTTGTGTCCTGGGTGATCCAATAGGACCGCCAAGTTTTGGTCATGTTCTTTCCAGGTGGTAATATTAATATAAATCTTTCGTACGAGCACCTAAGGTTCAATTGCTAGGTTAGATCAAATTACCTACTTAAAAACTAATATACTTTTAATTAAATTTTTATAATTGAGAATTAAAACTAGGCATTACACCGCATCAAAACAGCTATAAATTTCTGTTGTATTCGCGAAACCAGTTTTCTCGCTAACATGTTTACGATATTGTGGGTCTTGAGCGTAGCCTTGCCAGATGGGATAACTTCCTATTTATGAAGTCCCTCAAAATACTTCTTAGTAATTATCTTCCTATCAGAAGATTCAGCAATTTCAGCTGTAGCAGTTTTTTTTAACGGTGGAAAAAAAACGGAGGAGATTCTCAATTTGACACGTATTTTTTTTTTACGTATGACAACGCATAACTTTTTACAGACTTTTTCAGAGCTTAAGTAAATTAAAGCAACTAAATGACACAGTTATTTTTTAATTTATAGCGCGTTTTGAGTCGGTTCTATTTTTTGCTAAAATTTTTCATATTTATACTTTATTGTATAGACTGTAATATAGTTCATAAAATAAAAATACTAATTTTAACCTGCGATCAGAAAAAACGGCGGCTTGATAAAATATTTTGAAACAAGATACTTTCATGTAACGGGGCCGTAATTTGCCCCAATAGAGGCAACCCTCAGCTATTTTTAAGACGTGATATTCCGTTATGAGCACTCGGACATGGTAGTCTATGGCCCGTTACTAAATAGCGCTCACATTTTATTACCATGGTGAAGAAACTTCTTAACAATAATAGTTTGAGCCTAATGTTTGGAAATAACATATTATTTTTGTTCTGTAGCTCTATTTTTGGAACGATGTTTTTTTAACTTGACAGAGTGAATTTGTCTCTATCTTTCTCTAATGTGGCACATAAAATACAATTATAAATGTAATACAGATATAGATAAAATATATAAATGGTATCGAGACTCGTTATTCGTGTTATAAAAGCATCATTGCAGAATATATATTACTTTAATAAGATAGTAATTTTCTAAAAATTATATGATGTCATTAAATACTTCGAGTAATTCAAAAATATTATGCATTAAAAAAATAAGAACTCTGTCATTTCACTATTTTTTTGCACAAACCATTACGGCCTCTGCTATAATTATATAATTACTTGCAAAGCCCGAGCTCGCTTCGATATTGCTCGCAGAAGCTCAATAATTATTAGAATTTCTCTGGGAACTTTAGTATAAAAGATATATAAAAATATCTAATATAGATACAACTAGCATTTTTCGACGACAAACTTTGGTACCCAAGAAGACGAAAGAGGTTAAAAGCTGTCTAATTTATTATTGAAAGGTGTTCAATTTCTATGATTGCTTTATTGAATTCGTTGAAATAAAAAGAGTTACAAATGAAAATGCAATTGAAATTACATTCGATAATTTATTTAAAAACAGTATTTACTGCGACTGAGAGAATCATTAACGTCCGACCCTAAAAAAGTCATTCCCATACATTTATTTACACTTCACGATAATTTAAAAAAGTCTAATTTAGTTCAAACGTCACACTCTCATCTCATCGATCGCCGCTTGCGGAAGACTAGAAGGGTGCAGGGATTTACCTCTTCTGAGCGTCGCGTGAGGAGCTCTAGAAGTGTCGTCTCTGCCGGGGGAATTGGCCGAACCATTAGGGGGATACTTCTGCCTCAAGTCCTGCATCGGCGGCGAATTACTAAATTGGTTCAAATTCTTAGGTAACGTTGCGTAACCGCCCACTTGGGGATAGCTAGCGTTTGGCAACCTGAAACTACTATTCCGACTGCCCAATTTACTTGGCAACATCATATTATCTATACTCAACGTCGGGCTCGGCGATTTCGGACCGTCGAGCGGGCCCTTAAAGTTCAAATTGGAAATGCTCGCGTCCATCATTTTCTTTCTATTTTGCCGCTCGATGTCCACGACTAAGCTAGGGGCAATGTTCGGGTCGATATGATAATGGGAGTGTTTCCCCGATATTGTTTCGAAGTGTTTCTCGTTGAACCGCTGCTGTTTACCGCGCGACCTCGACTTGTCCCTCTGGTAGTAAACTCCAGCGAAAATGAGGACGTTTAATATGAGCAGGGAACATCCGATAGCTATCGTGACGCTCAGCGCTGTGGAATACGCCGCATAGCCCGCGGCTTCCAAACTGGCCAGAGTGTTATCTGTTGTATTGATAGCCTGCAAGTCTCTGGTCGGGATCATAGTTGCGCACGTCGCTAATATAGAATCGACTGTTGTTAAGGCTGTATCAGAATAGGCGGTGCCGTTTCGTCTTATTTGATCGTTATCGGCATTCCTTGCCAATGGGTCCGGTCTGACGATGCCTTCGTAAAGATCTTGCTCGTTGTGATTCCTGAACAGGTTGTGACGCGCGGCGACGTCCTCCATCCCAGCTCGGTGGAGTTCCGGTACGAGGCGTAGCCACACCGACAGCTGATGTGCTCGGAAGTGATTCTTCATTCGAGGTTTCATACCTGCGTAAATAATGTAATATTAGTAAATTAATAAGTGTTTCCATAACTAACCAAACTGTACATATAATAAGTCGTTAATGTCGTTAATTGATGTTATTTATCGAGTATTTTGGTATGCGATAATTTTGAAAAAAAACCTTGACCTTACAAAAATTCAGAATTTGTTCGTGAAAAAAAATGCCGGCAGCACTACTTTATTACTTTGATTCTAATACAATATGAAGGAAAAGACACCAACAAAACTGAACTTAAAAACGCCATTTCGTATCTCTATCAAAGGGCAAATTGAAAACCTGCATAAAACCGGTCGATACACGGAAGAGTTTTTTCCCTAATGAAAGCCCTTTATTGCGTACTTTCCTCGGAATCTACATAAATACAAATAAGACAAATGGGTCGACCATTTTGTCCCATTTGTATTTATTTTCTTTGTATGTTTTTGCTTGTTTTCCGCCATATTGTACCTAATATATTTGTCACAGCGGCACGCCTACGTACGCTGGAGTATGTTTGGTTTCGTTGTTCTATTTTTGAAGTCGCTTCCAAAAATCTAAGGTGGAAGGTCTTTTGTGTTTTTGTTTAAAATTATCTGAGACTATTGTAGGTATGGGCTTGTTCCCATAATGAGAATCGATTATTATTACCTTTCTCTAATTCGAAATTTTACAGTAACTCTTTCACTTCAAAATCTATTCTACTATATATACTATAGCTGTGGAACAATCTGCCATTCCAGGTCCGCGCGAGTAATTCGCTGCCCATTTTCTTTGCCATTCATAAGTCTCGCTTGAAAAGCTACTATTTGTCGTTAAATAGAAAATAATTATATGTATTTTTTTATGTATATTGATATTGTTTATATACACTTATATAATATTATGTTTACTTTTTATGTAGTTTATTTATTTATTTATTTTTAAATATTATATTTATAATAAATTTAAGTAAATTTCTTTAAAATAATAATTTTTCTCATTGCACCACCCCGCTTACGATACTCAAATGTATTTTCAATAGGTTGCCTGTAAGAGATTCCTTCTAGCAATAAGGCCGCCTTTGCATGTTTATTTTAATCCTTATTTTTCATGTTTCTGTTATATCTATTTTTATGTGCAATAAAGTGTTTCTTCTTCTTCTTCTTGTTCTGAGAAAACTTTTTTTCCCCAACTTTTTATTCGTTACTTTGATTATTTAATACTAATAGATGTTTTATTCATAACAAGTAAGCCCTTGACTGCAATCATGCCTGATGGTAAGTGATGATGTAATCTAAGATGAAAGCCGGCTAACCGTGATAAAAATCCACTGCGCCACTGAGGCTGTCAATAAGCATTATTTAGCACGGACGTCGGAATAAGCATAAACTCTGTTTAATGTTAAGTGGAACATCATCCTCCTGGCATACACACATACTTCATAAGAAACAATATCAGACTGCACGAATAAAGCAAGGTCGCGTGAATCTTAATCGTTAACTATTCCCTTCATCCTCAACCATCCGTACTCGGTGGTAGCAATTTCACAAACAAATTATCTTTCTTCTAGTTATATCACTGGGCTGGACCAAGTGGCACAAGAGCGAGAGGTCGCCTAGCTGCTAGATGGATTGATGACATAGAAGCGACTGCGGAAAGGAGTGGCCAGCTGTGGCCAAAAACAGGGATAGGTGGAAATCCTTAGAGGAGGCTTTTACCCTAAGGGGGTCCATATAAAAAGGAAAAAAAAGAAACAATGTAAAACTCAATCATTTTGTATTACTTTTTATGTGGAATTGAATAAAGCTTTATTATTATTATTATACTCATTTATTTATTTACAATTATTTTAAAAAATTTTAACAATGTTTCTAAAATTATAAAAAAATTCATTCCCGGCCCCGGGGGTCCAAGCAACCGGTGGTCAGGGCTCCAGAGTGAGGAATCTCCTCACAGTAAGCGCCGTTTCAAGAATTACTGCCTTCTGTATCCGACCCTTGATCCAACAATCAAGCGAAAGCTTTTTAAGATGTTCGTCAAAGCTTTTCGCTATAAGACCGTTGACTGAAACGACTATAGGAACAATCATTGTTGAATCAACATTCCACATGGCGGTAATCTCGTTATAGTTATATCACAAAAAGCTCTACCACTATTTGGAATTTAGACTTGTCGAGTAAAAAGCTAGACACCAGTGGGTTAGCCCCCTAATGCCAACTCTCAAATATGACCTGTGGGTTAGCTGCCTAAGGGTGCGTGTGATTTTTGTAAAAAGACAGTCAGCGTTTTGCCTCTGAAAATAAATTTGCATTTTAATGGCCGCGGCCTTGCTGAAAAATAACTTTGCATACAAATTACAAACGAGCAGCCGACCTGTCGGGATAAGTTAGCTATGCTAAGTAGTATTCAGATTTTACACGTGAAATATATTATAGAATACTGAAAGGATTCAGGCATTAAATCCTTACTAATATTATAAATGCGAAAGTTGTTACTTTCTCACGCAAAAACCTAGCCTATGTAATTATTGACGGCTGAGTGGCGCAGTGGGCAGTGCTGATGCACTGCTTTTGCGTCCTAGGCTGTGGGTTCGATTCTCACATCTGGAAAAATGTTTGTGTTGTGAGCATGGATGGTTTCCAGTTTCTGGGTATTTATCTATAGCTATAAGTTAAGTTTAATTTATGTATAATTTATATACAAACATCCATCCATAGTACCCATAACACATGCTACCAACGCTTTCTATGGGGGCTAAATAGCGATATGTATATTGTTCTATAATATTTATTTATATCACAAGTATTGAATTTTTTTTTTACAATCCTACTATGTATAGTTCATGGGATTAGCCAGAACGAAAAAAACACAAACAAAAATTTAAAAAAAATACTAGGTATTTGATTGAAGTACCTAGTTTATTTTAAAATTGATATATCGATGTGAGTACCGTATTATATGCAATAAGTAAAAAGCTGTAACACATTTTAAATTTCAAACAGGCATTTTATTTATTTGTATAGATATACAAAATTCACTCGAATGTCGAAAAACTATTAGAAAACTAAAGCTAGTGTGACCATAAAACTGTGACTCAGCGACTACGGACTGTTTTCCTTGGGAATGACATATTTTTGTATCCTTTCGAGTGTAGTGACCTATTTTTCCGAGCCACTGACAAAGTGGCCCGCTAAGCGATTTAGCGATTCTGTAAAATGCCGTGTGCTATGAAATAAATATTATATGGACACTGACTCTATTTTATACTATACTAGCGACCCGACCTAGCTTCGCATGGGTGCAATGCTGGTACAGTATACTAGAGAACGCACGCCGCGCGCGACCTCCAAACGCTCGTTATGTCCCTGCATTTTGAATTTTATATATCTTGTAAAATATTTACTTAAATTACATGCTGTAAAGAAAATGCACAAAGTATTTAAGATACTTAAATGGATAAGGATTAATACAGTATTGTTTAAAATCACTTCGTAAATAAGCTATTACTTCTGGTTGAAAGTAAAAGATAACAAATGGTTATTTTGGGTTATCGCTAAGAGATAAACATATACCATTGCGGAATTTTTTGTTGACCTTTTTAAATTGTGTAATACTGTAGAAAATTATTTTGATAATATATTTCCTAGGGTTTAGCCAGCGTTTGCAATAGTCTAGGCGATAAGTTGAAAATGGTACAAAATAGAGATACTGCTCTTAAAATTACATGCGATAGCTCATTGGATCCGGAATGACGTCTAGAAAAATGTGCTAAAAGCGTGTATTAGCACGTAAAAAATTGCAAAAGTTATAAACAATTAATGATGAAAAAAAAATGGCATTTCGTTTTTTACCAATATTTCATAAACTATTAATATTTAAGAAATTTGAAAAAAAGATTCTGAAATAAGAGGAAATTTCCAATAAAAAACTCCTAACTCTCGGAACTCTATCTCCATTATTTATAATTTTAATTTAACGCTGAAGATAGGTCTACGCGTGACATTTTTAGGATGGGCGCGTGGCGTCAAAAGCGAGTACGGCGCATTAATTAATTTATTTAAAGTATTAAATATTTTTTTTTTAATTTGAAAAAATTATGGTGTGTTCTGAACACTATAAATAATTTATTCCTGTTGGAAATTTTACTTAAAGTTAATTTTTCAACGAGTTAAACAATTGTTAACTAACGAAATTTTCTCGAACTATCGTCTTAATTATAAGTGAAAAAAAATGTTTAAATAATGGTTGTAAAACATTTTCGCTTCGTAGAGCCTTTCTTACATACATACTTAACAAGATCGTGCCATAAAAGTTAAAAAAATATTGATACTTTGTTTATAACAATTTTTTTACTTGAACAAAAACTTAAAAATCCAAGTAATGTTCTTAAAAAAACTTTTTTTTATATAAATCATCATATTATCGTATTTTTATTAATATATTTATAAATTTGCAAAAAAATTTTTTCCCGCCATTTGTTGATAAATTTTTTATAAACAAATTGATTAAATCAATATTTTTAAAAAAATTTTTTTCACAACTTTATTACATCATAAATATTATGATTTAAAAAAAAAATTAAAATAAAATTAACAAAAACAACAATATATAACAAAGTATAGTAAAAAATTTTTTTAAAATTTTTTATTGCACTTTGAAAAACACGTGTTACAAAAGTTGTTGTTATATGGTTGTTTTTGTTAATTTTAGAAGTTTTAGAAAAAAAATAAAAAAAAGTTGAAAATTTGTTTATAACAAATTGGTAAGTTAATAAACAACAGAATTGTTGATAAAAAAAAATTTTTTTTGTTACTTTATAGAGGACTGTCAATTATGATTTTTAGAAAAAAAATAATTTCTTAACTAATTTAGATTTATAAAAAAAAAGTTTTTTTAAGAACATTACTTGGATTTTTAAGTTTTTGTTCAAGTAAAAAAATTGTTATAAACAAAGTATCAATATTTTTTTAACTTTTATGGCACGATCTTGTTAAGTATATATGTAAGAAAGGCTCTACGAAGCGAAAATTTTTTACGACCATTATTTAAACATTTTTTTCACTTATATTTAAGACGATAGTTCGAGAAAATTTCGTTAGTTAACAATTGTTTAACTCGTTGAAAAATTAACTTTAAGTAAAATTTCCAACGGGAATAAATTATTTATAGTGTTCAGAACACACCATAATTTTTTCAAATTAAAAAAAAAATATTTAACACTTTAAATAAATTAATTAATGCGCCGTACTCGCTTTTGACGCCACGCGCCCATCCTAAAAATGTCACGCGTAGACCTATCTTCAGCGTTAAATTAAAATTATAAATAATGGAGATAGAGTTCCGAGAGTTAGGAGTTTTTTATTGGAAATTTCCTCTTATTTCAGAATCTTTTTTTCAAATTTCTTAAATATTAATAGTTTATGAAATATTGGTAAAAAACGAAATGCCATTAATTGTTTATAACTTTTGCAATTTTTTATGTGCTAATACACGCTTTTAGCACATTTTTCTAGACGTCATTCCGGATCCAATGAGCTATCGCACGTAATTTTAAGAGCAGTATCTCTATTTTGTACCATTTTCAACTTATCGCCTAGACTACAATGTAAGCACAAAAAATGCGGTAATTTACGACATCACATCAGAAACCTCTAAAATTATCAGTTATCAGTTTCTTTTTCAGTTATATCAGTTTTTCTCTACTACCTACATTGTGCATGTATTATACACATAAACCTTCTTGTTGAACCTGACACAAAAACCGCATGAAAATCGGTTGCGTAGTTTTAAAGATTAAAGCATCATCATCATCATTATCAGCCCATTAACGGCCCACTACAGGGACAGGCCTCCCTCCTATTAGGAGAGGGGATATGGAGCGTAGGACCACGCTGCTCCAATGCGGGTTGGCGGGCTTAGCGTGATAATGTATAATTTATTAAGATCACTATCAGATGTTGATGACAGTGACCGGGACCGACGGCTTAACGTGCTCTCCGAGGCACGGGGGTGTAACAGCACCAACTTCTCGACTCCGGGCTTGAAATGTACAAAGAATGTCATAGAAGAATGAAAAAGCTCAGAATTATTCCATGTACCCAGGATTCGAACCCAGGACCTCGCGATCGAAGCCAGATAGACTTACCACTAGACCAACGAGGCAGTTAATAAAAGCATACATCCGGACAAACATAGAAAAGCGACTTTGTTTTATACTATATAATGATATTAGCTTTTGCCCGCAATTTCGTTAAAATATGCGCGATTTGAAAATTTGGTTGTACGTAACATGTTAGAATGAAAAAGCATAATTAATGCACTTTTGCTTAATTATTTGGCTGGTAGGAGGACACAGCCGTAGCTAGTTACCACCGACCGACAGACGTACTATCAAGCGATTTGCGTTCCGGTACGATGTCGTGTAGAAACCGAAAGGGGCATGTATTTTCGACCCACTCCTAACAAGTAAGCCCGCTTCCATCTTAGATTGCATCATCACTTAACATCAGGTGTGATAGCAGTCAAGGGCAAACTTGTAGTCGATAAAAAAAAAAAAAAAAAATAAGTTAGCCCGCTTTCGCTTTATAATTCGTTCGCGTCAAGAATGCAGTGATTCATCATTCGCCGCCAAACCCGGCTCCCAAACAATCAAATCTTTTCAAATGCGCGTCGCGTTTCAACTGGCCACTAAACTTGACCTTCTAATTTAAAAACATTTGATTGGTTAGTGGCGTGATTGGTCGGCGAACAATGATAATTCACTGCGTTCTTAACGCTAACGAACTATAGATTGAATCATCACTTACCACCATGTGTGGTTGTAAGCTAACTTGTAATGAATAAAAAAAACTAAAAGCGAAATCTCTTCGATAGCTCTCTAAAGTTATCTTTATCTATCTGTAACATCTATTGTTATCTACCCCCCCCCCCAACTAACAGGGGTGCCATCGGAAAAGGAAACTTTTCCAGGTTAATGCGATTCATCTCAGAGCATTAGGAGCGGATCTGTTATCAATAAAATGCAGATCGACTTCAGCCGCGAACGTTTGCGAGATAAGACACGATTCCCGCCCCACTGTACGAATATAACCACAGTATACTTATAGACAAGATTTTCTTCCTACTGTACGATAATAACCACAGTTTAGTTATTATTTAGTTTGATACTATGTATGTTTACAAATGTTAGCAGACTCTCGTGACTTTGTATTGAATTCAGTTCATTTTACTGACGGACTTGAAAAAAGGAGGATTATTTGCAGACCTGCCCAGTTTCCACATATCTATCTCATATCAATAGGATATAAAAAATACCTGTTTTTTAGTTTTATTTTAAAACTCCGCTAGTTTCAACGTTTCGATTTATATACATACATACATACATAAACATCACGCCTTGTTCCCATAGGGGTAGGCAGAGACCACATCCCTCCATTTGCCACGGTCCTTGCATACCTCCTTAGCTTCTTCTACTCTCATTAATCCTTTCATACAAGTTCGTCGGTTTAGGGTACTCTTAACCTGGCCATTATTTAAAATGTCCTGAATTTGGTTCAGGAACATTCGCCTAGGTCTTCCCCTTCCAACATTTCCATTCACCCTCGCCTTGTAAATCTCTTTTGTTAATCTTCCTTCATCCATTCTCTCTACATGTCCAAACCATCTAAGCATCCCTTTCTCAATTTTAGTCACTACATCTTCTTTTACACCACACTGCTCTCTTATTATACTATTGTTAACTCTGTCACTCAGTTTTATTCCGCTCATACTCCTCAACGCTCTCATCTCTACTGCATTTATTTTACTTTTATGCTTCTTCTGCCATACCCAACTTTCACTACCATACATGAGTGTGGGCACCAGCACACCTCTATGCACAGCCAGTCTTGCCTTCTGAGACACTTTCTGGCTATTCATAAATGCATGAAGAGCACCATTCACCATGTTTCCAGCATTTACTCTTCTTTCAATATCACTCTCACACGTTCCATCTTTCGTGAATTTACTACCCAGGTATACAAACTCTTTTACTTCTTCCACTTTCTCTCCATCTATCAAAATATTACAATTTGTCACATGTTCATCTCTTTCAAAAATCATTACTTTCGTTTTGCTGACATTCACTTTCATTCCTTTCCTTTTCAAAGCTACATTCATAATAGTTACCATTTCTTGTAACTCATTAGCAGACGATGCAAGTAATACTTGATCATCTGCGTAGAGAAGACATTTAATAAGTAACTCGTTCATTCTTAGACCACATGCACTTTCTTTCAAATCTATCAAGCAACTGTCCATGAACAAATTGAACAGCCATGGTGACGCTACACACCCCTGTCGTACGCCCCTATCCACTGGGAACCACTCAGTGTAGGCCCCATTTATTCTGACACAAGCACTAGAATTGTCATACAGAGATTTCAGTGCTCGGACCAGACTGCTGCTCACCCCATATATCGATTTATATATTTAAAAATTATGATTATAAAGCTAACTTATTTCGTTTATTTTGTTAGGTCTCTCGGTGTTTTTCATATTAAACCACCCTGGGGCAGTTTTGGGACACCTCCTTTCAATATTGTATGTAAGTATGTTTTTATGTTTGTGTTCGCATATCTCTAGAATTATTAGTCCAATTTAAGTAACCCTTTTTTTGTTACTAATTATTGTTCAACTTAGGGGATACTGCAATTGTTATCAAAATCGGTTCAGTAGTTTTTGAGATAGGGATTTTTTTATGTATGACCAAGCATAATGTTTTACAGAGAAATCCGATTTTGATTTTTGTTTTTATTACAGAGGGTACACTTCCAAAATAGTCCCATAGTAATCATGATAAGATCTAATGATGATATCCTGGGAAAATAAAAGAAGGAAAATGCACTAAAAAGTAAAAAATAACTGTGTCATTTACTTAAGCATATCTATGAAGTCGGTGCCAGCCATGATTTTCACTTAAAGGACGTTACCAATAACGCATAAAGTGCTTTGCTACTTCGTTAAATAAACATTTCTTAGACTCGGAGGGGCAGTGAATGATGTTCTTTAATTATTTAAAAAATCATAGGTCTTCTGTATAAACACTAAACTGTGACCGCACAGAATACTATTTTTCTAAGCACGACATCTTCGTACCCTTTCGAGTGCACTGACCTATTTCGAGATACTTCTGGTGCGTCGAGTCGTACTCCTCCCAGTTGACGCCGCGCAGCTTGTTCCTCTCCCTCGAGGCCGGGAGGAAGGCCTCTTGACGAGCGACGTCGTTCGGATTGCTGCGAACAATTGACGGTCGTTATTGCGGTAATAAGCGTGTTACTTCCCCTACTGTTTGATTGCTAAACAATGTAGTACTTATACTGCGGAATAAAAACGAGAGCGGAGGTTACTATTCAAACAATAAGACTTATGTTCTGCTAGACCCCGACGTTCATTTAATAGTATGAAATTATATTGTGTGTTCTACGATGACACCATGAGAATTATTTAATGACTTCAAAAGTATTATAAGTGAAGTATTATAGGGTTTTAATTACAGTTTATTATAAGGAATATCGATTAATTTATAAAGAACAGAGCTACCTTATTCCCATAGGGGTAGGCAGAGACAGACTACACCCTTCCATTTGCCACGGTCCTTGCATACTTCCTTAGCTTCTTTCACTCTCATTAATCCTTTCATACAAGTTCGTCGGTTTAGAGTATTCTTGACCTGGCCATTTTTTAAAAGGTCCCAAATTTGGTCCAAGAACATTCGCCTGGGCATTCCCCTTCCAACATTTCCATTCACCCTCGCCTTATAAAAAAATTAAATTTTTTAATAGCACGAAAATTATGTAATATAGACCAGTCCTAGCAATGACGTACAAAAATAGTTCACGTAAGTATAGTAACAAAATCACGCAAACTATCACCATCAATGTTGGGCTACAATCATAAAGATTGTCTCAACACGGCCTTCAAAATATCCCCGAACATAAATCGGTGTCAAATATCAGGGCCAAAGTTGGATCGATAAACACAAACATCCTGTACGAAGCTTGTTTACTCACCCGGTCTTAGCGAAATTGGCCACGAAGAGCATAATGGACTCCGATAATGCCGTCTCGAACTTAGTGTAGTTCTCGGGGAAGTGACCGAAACCGCCCACTAGCGGCGCGCCGAATATGTAAGGCAGTTCTTCACCGTGGACCGCTCCCATTCTCTGAAAATAAATAATAAAGTCAGATACTTGATACAATTCTTACTAATATTATAAAGGCGAAAGTTTGTATGTATGGATGGATGGATGTTTGTTACTCTTTTATGCAAAAACTTCTGAATGGATTTTGATGGACTTTACAATAAAATAGCTTACATATCAGAATAAGACGTAGGCCACATTGTATCCTGAAATAATTATTTTAAGGCCTAACGTACCTATAATGATTGTAGTAAGAAAACTAACTTGACAAATTAAGTCTAACTCTAGAATTAAAATCTAAGAAAAACAGAAATGGGGATTCCGAAGGCGTATAGGCCAACAACTAGACCAATGTGGGCGTTTATGATAAAGTAATATATATTTCAACCATTTGAGGTGATTTGTTTAATGTTTTGGGGAAATAAATGCGATAGAAAACTTAGAAGAGAATGATTAGGTACCTACGCTATTCACGAGAACCTGAGTGCTTTTTATTGATTAAAACTCGCAAAAGATCGCAAATATACCACGTTGATATGGCCACACCCTTACGAGGTGTAACCGCATGTATAAACAAAGAAAAGTGTCGTAATTTGATGTGAAAATATATTCGCTGCACGCGTCCGTTTTGAGACTAATTAGGTTTTACAACTCACACGGTGTCGTGTTATTACAACTTGCTACAATTTTTAATGAAGTTTTAAATCAAAAATTTCACGTCAAGGCAAAAGTTTAACAAGCTTTTCCATATTTTATTTTAAATGTAAATGTACGGTGTTTATGTTCATGGCTCTTTTACATATACCCAAAAGTTAAAAGTGTCAAAGTGTAAAATTTATAGATCTAAAAATCATCCGCTCATAGCTAAATCTGTCGTAACTCTCAAAACGATATTGTGTCAAAACGAACATAATATTGTGAAGTAATATACCCTCCCTTTTTTCATATGCCATTTTGAAAATTTATACCTATAACTTATGTCACTAACTCATATGCCAAAAAGCGTCCAGCCGTTTAGAAAGTAGGCACGCACTACAGTCTAAACGGTTGGATGCAAAGAAATGAACATACATACATACACTCGACAAACTATACCCTCCTTCTGACGCAGTCGGGTTAAACAATGCATGTTTATTTAATACACAAGTTTATTTAAGTTTTTACAATTTGTGTGTGAATGATAAACTTAATTACCTACTTAAGTTAAACAATAAACTACTAACATTAAACAATACACTACTTAGTATAGAGTTTAATGCAGAAACTAGACTAAGTGTAATTACAATAATTATTGATTATGTACCCACTTAAGTAGTGTAATATTAAGAGCAGTTAAACGAGCTAGTCTGAAGTACTTGCAATTGGTTATCTATACTAATATTATAAAGAGATAAAATCTGTAAGTTTGTAAATAAAGATCTGTCGGGGCTAATCTTCGGAATTTCTGATCCTGAAAATTCTTTCTACGTTATCGGTGAGTGTCATAGGCTATATTTTATATTTGTATTGTATATGTAGGATGGCGGCGACATCTTTTCGACGCAAGTACAAAGACTGGAATCATATTCGAATTTGAGAGACACTGAGAGAGTAACTCCGAACGTGGCTGAGAGAATAACTCCGAACAGAGCCCGAGACTTGTGACACGGGTGTAAGTTTAAGGGTACCCTTAGTGACGCGCGTCAACACTCACCTCCTCTGTTCAAGTTATTCTCCTTGCCCAGCCACGACAAATAGTCGAAAGAGGGTAGGACATTGTGAATAAACTAGGCCTTTGTAATCCAAGTAATTATAGCTCAAGCTGAGAGTAATAATTAATTCGATTGCACAAATTAATTATCAGAGTTGTCTAGGTTAAGCGATAAGCAAAGTACAAGGTCTGCACCGCGCCACGCCAGAGCCTAGACTGCCAACCAGTTGCAGACCCGCTCCTTTTATACAGCGTAGAATGACTCAAGTAGTGGGGTGAGTGGGGGTATCGAACGATGCGCAGCCGCAACAGAGCGTAGCTGGTGCACGTGCAGTTCACAGACTTCTTTCTAGTCGTGTACGATGACGCAGGCGCCGTCACGGCCATACTGACCAGCACACGTCCTCGTGGGCGTCTTTGTTGCTTATCTGAGATAAACAATGACAGTTCGATCATCCTGACAAACATTTTGCCATATTTATAAATCTCACAAACAAAGATCTGTTCCTTCAGATTATGCTAGACCGGTCAGTAGACCCTACAGCGATCCCTTCAGTTTATTAACTGGCCCGGATATAATGCTAGACCGGATATTGATCCCTTTAGCAAAGTCATTGGACCGGCTAAGCCCTGCAACGACTATTTTTTTTTTTTTCTTTTGTTTCATTTTTTTTATTATTATTTTTTTTCTTGTGAACATCAGCCTGCATCACAATGTTGTGAGGTTTACATTGTACAGAGTCAGTATCAAAGTTATCAGACATAGTTACGTTATCGACTGATATGGTATCTGAATTGTTTTGGCATGGACTAATAATTTCAATATCATTAATTTGACTATCAATTTCTAGATTAATTAGATGACTGTCGGTTTTTAAATCATCCGCCGTCACGTCATCATCACTAAGAGAATTGCTTTTACTTTGTTTTATTTTGTGAGTGAGGAAGTGCAATGATAAGGTCCATACTTTCCAAGTTTTTGTAGTGGGGATGGATCCGATCCCACTTCTGATGTAGGATGGCGGCGACATCTTTTCGACGCAAGTACAAAGACTGGAATCATATTCGAATTTGAGAGACACTGAGAGAGTAACTCCGAACGTGGCTGAGAGAATAATTCCGAACAGAGCCCGAGACTTGTGACACGGGTGTAAGTTTAAGGGTACCCTTAGTGACGCGCGTCAACACTCACCTCCTCTGTTCAAGTTATTCTCCTTGCCCAGCCACGACAAATAGTCGAAAGAGGGTAGGACATTGTGAATAAACTAGGCCTTTGTAATCCAAGTAATTATAACTCAAGCTGAGAGTAATAATTAATTCGATTGCACAAATTAATTATCAGAGTTGTCTAGGTTAAGCGATAAGCAAAGTACAAGGTCTGCACCGCGCCACGCCAGAGCCTAGACTGCCAACCAGTTGCAGACCCGCTCCTTTTATACAGCGTAGAATGACTCAAGTAGTGGGGTGAGTGGGGGTATCGAACGATGCGCAGCCGCAACAGAGCGTAGCTGGTGCACGTGCAGTTCACAGACTTCTTTCTAGTCGTGTACGATGACGCAGGCGCCGTCATATATATTACCCGAGTTGTCACAGTTTTTGTTGCGCGAGTCGGACCGTGAAATTTATTAAATCGGCTTAATGCGCGTACGCTGCCTTAGCTATTGGATATAATTGAAAACATTGTATGAAAACTTTATATATCTTAAAAAGTCCTACATAAAAGTTCGCGATAGCATATATCTATCTTTTATATTTTGGCAGATATATAACTTTTTGTCTTTTAAGAAATCATTTAATTCATATGCTTAAGTTTACGTCTTTATTTATACAACTAAACTTAAATCATAATCAATCATCAATCTTTTCTTTCAATTTATTTGGCATGGCAGACCATATTTATAAAATATACGAAAAAGTTTTTTCGTTTGTAAATTATTTTATTTATTATGAAAGCTAAACTCAAAAGTGAAATAGGCCATTTAATACAAGCTATACACATCAGCTTGCCATAAATATATATTGATGTTTAACAAAAATGTAGATCTTTAGTACACGGGACGGGACGGAGGAGATCGCTCCACGGGAAACTATAAAAGAATTTAAATTGAGAGGTGTAGCGGGGAAAGAGCACACTTTATATGAAAGTCTGTCTTTAAAATTAAAAGGGTACCTAAGAGGTTTTCACACGGACTAAGTCGCGGGCGACTGCTAGTGTAATTTAAACAAAGAACTCCAAGGCCTTTATTCCCGATATAAAATGCACCCAACGATTATATCTTCATTTACCCGAACCACCACAATCTATTGGAAGATTACGTCAAAAATATAATATTACGTTATACCTGCCTTATTATAAGACATTAAAAGTTAACAGTCAATTACAGAATTTAACAACACCTCGGAGCTCCGCGCTGCGACACTAAGCGCCGGTTTGAGATCATAATTATCTCATAACTTGAAAACAACTCCCCATTTGCATGTTTCCACGCCTTATTATTAAGAAAATAAACTTTTATTAAAGTATCAAATTGAAACTTGTTTTTTGAGTGGGATTAAAACAAAATATTATACTTGTATAATAGAATAAAGGGGGAAATCCAAGACATGTTTAGTTAAAAAATTAAATAATCTTTTCTTTTCTAAATGAGAAAAAGGATTATCTTTTTTTCTGTAGGGGGGAAAATCCTCATGGACACCCTTAGGTAGTGCCGGACTCCTACCGGCTAAAACCCCCATCTACCTCCAAAACGTTATGAAAGATTATCTTGGAACAGCTAACCAAAACTTCTGAAATTGGCAAAATGTAGTTTACCCTAAACAGAAAAACTTATATGAAAGGATTAATGAGAGTGGAAGTAGCTAAGGAAGTATGCAAGGTCCGTGGCACATGAAAGGATGAAGTCTCTGCCTACCCCTCTAGGAATGAGATGTGATATTATGTGTGTATGTATGTATTCGTTGGTTCAGTGGTTTACCAAAGCGGCTTCAGGTTATTCCGTTTTGGGCTCGAAACTCAAAAAAATTCTCATTTTAGACTTGAGAAGTTGCTTATATTACGCCCTTGTATTTTCGAGCATATTAGGTCGTCGATTTTGGTCATTATTATTGGTATCTGATGGTAACCTATACAAAGTCAAACAGTATCACAACGCCGCATTTGATCGTACTGAGTCTTACCTCCATATCCCCTCCCTTGGAAGGATGTAAGGCTGGCCTAATCAAAATAAGCCGCTAATAAATAATAGCTTACCTGCGGATAGAACCCGTCTCTGGTCTGATAGTCAAAGACGTAAAAAAACGTCTTAGTGGGTCTCCCAGGGCCGTCTTCTTCAGTGGTCGTAGGCTTCGGTCCACCGCTCAGCAAGTCGCCACTTTGTATGAGTGGAGCCACGTACTGAGCGTCCGATAGTGCCGAGACTGTCGCGTCCCTTGTGTTTATTGGGTTCTGAAATATTAATAACTTTGTAACACTCTGTTGCGATAGTTCTACGCTATTATAATACAAGGGTATTGAAGGGGCATATTTTATATACTAATAAATAATTAATGGACGAAACAAATGTTCTACTAGATAGTGGTTAACTATTGCACATTAGTAGAGCAACTTTTCAACTATACACAGTCCACCCCTGTGTCAATGTGCCAGTCATTGCACCGACAACCATACCCTAGAAATCGGAAAACCGGTACTGCCGTGGTTAATTTTGTTTGACGGCAGAAATGTACAGTGTTAGTACTCTCCCAGACAATATCTATCATGAAAAGCTCTGTTACTGTTACTAGGTGAGGGTGCCATAATAAGATCACAATTAGACCTCCCTTATTCTGTGTGATTAAAAGTTAGCTTTTGACTGCAATCACACCTGATGGTAAGTGATGATGCGATCCAAGATAGAAGTAGGCTAACTTATTAGGAGTAGGATGAAAATCCACACTTTTGCTTCGGCACGACATCGTACCGGAACGCTAAATCGCTTGTACGTCTTTGCCAGCAGATGGTAACTGGCCATGGCCAAAGCTTTTCGGCAGCCAAAAATTAGACTAAATTAGCTATAAAAAATATATAATCAACATTCAAGATTTATAGATGTGCTTTAAATGCTGATGATAGATTTTTTTATTATTCAAGACTTTTACCGCTAAGGCAGCAAGCATGCCATAACAGGACTATGATACCCTCTGCCGAAACATCGCTTACTTTAAAACAAGAAAGAAATAAAGACAATATTTTCATTCCAATATATTTTGTTTAATATAGTTAAATCGAGACAAATGTAATCCACTTTATATAAAAAACCAATTTCACATTCCCAATTACTCTTTTAACGCCGCAGTATCTACTAAACCCATCTAAGCAAGAGCTCGAGTTACTCCACGTCCAAATAGCAACGCAGATAAATGTTGATAGCTATAATAAATAACGGCAATTCACCACCTGACGCCTTGATAAAGATCTGAACCAATATAAACTTAGAAGTGATAACAAATTGGATCGATGTAGCGTGTCTGGTGAAAAAATTACCTGCGCTGATAAATGTACCGTCTCGTGAACGCAACTATATAGCCAATAACGCGGGTAGATGGAGAACCTTAATCATGTATTCGATTATACAAATAATACTCGACCGGTGTATGTGCTAACGTGAAAATGCGTCCGCAATTTATCTTTTCTTTTTAATTCGGACGCCACGGCTTACAATTCGATGGACTTTATTTTATAATCATATATAGTTTTTTCGTATGACTACAACTACCTTCCTTTCTTTATCTAAAGGAAAAATGTAAGCTTCTACTTATAAGATTCACTTCTAAGCTTCAGCTACTTGTAACTTCTTGTAAGCTTCTCCTATTTATAACTTCACTAAATTTTAGTGAAACGATAATGTAACGGACAGGAATTAAAGACATTTTGAATTAATAAATCCTTCATCCATCAAATAAGGCTTTCTTTGTAATAAATAAGCACAAGCTTAAAAGTTACCATCAGCTCAGCATTTTAAACAAATAACCTGTGATGAGATGATTAAACCCTAATAATTTTACAAAATCTTCTTTTTTTTTATCGACTACAAGTTAGCCCTTGACTGCTATCACACCTGATGTTAAGTGATGATGCAGTCTAAGATGGGATCGGGCTAACTTGTAAGGAGTGGGACGAAAATCCACACCTCTTTCGGTTTCTGCACGACATCGTACCGGAACGCTAAATCGCTTGGCGTAACTAGCCGCGGCGAAAGCCTCCCACCATCCAGATCAAGACAAATTAAGAAAAATCTCAATCTGCCCCGCCGGGAATCGAACCCAGGACCTCCGCCTTATAAATCAACCGCCCATACCACTGCGCCACGGAGGTCGTCAATTGTTATAGATAAGTATGGATCTACGGAATGTAGTCGTTCTGCATACCTAGGGTAGAGCCGATGGGCTACGTTTTCTAGTGGATAGTTAATTACTCCAGCTTCAGTGGCGTGCTCTTCATAAATGTGTAAAGTCACTGCGTACCCTGAGGATATATTACGAACCAGTATTGGAGAGAGAATTTTTCATTTAGTGTAGTTAGTACCTATAGTGCTTATTTAAGTTATAAACCTTGTGCACGCCACTGTTCATCTTGCTACCTGTATAAAACAGCTTAATTCTAATTATAATTAAACAAACCTCTACCGTTCTTTCCCAGTCTGTGTACTCGTTGACAATTGTATAAAATATTTCGCTCAGGTGATACGTGTAGGAGTTTCTTACGTAGGTTCTGAAACAAACGTATTATTTTTATCGTTTATACTTCTATTTCAGAATCAGAAATGAAGAGATCCGTAGAAGAACCAATGTAACCTATAGCTCAGTGAGTTGCAGAACTGAAGCGGCAATGGGTGGGGCACGTGGTTTGAATAGCCGATGGACTTTGGGAGCCCAAGGTGCTAGAACAGCTACCCCGCACCGGAAAACGCACTGCTGGTTAACCTACTAGATGGCCACAGAAACTGAAGATGGTTGTGTTTGGAAGTTCCTAAAAAAGGCCTTAGTCCAGCAGTGGGCGTTTATTGTAGTTAACGATGATGATACTGATTCTACTAGTACTACAGATAGCACTACTAGACGTTTGCGACTCGTTCTCAAGAAAATGTATGTCCAACAACACCCAAAAAATCATGACCATATTTTTGATACATTAAGGTTTTAGACACGAATCGTGAACTTTTATGAAGTCTTAATAAAGACGAAAATTCAATGCTTTATTCAATTTCAAAGGGAGCGTTTTCAACGAATTCTCACGAGCCTCAAATTTTCCAACACTTACAACATTATTGTCATATTTAAGCCATTTTAGATAAATCGTTGACAAATATGGTATGTTCTGGAGCCTTTCTCAGGATTCTGCCAGTTTAATGGTGAAAACTACACGAAAATTCATGCATTCATAGCTTTTGAGCTTATCACAAATAGACTGACTGAGACTGAGACTGAAAGACAAACAGAAAAAGGCGGCGTTTGTTTTCTGTATTATACAACCTAAAATAAACCGCTTTTACATAATTGAATAAATTTTCGATTAACTATTTGATGATATTACCATAGTATCATGAGTGAAGTTAAAACTATAGAATGATAGAATAAAGGATAGTGTGATAAGAGAGCGACATTTTCTTTTATACCATACTAGTATGAAAGAAGATGTAGTGACTTAAATCGACTAATATTTATGATGGTTCGATCATGGTGCATAGGGATATAAGGCGAGAGTGAATAGGAAAGTTGAAAGGGCACGTTCCTGGACCAAATCCATCCTGGATTCTGATTAAAGGTCAGGTTAAAAGTACCCTAAATCAAAGTAATTGTAAGAAAGGTTTTAATGAAGTTGGAAAAAGCGAGAGAGACGTGCAAGGATCGTAGCAAGTGGAAGGACGTGGTGTCTGCCTATGGGAATTCGGCGTGATGGTATGTTTGTATGTGTATGTATCACCATCCTTCCACATACATATTACACATTTTATTTAATCGCAACACCACTAAACGTGAAAGGATGTTAACATACGAGTACAGTCGTTTTCAAATAACTTCGCTAGATAAAATCATAAATACCGTGTTATTTCGATCAGCAGTTTATATCACAACAGCAGTATCCTCTCGGAATTATCGTACGGGCAATCGGCCCACCCATTGTTTTATTATCCTCTAGCTTTACGAGATGCGATAAAATATGAATTATGGGAGTCACACCGCCTTAACATATCTCGGAAAAGATATACATGCGATTGAATACAATTGTCTAATGTCGATTGAATTTTTACTACGTATTTAGGAAAAAATAGAGAAGGGTGATATTTTATTTATAAATTGAGGCTATTTCATGATAAGTTATTAACTATTTCGTATACATTAAACCGGGTATTTAAAAGCTTTTGTAATATTTTTTTTATTATTTAATTAGCGAATGCCAGCTAATTTGTCCACGTGAATATAAAATGCAAAAAATAACTACTTACTCAAATAAAAATCGCCAAGTAATTAACTTGGCTATATTTATTTTTAGACACGCATTTACTTTGGGAATAAATAAAATCTGATAACCTTACCTCAACATTCGATCTCTTTTCTCCGGTTCAATTCCATTCTGGACATCATGCGCCGAGAATTTCCAAAGCGCTTCACAAGTCACAACACCAAACAACAAGTCATATTTATTTTGAAACAACCGTCTCCCACTGTCACTTCTTTTTATATGAAAGTTATTTTGGTTCATATTGTTCAAAGGACCGAAACTAGGAAAGTCTGAACTTGAATGCATAGTTAAAAAGTCTTTAGCAAAATCGGTTTTAATAACTACACCGTCCACTGATGGTCCAAAGGCAGTTAGAAAGTTCGGTGGCGATATGTCTATTGATAACAGTTCTTCTATAGTGGCGTCTCTTAGGCAGTCTACTATGACTTCGTGGTCTTTTGCGAGGTCTTCTGGTATGGTGCAATTCATGTGTTTCGCAAGTTTCAGAGAGTAGTATACTGGATCGTCTACTATAGCCCAAGAACTTAAGGCTGACCCTGATAATAGTATGGAACGGTGGAAGAGCCCTGAAACAAAAGAAAAGAAAATTACCTAAATTTGTTCTGGCGGCCTTCTTGGATTTGAAACTTTTGATAAAATATGCAGTATTCAAGCCCTGTCATTTAATGTCCTTATTAAGAAAAAATACTTAATTCGCTTTCGGACCAAACACAATTACGATTCACCGCAATTAATCTGACTTTCAATTTAAAAAAAACCGCATCGACATTGGCCATCTGTTTGAGCGCTAGGTTGCCACAAACTGACACACACGAAAACACACACAGACAGGCAGACATCGACGTCAAACTTATAACAAGCTATATATTTTATTATATTATTATTATAATTAATTATATAATTATATTTTATTACTATAATTGCTATAGAATTATGACAATTCTATACCAATTAGAACCGATCAATACATTATTTTTACATTTTAAATTCATTACAGTTAAAACAAATTATTATTTTTTTAAATAAAATAAGATATTTACAAAAATAATAAGTCGTCAAATTGCACACCCAAAGGCAAGGCAAACCCAATACACTGGCGCTATTTCCCCTCTGAATAGCAAAGCTTATTCTTTGAGCCAAATAAGTACCAGAACGTTGGTCACCAGACACATGATCAGTTGTTGTTAGAGCTTGATTTAAGTACCATATTATGAAATCATATTTCACATCAGCTGTTTCAACGCTGAACAAACAGTTTTCCAAGAATTCCACAACAGAACCAAGTCCATTAAGCGGATTGGGTTAAAAAGATTTCATATTCAATGTGATTACATCACTTAATTACGCAGATGGAACACTCCTCCACATGTTTGGTAAATGTATTATTCTTGTTCAAACGTAATGTACGAGATTAATCAAGTCGAGTTAATTGCTATGGAATAATTAGTTTCTAAATAAGATTAGATTCTCATATTATATTAATATGTGTGTTCGATTTAATTTAACTAAGCACTTTGGTGCTTGTTTCTTGAAAATAGGATAAATGACTTTAATAAACAATTATTAAGTTTCTGACTGCCTCGTTGGTCTAGTGGTTAGTTTATGTGGCTACAGATTACAGAGGTCCTGGGTTCGAATCCTGAGTTGGGGTACGAAGTAATACCGAGTTTTTTTTTCTGAGAAAAATTTAGTAAATTCTAAGCCCTGGAATCATGGCATCTGGAAAGATGCAGATGTTATACTCTAAGGGCTAACGCTAAAACTCGCGCGGGTGCACGCTCGCGGGTGTATAATGAAAAATAGTATGGAAAGCGCGACGGAGCGCGGGCGCGGGTGGCGGATTCTTAACCGCGCGGCGGGCGGCGGGTACATGGCGCGGGCGCCCGCGACGGGCACACGCGAGCGGGTTTGTTTCTACAAATCAGTCGATCGCCGCTAGATGCTACGGTCACACGCGCCGGAGTTTAGGTACAATCATGAACATCGATACAGAGCGCGTAATAATTGAGGTACAATTTAGGCCAGTATTATGGGATATGACAAATGAATTATCGAATTCTCCGCTCAGTAACCTACTTATCAAGAACAGGTTATGCAGTCGACGTTGTTTTCGTTGACGTCTTTTTGCCAAATAATAAATTAGTAAATAATCCACGGTAATCTACTCCACACAACTGTACACGCTCGACATCAAAATTATACTAGCAGCGCTAACTGAGACGGGCGCACGCGACGGGTGCCCGCGTGCGGATTTGTGGCCCGCGGCGGTCGCCCGCCGCGTGCGCCCGCGCCCGCACCCGCGTGAGTTTTAGCGTTAGCCCTAGGAGACACTTATATAACCATTTGTGTAGCGTTGTGGCTCTATACAACATCCCCTCTCCCATAGGAGAAAGACCCTGTTAATGGCATTTGATGTGTTGATAATAATGAAAGCTAAATAAATTGGAATAACTTGAATGCGGAATACAACTGACCTGGCATAACCGTTGGTGATATCATCAGAAAATTAATACAGGCGGCTCCAGACCCGTGGCCCATCAGGGTGATGTTGGTAGGGTCACCACCAAACAAGGCGATGTTCTGCTGCACCCAGTGCAAGGCCGCTATCTGATCCATCAACCCGTAATTGGCAACCCTGGCTTTTAAGTGTGGCGATGGATTTGCGTTCAGGAAACCTGTAAAATTTATTTTATTAATGTTGATTGCAGGCAGATAAAACTTATAACATCTTTGTTTTTTATGTCGAGATTTAAATAACAAAATTATCATGTCAGTCTTATTAGATTTGGCTTGAATTTATAGATGCTATATTTTTTTAAGACTGGTTTATTTTCATATTTGTAAGTTGACAAGACAAGCGCGTTTGTATGTGCAAGATAAAGGAACATCAGCATACAGAAACACAGTGACAGTATATTTAGAGTGGAGGGGGAAGCGCATGAAATCGAAACCTGTTTCTCTGTTAGGAACTGATGCTCATCACCCACCCACAGAGAGAGTCATCACTATCGTTATAAATAACAGCCAATGGACGTCCAACGCTGAACACAGGCCTCTTTAGGGACATCCAAACACAATAATCGTAAGCCGCCTATGGCCAGTAGCTCCTTGTGACACGTTTGATGTCGTCAGTCCACCTAGACAGATTACTAAATAATAATTATGTTTCTGTATTGCTGACACTCCTTCAGTATCACAAGTAATGCGCCTGTGACATGCCTGGCTGTACACCATAAGGGTGCCTGTTTTTACCCGACTGCGTCAGAAGGAGGGTAATGTTTTTCGAGCGTATGTATGTATGTGTGTATGTGGGTAAGTATGTATGTATATCCATTTCTTTGGCACGAGCTACAACCTAAATGACTGGACGGATTTTGACACGTCGTAGAATTTGTCAGAAGTCCGTAGTAAAAAGTATTGTAAATCCCCGCCTGCAGCACCATAAAGTATATAAAACTTTATATAGATAGAGTTTATAGTAGCACCCGGGTTTTTTGTTTTTATAATAATTAGCTGAAAGTGGACGGAAGCTGGCAGGCGACGTGCCTCCGCGAAACTTCTGATCATTATCTTAGAATATTTGTAATTATACACGTCTCTAGTAAGTCAAGATATGTCACCTGATGATGTTGTCTGCAGTCGGCTTCGAAATCGCACCCTTATATTTCAACCAAAACAAAACCATCATTATGTAATAGAACATCTATACATAAAATATTCATTATTTCTGTCGACTAGTATAATTACAAAAAATACTAAATTTATTTTGATGAAACTTCACAATAATATGTTATTCTGATATATGAGCTGTATTACTGTGAAGTTTCATCAAAATCCATTCAGTAGTTTTTGCGTGAAAGAGTAAGAAACATCCATCCATACTAAGAAACTTTCGCGTTTATAACATTAATAGGATAGCCGTGTCACACAGATACATTTTATCCCTTTTACCCTCCTTTAGACGACCTCCGTGGCGCAGTGGTATGCGCGGTGGATTTATATGACGGAGGTCCTGGGTTCGATTCCCGGCGGGGCAGATTGAGATTTTTCTTAATTTGTCTTGGTCTGGCTGGTGAGAGGCTTTCGCCGTGGCTAGTTACCACCCTACCGACAAAGACGTATCGCCAAGCGATTTAGCGTTCCGGTATGATGTCGTTTACAAACCGAAAGGGGTGTGAATTTTCGTCCCACTCCTAACAAGTTAGCCCGCTTCCATCTTAGACTGCATCATCACTTAACATCATGTGTGATAGCAGTCAAGGGCCAACTTGTAGTCGATAAAAAAAAAATGTAAATGCTTTAAGCAGTTTCGTTTGAATAAAGTCTAAATAGAAGTAAGTATTTCAAGAAACGTACAAGGAAATTGCTGATTCCGTACAATCGATATATCAAGAAGCCGTCGATGTGTTTGCAAGTTTGGTTTGGGCATTTGGGTAAATTATGAGGTTGGGGGTCGAATTTTTCACTTGCCAATACTTCGTCGAAATCCGATTTAGTATTCGGGGTGAGTGCGCGTTGAGAGGAAATATTACTTCAGCTACTTTATTATGTATAGGATTCGGATATTAAATTAGACAAGAGTTTACAGACTGCGTTATACTATCACGTATGTGTATTGTTGGAGCTTTGTTGTGTGTTGTTTCGACGTATACAATGTGTTAAGTCAATGGTATACCATTCTGAAATGTACTAATATTTTTCGATCTTGTTAACACAATTCTGTGTATAAAATGATGATTTTAAAGTAAAGACATCCATACTAACAGAAACAAAAATAGTTAACACCTTGAAGATTTAAGCAAGTTTAGGAAGCTTATTAAGCTACTGAATAGCTTCTATCGCGGACCTTGAGCGTGGAGACCGAATCCAGAAATTCCGTAACGAAAAAACCCAACACCCCCACTCCGACCGGCACAGCGGTGATAATTTTTAGTTTTTTCCGATTGTCCTATTCGCGTCTTTGTTCGCCAACGTCCATACTATGTGGAATACACCGGTTCTCGTCCGATCACCAAAGTTAAGCGATATCGGGCACGGTCAGTACTTGTATGGGTGACCGCCTAGGAACATCGCGTGATGTTGGCTTTTTTAAATTTTTATTTTTTTTTAGTTTGTTTTATTTTATTTTTTTATCTTTTTTAATTTAAATTTATAAATACATAATTATAATTGCATAAGTTGATTAAAAATGTATATAAAAAAATTACTTAAAAAAAATATAAATAAAAATTTAAATAACCAACACCACGCGGTGTTCCCAGGCGGTCACCCATCGAAGTACTGACCGCGCTCGATGTTGCTTAACTTCTAAGCAATAGCTTTACCGCGGCAGTCATCGAGTGCCACACGTCTTTTTTTTTCTAGGCATATATTCTCTCCCTAGCTCTTTGTTGACAGCTTCATGGGGTATTGACCTAACACGCTGTATATCTTTTAACTCATAATCATTGGTATATCGAGATAAAAATATATACCTAGTCTATGTTTAAATTCACAGTATAATAAAGGTATATAAAGGTTAATATTAAAGCAATATGAATAAAGTTACGCATACTTTCTTTAAATGCGAGTGAAAGACCGCGATATCTGTTAAACTTGATTTTAAATCCCTCGATTTATTTATTGAATCCGAAGCAACATTGGATTCACTTGCAGTACAATGTTGAATAGCCATCTCATTTCACGGTTTGGAGCCGAGTGAAATACATTTCAGTTGAGTCGTCTACCGTTTGATATGAAAACCTAAGATATAATATGTCAAAATTAAATTAAAAAATTAAAGTAATTTAGGAAAATTAAGTTTGCCTATTTATATTGACTCTACTAACAGCTAAAAAGGCAGATTCCCTGTGGGGCCGATGGAAATGTTCTTAATTGATCCTGGTCTGGCAAATACGTACCGCCAAGCGATTTAGCGTTCTGGTGCAGAACGATGATCGCGCACAAATCGAAAGGGGTGTGGCTTTTCATCCTACTTGTAACAAGTTAGCATCCATCTTAGATTGCATCATCATTACCACGTTATACCATCAGGTGTGATTGCAATCAAGGACTAACATACAAAAAATCAAAAACCAGGTAAAAACACTTTTGAAAGCACGTTGAAAAAATAAAAGCCGATCCAAATACCTATAAATAGTTTTCTTATTTGTTTTAAAACGACATATTGTAATTTAAATTTTTAGATTAACTTATAAATATTGGTTGATAATGTAACAATCGCTGACTCAGACGGACAGGCATATTTGTAATTCCCTGAATTTTTTTGTTTTCATCGGGTGAAATATTCCGTGCCAGCTGGCAAAGTATACTTTCACCATTCCTTATTATCTGATGACATGCGTATGACAAGGTTTCGCACGTCTATCTCGCAAACCATTGATTTAAAGTCTTTGTTACCTTTACACACATATTGCAATTTGCTGCATCTGTGTCAATGTATATCAATGGTCAAATCGTATGCCTTATCAACGTGGATACATTTGCCTTCCAATTTCACCCCTATTTGCATTTATAATAGCGCTTGGATAACTTGTTCAGACGCTTCAAAGGCTGCTTTCAAAATTCCCAGCAAATTGGAATTCAATATAAGAACGGCAGTGAATAAATTGTCAAGGATTGGTAAAAAATTTGCTACTATATATTCTTCAAGGAAGAGTTGAAATTTTTATCGTAACTTATGCTATCGGTCGTATCATATCACAAAATGCAAAAATGGTATAGCTGTCTCTCTCCTATCTTCTTTGAAAATTTTTGAAGACGTAAAATGAGGAAGTTAAGATCGTGCTTAGTGATTTTTATAATATTTTAAAGGATTTAAAACGTGATTAGTTAATATTGTAGTTAATAGATTTGATAGAAGGATAGATAGATCTAGATTAGATAGAATTCCACATGACAATAATTTTGTGAAAGCTGAAAAGGAAAATATCAAAATACTTGGATCTTGCTACAAAATTACCGCCATGTAGAATGTTGATTCAACCGTCATTCTTTTGATGGCTGTATCAATGGCGTTTTAGCTTAAAGACGACCAACACAACAAGAAGTTTTCGCTTAATACTGGATTGAGAAACTTACTGACTGTAGTACTGATCGCCCGTTGCGTTTTTCATGTTTTTTTAATAATGTTTTTATATTTTTCAGTAAAAATTAAATTAATAAAAAATATTGTCAATAAATAAATATGAGTTATATTTATTAATATTTATCACACATAAAAAGATATAATGAACATAAAAGTTACAATTTGGCTTATCTGTATCGCAACATAAAACAACATTTCGAGAGGATTATTAAAATTTATTGACTAAGGAAAATATTCCGCACCCCAAAAAGGCCCATTTAATTTTGATAATCGTATTCCACCGCTCATTATTCTGAGCGGCTCTAATAACTGTATTATTAAATTATTTCAAGTGTCAGGCTCGATTAAACAAATGTCTGAATTTGTCTCGGCAAAACGAAACAAACTCGCAGCTTTGGATGAAGTATTCCCAATTGGCTTAATTAAGATAATTTCTTGGCAAACGTAACAAGCTCATTAGGAGTGGTCGCGGGGCCTTTTATAGACTTACAGGCTTTTGCTCTCGTCTTTGCTCTATTATAATCGGATTTTTTTTGTAGTAATTGAGCTTCAGTGACAGAGCTCATCCAGAGACATTACAATTGCCATGACTCCTGGCACTAGGTAGAAATAAAAGAGATCGACCGTGTTTGTTGGTGAATTAGGTACAGGTGTATAAGGTTTAACACTTTTAGGTGACGCAGGGAAACACATAAATCCTTAATTTTGTGGTTTTCTTTTTGGCATTTATTTTGAATATTCCTGCTTGTTCCGCCAAATATAAAACATAAAATTCTGTTACCGATGGACAGTGGAGTGAAATCTTAGTAATCAATTAGAAATCTAATACATTTTTTTAGGAAGGGGAAGGCATTGACGAATGTTTAAATTTAAGATACTTTAAAATAAAGCCAGGTCAAGAGTACCCTAAGCCGACGAACTGGTATGAAAGGATTACTGAGAGTGGAAGAAGCTAAGGAAGTTTGCAACGAACGTGGCTACTGAAAGCATGAAGTATCTGCCTACCCCTATGGGAATGAGCGTCATGTTATTTATGTATGTACATTTTATTAATTTTTAAAAATGGTTGAATAGAATCTTGGTTTGTTGTGCGAGAGCTGAGTGTACTATGTGTGCTACCAAGCATTATCCTCGTTGGTGTATGTCAATTAGTCAGCCAGACAGTTAGTTATACTTCGAATAAATCAGATAACATTACCAACCTAGTACTCCAAGCCTGTAGTTGAGAGTGACGACGATGAGATCAGTGTATCCAGCCAGTACAGCACCGTCGTACGGGTTGCCAGAGCTCAGTGAGTAGCTGTCTCCGTGTATGTATACTAACACTGGTAGTGCTAGCTTGGTTTCGTCCACTGAAAGAAAAGCACAACTGTTATGAACGTATAATATAAATTGACGCTCAAATGCTTAGGTGCATAATGAGGAGTGGAGAGAGGAAAATACGTATGAGGGGGGCACGAGGAAATGCATTGCGATACCGTGCCAATCCTTGGAGTCCATAAGACGGAGGTCCTGGGTTCGATTCTCGGCGGGGTAGATTGTGATCGAGAAATTTTTCTTAATTTGTCTTGGTCTGGCTGGCTTTCGCTGTGGCTAGTTACCACCCTACCGACAAAGATGCACAGCCAAGTGATTTAGCGTTCCGGTACGATATCGTGTAGAAACCGAAAGGGGTGTGGATTTCGTCCTACTCCTAACAAGTTAGCCCGTTTCCATTTTAGATTGCATCATCACTTCATCAGGTGTGATAGCAGTCCAGGGCCAGCTTGTAGTTGATAAAAAATAAAAAGGTCGTTTTAGTCCGTGCATGCCCTACCGAGAGGCAAAAGTCAGAAGGATTTCTTTCCTACTTGCTTTAAAAAAAAAAGAAAATAATCGACTAAATATATTATTAATACTATTTTCGTCGGAATGCTAAGTCTTAGCATTCCTGTACAATGTCGTGTAGAAACTGAAGGGAAATCGATATCATTTTACTCCTAAGTTAGCCTGCTTCCATCATAGTGCATCATCACTGACCATCAGGTGTGATTGCAGTCAAGGGCTAACTTGTAATAAAAAATAATTAATTAATTTCAACAATATCACTTTGCTGTCAAAGAGGAAATATTGAATGAAGCTACATTGTAATGTACTCCATGTTCACATAAGACCCAATCCTACACGTCAACCCGTTTGACGTCATGAATTACGTCATCAATATTGCTGACGGGCCCACATAATCGAATGCGGCCCGATGAGCACACAACTTGACA
This sequence comes from Mycalesis mineus, assembly GCA_034621355.1. NCBI lineage: Eukaryota > Metazoa > Arthropoda > Insecta > Lepidoptera > Nymphalidae > Mycalesis > Mycalesis mineus. Next base: position 1,574,603 of record CM067884.1, read on the forward strand.
TGTCTGTCAGTTCGCAAGCTTGATATATTGTATTTTCCCATGATGATGTAAATGAAAAGAGGTGGAACATTTTCAGCCATAGCAAATATACGGCGTAGCGGTATGCGCGGCGTTCCTAGGTTCAATTCCTGAATGAGCCGATTGAGATTTTCTTAAGTCTGGGTACTAGTAGAAACCGAAAGAAGTGTGGATTGGCATCTTACCCCTAATATGTTAAACTTTCCATCTTAGACTGCATCATCACTTACCAGCATGTCAGGTTGCAGTCAAAGGCTAACTTGTAGTGAATTAACAATAAATAAATAAGAACTAAGCGAAATACACGTAGCTTTAGTAGATGTTTTTTACGGAGAATAGCAAAATTAAATAATTATTAACTATTTATAATAAACTTTCGCAATGTAAACGCTGCTTCTAATCAATACAGGTTATAACAAGATTCATTACTCACTTTGCAAAGGCGCAAAAATATTCAAATAAAGACAATCTTCGCTTTGATTCTTAAGATAAGGCATCAGTCTTTTCAAATAATCTAATCTGCCTTTAGGCATTTTTTCTAATAGAATCCGTTCGTCGTCCAGATCCAATAGCTTCTGAGGACATGAAGGGCCCGACAGGTCGGAGACACGCACGCCCTCCCACGGTGACGGCGTCCGCGTTGGACTGAATCTAAAATCACACTTACATTATAGGCGGCAATTTATGTGTAAGTAGGTATGTATGTTTGTAACGATTTTGCTTTAATTTGGATTCAAGAAAGATTATTCAGTGAATTAACAATGATGTTACTTTTTATCTATAACAACTGATAATTTTAAAAGATGAAATTCACGAAGCCATCTAAAGACTTATAATGGTTATACAGTTTACAATATGAAATAGCCCTTGATACAATTACCTAAACACTTTAAAACTAATACAGGTTGCATATATTCTTGTTACCATTTAATAATCTCATTTATTTATTTACAATATTTTTTCTTGTATTTTCAACAACGCTTATAAAAAATAATTATCATTATGCATTATTATTAGGCTTCAATTATAATCGAATGATAATAATCAATTATTTGAAAAAAAAACCTAAGTAACAGTAGGATCAAATTAAATTAATATATGAAACTTAATAATATGAAACTTAGTTGATTATTCAAATGTCAATTCAATTCAATTCAATTCTTCTTTATGGCTTTCATTTGTGCCAACTGGGCATAGCTTATCTCGCCAGTGTCACGTGGATTCAAATGTCTGTAAGATCTTGACAAATGCCAGCTAAGAGGCGTCTGCATAATGTCAGCTTTCAAATAAATATACACATACAAGTTTTAGTTGCAAAAAGACCGACACAAGTCCACATCGTCAGTCAGCAATTCTCCTTGCACTGCACAACGTGAAGTTTGGAACACGATACCTTTGATAATGTCATGATCTAAAGCCTAAGCACAGTGATACATCCACGTTTTCATTACGGCGTGCGTCCTACCAATAACGAATCTTCGTTTCTAATCACTGTGCTCTGTGATACGGCCAGCCTTTGGTAAAGCTTACATTTTCACATAAAGACGAGCAAAGCTGCATTTTGGAAACACGCATCAAATAGGATTACCGCACGAATACAAAAGCACACATCTACTATTCTATGTTTCGTAGATACTCAAATACGAATATCTGAAAATTTTGACTTGGGGCTAATGGATCCGTGTTTGTTTATTTTGATAGTTGATGCATCTTTGTTCACAATGTTATAACAGAAGTAGACAGCCGTATTAAAATTAATTAAAAATAATTTTGAATTCTTATGTTCTTATTAATAGATATTTGTTATAGTTCAATAACTAATAGATGTAACAATTATTAGACATGAGAACTATAGTCGACGCATTTTAAGCTAAGTTGTCGGGGAATAAATGCCGAAGCCTCAGTTCATTATGCGTTGACTATCTTGCTTCACTCGCGTACTTTTATCCCTTTCTTTTTGAGAGAATATTAGGATAAAAGAAGCCAATTATTTATTTTAAACTATAATCTACCTTTGTGCCAAATTTCTATATTAGTTCATTATATTTCAAACCGTGATTAAATAACAATAATATATCCAAACAATCCAGCAAATAGAACTCTTGTACTACTATCTAAAATTATAGATGATTCGACGGCAGTTACTAAATCGGCGTTCAGCTACATATCGTTAATAGGATAATTATTTTATCTATTTAGCAGAAACTAATTATTAAAAACTAACTACATTTTACTTGTTTTATTTAAACTTGAATTAAGAAGAATTAAATAATACGTCTCTCACCTGTTTGATCCAACTGGCGGCGTAGCGTATGGAACTCCTAAAAAAACTTCGAGCGGACTCAAATATTTATGCTCGTCCATTGCCAAAACTATCCCCTGTAATTTCCCATATTTAGTCTGAACTATCCTACTACTTATCCTAAACTTAACATTAGATTTGGGAATGGAGTTCGATGGATTCAAATAATATCTCTTGTAATCACCGTAGTCACTGTAACCACTTCTCTCAGGATTAAAAAAGTTAGCACTGTGAGGAAACTCCTCATTGTAATATGGATTTTTATCAAAATTGACGTTTGTATACTTTTCACCAGAACTAATACCGTCGTGATCATCGTAATCTTCATTCGCCTGATCATTTTGTACACTATTGATATTTAGTTTGTTTAGCTTATCATTAACACTTGCTTTATCACTGTGATGGTTCATATTGGTTGTGTTGGAGTTTGCAGTTTTTAGTGATAGAAAAAATATAAAGAGGAACGAATATAAATTAAAACACACAAGTTTGTTAGTATATGATTTGTTGTTTCCGTTTATGTTATTGCGTCCATCATTGTGACGCATCGTCTCTTTTTTAGTCCGCGCTTTATGAAACTGTCCGACCGGAAACATATTTCGTCATGTTATCATTTTTGTTTTGGATTTATCACTACACACGTCCATTGTGGGCTTCAAATGCTTTGTGTTGGATCTGTAACAAAAATAAATTGCATTACATTTTGGTTTATGTTTTTGATAAGTTTGAATTGTCCTATATAACTGGATTGGTGCATAAACTTCAGCCAATGTATGTTTTGAAAACAATACAGTGGCATTTTTTTTTCGTTGTTTATTTGTTTAGCTGTCCCTGTATGAGGTGACCAATAAAGTTTGAACGTTTAGTTTTGATTGATATTTTTAATAGCACAGATCATTCTCCTAAAATAAAAGATGAGGTATAGAACATATACCCGCCAAGCAGCAGAAATGTGGATTTGCGGATTAAATATGTTTGACTCAGTAACGATCAATATCAATAATCATATTATTAACATCTAATATTGATCGTCAAGAGCCAATATTGAACGACTCACGATATTCAAACACAATTAATTTCCCAACCCCGGTACCTTGTGATCCGATTCTACTTATTACTTACGAGTACTATTGGACCAACGAGGCAACTTTCTACACATTATCAATATAGAATAAGTAACTGAATAGAGTTAAATGGTTTGGAAAATACGCTACGCTATTTTTTATCGTGCAACAATGCAAGAGTTGCAATAATTTTAAAATCAGTACGGAGATAAAACTGGAGAGGAAAAACTGTATTACAAATTCTTCTTCTTATTAGTTATTTGATAATTTCTTTCTGACAAACCAGCTAGGCACACCAGTACGGGTAGTATTGGCGTGCCTTGCCGGTGACACAGATGCCAGTAACATTTTTTTTTTTCGACTACAAGTTGGCCCTTGACTGCTATCACACCTGATGTTAAGTGATGATGCAGTCTAAGATGGAAGCGGGCTAACTTGTTAGGAGTGGGACGAAAATCCACACCCCTATCGGTTTCTACACGACATCGTACCGGAACGCTAAATCGCTTGGCGGTACGGCTTTGTCGGTAGGGTGGTAACTAGCCACGGCGAAAGCCTCCCACCAGCCAGACCAAGACAAATTAAGAAAATCTCAATCTGCCCCGCCGGGAATCGAACCCAGGACCTCCGTCTTATAAATCTACCGCGCATACCACTGCGCCACGGAGGTCGTCAAACATTCACGATTTTTTATTTTTGGAAATATGATGGGCCATTTTGCATCAGCAGGCTTTGATTGCCTCATCTAATGCAAATAAAGACAATTAATAGCGACGAAATCAATAATATAGCTGTCTGTTTCGTTGCGATGGGAAAGGGAAAGCGATTATAAATCCCTTTTTCCACACGAAATGTATGTCTAGTGACACATCCGAGACCTACACAGGTGTATTACGAGTATACCTTTTTATTTACCTTTTTTGTTTTATACTTTGAAATTTTAGTAGATGAAAAATGCTTTCTTTGTTAGAAAATCTCATTTGTGTTATTAAAAACAGGGTGAATATTTTATTTACAAGCGAAGCGGTAATTATAAAATTTCTATCGCAAAAGTAGGTATCTGCTTGAACTGCTTCCGGACGGGAAAATTCAAAGAATTAATGAAAAATTCCCTTTTTATTTGAGTAATCAAAAGCTTATTTTACGATGGTTGCAGCACTTAAACTTTTATTGGGCCCTTTATATAGAGAACGTTCCTTAAGAAGCAACTAAGATCAGTTATTAAAAGAAAACGGCGGACTTGTGTAAACGAGATTTTTTACAGCAATGCTTTTTGAAGTATGATCACTTCTTTCCAGTTTTATTAATAAGGACTAATTTTGACGCAATACGCTCTATCTACGTAAAAGACAAAATAAGTAAATGGATTTTATCGTTAATCTTTAAGGCGCTGACACTATAAGATCTGCATACTCTCACGGAGCACGGTTATCTTTAGAATTAGGTGTCTGCGAAGATTATTATTTGATCGATCACCGATCGTTAAGCATCTCAGAATTAGACAAAGATTATGTTTTAATTATAGAGTTACGGGATCAATCGCTGATCTTGTACATACTTAGGATTACTTTTATGTAATTATTCTTTAATTAAATAATTATTAATAAGTATCGTTATTATGCTTGCTCCCAAAACTTAAGTCACTAACACTTATGCCATAAAATAAATCTAAGTAAACCGCTACGAGATTAGATTATGCAATAATATACTGTAACGGCCTTGGATTTATTTCAAAAATATATTGTTAATATGCCTCTAGCAATAATCATTAATTAATGCGTAATTTGTAGACATATACAATAATTATTGTCGAGGATGAATTTCAAATCGATTGTTTAGTTGAATAATGAGTTTGGGTTATAATTAACTGCCCACAGTCATTCACTGCAGTAATTGAATTCCATAGATAATTCCGCCACTATCCTAAATTAGTTTGGTATATGGCTAAGTACACAATTGTATTGCAGTATGGATGAATTTTGACTGTCTCGTTGGTCTACTAGTTAGCCTATTTGGCTTCGTTCATGAGATCATAGGTTCAAATCCTGAATTGGGTTCTTGAATATGTCTGAGTTTTTATTTCTGTTTAGAAATTTTGAGTAAAATTCTAATCCTGGAGAGGTTTGTGTTTACCCCGTACCTCGGACAGTATATTAAGTCTTTGGTCCCGGTCACTGTCATCAGTGATCGTTAATTAAACTGTATCATTCTGAGCACGCCAACGTACGCATTAGAGTAGAGTGGAGGGTACCTATAAGTATCTACATTCGCTCTGCTATATGAATGACACCTGATCCTCTAGTGGGTTGATAATGATGATGGATAGATTGATCAGTTTTATGTTTCAAAATAGTAGCAGTATAGGTATAACTAAAATATGTTAAAAAATAAAAAAAATCATATTGTTTTAAAACACATATTAATTTTATTAATTCTGTTTGGTGTTGTTTCGTTCGTTTTTACTCTTAAACCACAGCACAGTTTTGCGGCCGAAATAATAATGACGGTGGTATATTCCATTTGTGACAGAGGCTTATGACCTCAAAATTTTGTTGACAGACGTTGTCTGTTTATAAAAGCTCTGGCTCCGATCACAGATTCGCACGGCAAGCAACTTTTCAGTTTGAATCATCATGACTGGGCTCGCAAATGGGGCCTACCATTTTCGCCTTTGACAACAAACGATCAGTCCCTGTAGTCTTCCTTCGAAGATAACTGTCTTTCGATGACTATCTATTTAACTATGGAAGGAGCATGGGCTAATAAACCTGCTTTTATAAGATGACTGTTAGGAACTATTCTTTAATATATTATTTTTAATTTTTAACTATAAAATATGAAAGTTGGAATGCTATGGTTTTTATGTTACATTGAGTGAAAGACAATTAAGATAACAATATACTTAACTGAAATTGTCATATTGTAATATTTATAATGAATTTAAACAAATAAATAAAAATATAAACACACACTTCCCATCCAGGTTGTTATGCCGAGTCACGGTAGAAAGCGTCGCAAAACTCGTAAAACTCGTATAGGGTGTTAATATTCGCTCGTATGTATAAGCTCTTAATCTGTGCCGGTTTCATTACACACGTGTGCCTGGTTAATTTGCTTTAGCATCGGAATTATCCGGGGAATCCAATTAGTGTCGTAGATGACAAGCGATAGTCAATAATTACACTTGGAATTTATTTGCACCTCGTATAATAAACTCGATTGCCATCAACGCTGACTGTTGGAATGTGACTAATGATGGCTTGAACTGTTTACTACGGGCATAAACATGTCTGACATTGTTTATTTTGATATAATGCTGTTTATTCTGCGCATAAACCTCTCTAATGCTGTTTATTTTGTCAATCATATCATAAAATAAACATATTAACTACATAATTTCAATTCAATTTGACAGTGCATCAGCGTATTTCAGTAATATTAGCATATTCTAACGGCCAACTACAAGTCTAGTTCTCCCTATTTATAGGAGAAGAAATGTAGGAGAGGAGATCTGGAGATTAGATTCGCTAAGACACACGTTGCAAAGTGGGTTGGCGGGATAAGACAATATGCCTGTCTAATTTGCTTTAGCTAGGATAATTCCGATTATCCGGGGAATCCAATTAGTGACGTAGATGACAAGCGATGATCAATAATTACACTTGGAATTTATTTGCACCTCGAATAATAAACTTGATTGCTATCAACTGTTGCAATGTGACGACACAAAAATAATGATGGATTGAACTGTTTACTATGCGCTTAAACCTCTCTGCTACTGTTTATTTACTTAGTATGACACTGTATATTTGATTATTTTGACATCTAATCTAATGTGAAGGATTGAGAGTTATGAGAGATAATCAGCCTACTTTAGAGGCGCACATAATATATGACCAGAATACCTTACAAATGAGGGGATATGGGGCAAAGAGCTTGCTTTATAGCAGCTTGTGGGTAGATGATAAAATTTACACTCGTAATGACCCCTTACAAGTTAATGATATTGACCAAGACCGAAGATTTAATTTCCATTTGTAGTTAAGGATTTGATCAACAGCTTCCCAATTATGGGCTAGTTTTTGATTTTCTTGGAAAAAAATAGATTTGTTTAATATTTCTTAACTCGACTGAACCCACGACCTAGGGATCAAAAGCCACATAGGCTAAGCACTGAACCAAATATGGCATTGATAATAACATAATATTTAATACAACAACATCAACAAACCCGGAATAAGTTAATTTTATACACAACATTATAATTAAAAAATAATTACAGTACCAACCCTGGAAAGTAATTAAAATTTCCCCAATCCATATATTAACTCGTTTTATATAAACGCCAATCGAATCAGCAATTTCCCTCCCTGTGGAAATCTGGGAACTCTGTCGATAGGGGATTAGATTTCGCGTTGAACATTGGTCACAAAGGATTAAAATAATATATGAAATACGCTGGGAAAATTTATCCGATAACAAAGTTCAACGTTCCACAGAAAGTTCATACAAAATTCATCCTTTTTAAACGTCAGCCAAATCAGCACATTTTCGCAATCCACTAACTGGACGGGACCGAAATATCGCAACTGAATTAAGTTTATTTGCATTGAATGAATTTATTTTAAATCCTCCAGCTCGCGTTTTAAGCTTTTTACAAATAAAAATATAAACAATATTAAAAATCAGCAAAATTATATTAGTTAGTTGAACCACCTATTCTACGGCGTAGTGCATTTTAGAGAGTGTGAAAAGGCATCCTTTGACTCAAAGATTTCGTATATCGTAGGTGATAAGGAAAAATGAAAGGGTAATCAATGATACTATTCTATAAATAAGCTTTGAATTTCGACTTCGTTTCTATCTGTTTCTATCTAACAGGATACTGTAGATAGAGATGCATAGGGAGGAATGGCCTTCAGATGTTTGCAGTTAATAGGAAAAAAAATACATTGACACCCTGAACCCCAAAAACCGATAGTAAGCCATTGGATTAACTAGGCAGTTTCATGTTTTACTAACAACAAGTTAACCCTTGACTGCTGCCACACATGATGGTAAGTGATAATGCAATCGAAGTAGGAAGCGGGCTGACTTGTCAGGTTGATGGAATCCACACATCATTCGGTTTCTACCCCACCGCTTGGCTAAACATCTTTACCAGCAGGCTGGTTACTAGTCATGGTAAAAGCCATCAGCCAGACCTGAATCAATTAAGAAAATCTGTATCGATCCAGCTAAATCGAACCCAAGACCTCCTTATGAATCCACAGCGCAAAGTAATGCGCGACAAGGGCAATCAAGCAAGAGCAATAATAATAATTATGTTCAGGACCGTATCATTGTGTATTTGGACAACAAAGCTTGTCTTGGGCTAGGCAATATATTCCACAGTAATGGCTAAACGTTATTACTGAAATCCGATAGCGCGTTATTATAATAGTGATTGTGAATTGCTTTTAACGGCTGAGAAGCTGAGATAATAACTGTTTAATATCGATCGAAACTAAACGCTAAATGTATCGGCTTACACAGTACAAGGTATGTGCCTACTGTTTGTTGTATAAGGGATTTATGTGCGGGAGTTAGCGCTGCTTTTACGACCTTGAACCTGGTTTCGTTTTAAATGTTTGTTTATTTTTAAACGACGAAAAAAAACGGAGGAGGTTCTCAATTCGACACGTATATATTTTTTTTATGTATGACCACGCATAACTTTTTACAGAGTTGTCCGATGTTAATAATTCTTTTTTTATTAGAAAGGGCAAACTTTCAAGGTGGTCGCATTGTTATCATGTTAGGATCTGATGATGATATCCTGGGGAAATTGAAGGAACTCTTCAAATTTTGGAGGCACGCTTACAGCGATTTCGGTCTTTGTCTCGGTATCGGTAGCTTTTTGGCTACTAGTGCCCTATAATATACTATGACGGTATGGTACTAGAACCCGGTGCCAGCCAAGGTTTCTTCTTTAAAGACGTTACCTAGAACCTACAAACTGTTTTACTTCGTAAAATAAATGTCCCTTAAACTTGGCTGGCACCAACTTCATAAATATGCTTAAGTAAATTAAAGCAACTAAATGACACAGTTATTTTTTACTTTTTAGTGCGTTTTGAGTCGGTTCTATTTTTTGTTAAAAATTTTTATAAATCTTATAACTTAACTAGAGGTTGCCCGCAGTTTCACCCACGTAGTTCTAGTTCCTGTAAGAATTTCGGGATAAAATGTAACCTTTTTATTACGCAAGCTATTTTCTTGAGAAGTTTTATCAAAATCCATTCAGTAGTTTTTGCGTGAAAGAGTAACAAACGTCCATCCATATTTACAAACTTTAAAATATAACTAAGGATTTTGAAACTTATTCTATTTTGATCGAGCTAAATCTTTGCAATAATCACTCTATCTTTTGGTTAAAACCGCATTAATAGCTAACATAGATAGATAGAAAGACAAAAGCGGGAGGGGATAAACAAAATAAGTCGATATTCATGAAACATAACAAAATTTAAGACTTATTCTATATTGATTGAGCTAAAACTTTGCAATAATCACACTTTTTTTTGTAAAACCGCATTTATAGCTAACATAGATAGACAGAAAGATAAAAGCGGGAGGGGATAAACAAAATAAGTCGATATTCATGAAACATAACAAAATTTATGTCCTGCACCAAAAAAATAGGAACTTTTGCGGCGGATTCAATCTGCAACGTCAATCATGTCAAATGAGTCGTAAAAGTTTACGAGAGGGATGTTTCAGATGAAAACTACTCAGCCGTGATTCCTGATATTGTTATCACACGTCAAAAAATTCACGGATTTCACGCGCTTTTTTCGGCCCAAATCTATTAAGTTATGTATATGACATATGAAATATAAAATCAAAATAATTTATTGCAAATTTGTGTAATTACAACGAGGTAAAATACAAAATTCTGCTTTGTACAGCATGCAATTATTTTTACAGTAGTCAGGTAGGTCAATTAGGTCAAATAACTTGTATTGTGAAATCACTATTGAATTAATATACGAAAAAAGACGCCTTGAACAACAGTAATAAAAATAATCATTAAACAGCAGCAATAGAAAAAATATCTGAATTATTTTTTAAGTTAAATTAGAATAAGAAGGAGCTTTAAGGTCGTCCAAAGTCTGTATCTATATTATAGTTTGGAGACCACAGTAGTTTCAGTTCAGGGACAAGGAATAGGAAAAAAGAATCCAAAAAGTTTCACGGACTTTGCCCACGCGAGGCGTCGATATAATTTTCCTAGGAAAGCAAGGAACCTTCCAGTTAAGACTTTAATTTTTGGAAAAGTTGTCTGCGAAAGACAGGAACTTCATAATGGAGTTTTATAGGATTTTTTATATTTTCACGCGCGCTGCTGCAAAGTTACTGAAACTAAGTTATAAGTAATCTTATTCCTTGCAGATTATTGATGGTTTTTACGTAATCATGCTAGTGCTGTTGCATGGATCTGGATTAAAGTAGAGAGATATATTATTATCTAGAGTAGTATTATTATCAGCCTATTAAAGGCCCATTACAAAGCCAGGCTTCTCACCTTATAGGAGAGGGGGATCTAAAGAAGTACATAGGCTTTTATTTAAATAAACTTACAGGAACGAAATCTATGCAATGAAACCGCGTGGCATAACTATTTATAAAATAATATTGTTAAGTAAATATTATTAAAAACCAGAATGCAAAGCTAATATATCCAGTTGATTTTGTGGATTAATCGGAGCGAGTGTTCACAAATATTGTGGTAATTAAACCCAGTGATAACATCATCAGATATTAATGCGTTTTATATTTATCAGTGTCTGCGGTAATCACAATCATGTTTGTAGTACACAGCTATCTATAGTACGTGTTTGGCTTTGCGGTTTCACACTATGCGGGGTACATTTTAAAGCTATAGTAGGTATCATAGGGTTTTAGATTTCACACATATGTAATTTTTAATACTATAGTAGACGGTTATCATAAGGGTTTTAATATGTAAAATGTGTTGATAGCAAAATACGACTTAAAAGTCCTTAATGCAAACGGGATGTTCTCTTAGGTTTTCTTGTTCTAATGAATAATTATAGCACTAAAAAATATATTACTATAGTAAAATTCAAACATATATTACAACAGTTTTATTTCTTACTATAATTTGTTCCATCTCTGTTTGGGGACAAATAAAAAAAAATGATTAAATTCTGAAATAACTTTTTTCAACAGAAAAACCTTCCTTCCAAAACGGTGATAGTCACTAAAAAAGTTAAAGTAAACTAAAACTAAAGCTTCTAGAAACAAACAAAATAAAATTTTGAAAGAACTCAAAGTAATGTGAGAAATAAAAGAACAATTGAGTCCATTATGCCAGAAACTGAACTCCAAGTAGATAATTACTACGTCTCAAGGAAACAACATACATAAGTAATTTTAGTTCCCAGCAACAAAACACGAGCTCGCTAAGTACACAGACGTATAAGTTACAAACTAGCTAGTAACAAAAGCGACAGAAACAGAACCGATTGTTTCCAACTTAAACTTTGACATTGGAGTGTTTATTCATGACTGGAACAAGGAATGAGTGTGCTCCAAGTTTTCTATTTAACTGTACCGGCAAATAAAACTTCCATCGATACAACAAATCAGAAGTAATATAAACATTAGGAACTCAAAATTACTTCAATCTATAGGTACAAAACTTAAATTAATAAGATTTGTTCCTTACAAAATCATCCAAGGCACTTCAGACTTGATTATCTATTTAGTACTACATAAACACAGACAATCTTAAAAGCAGTTTGTGTTAGGTATATCTGTTGATGAATTTACATACATTTAAGAATTTTAATTTTTTAGTTTCATAAATGAACTAAGAGAAAGAAGAAATATATTTTCTTATACATCATACATATAATAGACGGTCTTATCACTCAAAAGCGATCTTTGCCATACGACCAATATAGAATAGAGATATAAATACACAAAACACAATCGGGTGTACGTACACAAAAATGAAAGTAAGTAATGCAAAAAATACATACAAACTTGCAATCCTATAAAACATAAAGATAAGCAAAGGGAAAACGGAATAGAACAAAGTTTAGGACGTAAAGAAAGAGATACAGTACTTAGGATTATAATAAAAGATTCTAGTAAAAAACCAATTTCTATGCGGATGAACTCAAGGGCTAACAAAAACATGGAAATGAAACTTGAATATAGCAATTCATGAATTTCCGATTAAAATAAATAAAGAATAACTCCTAGTACGTGGGTACTTACACAACATTAGACAAATATCTCGGAAATCATGACAATAATACCCTTTTTATTTTTCTTATATCCCGTACCCCAAGTTCAAGAGCTCCCGAGCAAATATTTTCAGCCGAACGGTTCTATTATAATGTAAACCTAGATTAAATCGAAATTAGTTTTGTATTGGATACTCGTAGATAAGTCCTTGAATATAAATGGCGACCTTTGCCCCGAGGTTGTATAGGCTGAACCACATACAGACTATACGATATCGTATCGTAAGTTTTTACGACGTCGTTTTGCTGTGCAAAATCCTGTTGAGACCTATTTATAATGATAGCTGATGGAACAAGCAATGGTCCACTTGCTCTTAAATGCATAGTACGCCCATAACCAAACGTCAAGAGTTGTATCGCCTAGTACAAAGACGTGCCTTGAATGCAGTAGCTTATATAACTCATATGCGTAATTTAAGTATTTTTTTTATATACAGTCAAGCACGCTTGAAATGAAGATGCAGCCTATGGTGGAGCGCGCTTGCTTAGAAGATGCATATTCACTCTCGAGTTGACGATATTGTAGGTGATAAGAAAAACGGAAGCTGAAAGGACATTCCATATTTATGCGCGTAGTAGTGCGTATAAGAAACGAGGAACCAATACGCTCAGTTCGCGTCTGAGCAATATCAACTACGTAGCGATGACGATCTCTGCGACGCCTGACAGTCTTTACAATGAAATATAGCGATACCTACTGTTCAATATAGCGATACCTCTGTACCAAATCAACATGGCTTTTTTTGCCCTTGACTGCAATCACACCTGATGGTAAGTGGTGATGACAATCTAAGATGGAAACGGACTATTTTATTAGGAGTGGGATAATATCTACATCCCTTTCGGTATCAACACAACATCGTATATGTGACTTTGAACTATGACAGTGCACCACTTTAGATCTGTAGCATATTCAACGACTGGGCAAACTGTATCGTACTACAGGATTTGCCACGACACGACATCGTATCGTGCGTGTACTGTGGCTCATTCCGGGCCTTCGGTTACCGCAATGGCGATAGGATCGATCAAATTCCATCGGCTAATTTGCTAGGCTCGCTGGAATGATAAACAGGAATAATTAACATGCTCATACTTGTTAAACGGCATATATTCCCTTCAACAAGCAAGATAGCAACTAGGAGGAATAGATGTATGACGTCATTTAAACGTACTAGCTAATGTACTAATGCTATCTAAGCAATCTGATTGCTCAGTGTCCACTTGTTGTCGACTAGTGATCTACGGGTGGATGCCGAGTTATAAACTAGTAAACGCAGTCAATAAAACTGTAAATTACATTTTGACGGACAATGCGAAATCCGCAGGGGTAGTATGTCGAATCTTAAAAAAAAACTTTAGTGTTGAAGCCGATGTACAACGGTTGCAAATAGGTATTCTCTAGTTTGCCACTTTGGACTGACAGTTGAACTGAAGGTGGGACGATCGACGAGATGTAACCGAGATGTTCGTACTTTTTTTTTCCAAGAATCGGCATCCTAGGGTGTAGACCACGCAAGGCAAGCGTGCGGACTGACGAGTGATCACTGAGTGGTCAATTTGCCGTCAGCGCGTGGTCAACTCGTCGGTAAGGCCCTACGGAGTTTATGTAGTTAGCGTAATTATGTCCGTATTCCGCTCGAGGCAAAGCGTTGCTAATCTGGCACCGGGCTATCCCGGTAACCTTAGTATTGAATTCAATTACAAAGTAAATCAATAGATTCGATTTGTATTATGAGATAAGGTGAAACCCCGGTAAAGTTAAACTAATAAATGCTCAACGTTACGAAATATAAAGCTATACCACGGTTCATCGGATGGGAGAATTTTATCAAATTGCAGACATTCCCGTCACGGTACGCAATCTTTCGCCATACGTGCCCCGAATAACTTCGGCTGTCAGAGAGATTTCAACCTTGATACGAAGTCTTAGAAATCAAATTCGTGAGACAGTAAGACAAGAATGTAGTATCAAAGGCCAGTTCTAAAGATAAGTTGGGTCCATTGATGTATTATATCCAAGATCTACAGTATTAGTAGGTCTAGAAAAAATAGGTCCGGTAATAAGGGCAGCTTATTTCGAGACAAGTTGGAGCTTTATGAGAGCAGATGATTGCTCCCATAGAGCCAGGTATTCATGCTTATAGAGCCTAGATCCGCCATGCTTCTCTGATGTGGGTTGGCTGGCTTAGAGTGATAATATTGGAAGCATATATTAATGATTATTGCCAAAACTTAATGTTGTTTTGAGGTAAGCGGTGTTAGATCACGAATCCAATTCTGAGCTGAAAATAACTGTAGAAGATGCATTTGAAAGGTTGAGCAGGATAATTTTTAAATTTAAAATGATCTATGATTGTAAGTTTTTTTAGTTTTCAAATCAGTACGCAAATCTTTCGTTGGAGGATAAGTTGGCTGAACTTGCTAGAGTAGCTAACTCGTAACTCTTTTATCAAACACAAAAAAGTTCGTTATAAACATTGAAAGCATTCAACTGATTTCATTGCAAATATCATAAACAGGTTTCATTGCAAAGGCAAAAATTTACTCGTGCAAATTCGCAAGCATCATCTAGTAAACGATAAAAACTGAGAAAATAAGTCAAATACAATTATTTTATTTTAGTTAGATTTAAAGGAAACCCGAAAGAAGTCGTAATGTCTAGGATAATAAAAAATATTAAGGGCATAAAGAATTGCATAGTTTTTTTTATTCAACAAAACGATAAATTAAGCCTTGGCTGCAATCATTCATAGCTGATGGTAAGTGATGATGCAATCTAAGATGGAAACTGGCTAGCTTGTTAGGTGTATGATGAAATCCACACCCCTTTCGATTTCTACATAACATCGTACCGGAACGCTAAGTCATTTGGCGGTCATCTTTGTCGGTAGGATGGCACAGCCGAATCCACCCATCCCACCAGCCATACTAGACCAATTTAGAAAATCTTAATCGGTCCAATCAGAAATCGAACTAGGACCTCCATCTTATAAATCCACTAAGCATACGCACTGCGCCACGGAGACCGTCAATTTCATGAAATTAAAATTAAATATTTTTCAGTCTGTCTGTCTGTCAGTTCATATTTCATGTATCTTAGGGTCTTGAATCAATGCGCGATTTCTTCATTATATGTCGCGGATGAATGCGCCGCTGTCAAAGTTGAAGCTAGAAACAATTGGACCGGCGCCTTTGTAACTGTAACTAAGTTGGCTGAACCTGCTGGAGTAGCTAACTCGTAACTAGTTTATAAGTAATCCAATTCAATTTTCTTTGTACGGACACTTTCTTTGTGTTCGCCGACACTGGCTATTTTAAGTCTTCGTTATGTATTAAAATATATATCATTGAGCTTAATTAATATTCCGCGTTAAATTCGGGTTGTGAGTTGAGAAAAGCTCCTTCTAAGGCTCAGCTTACATTGATGCAGAGTCGAAGCGTTGCGTCGCGTTTTGTTTTCAAATACAACGCAATACAAAGCACGTCATCGCGTATCGTCGTTCGATTCCATATCTGTATAACGTTCTTATGAAAGGAAAATAAAATAATTCATTTGCCATAAGTAAAAACATGGTGCATCGCGACACTTAGATTTGGTTGACTGTAAGCTATTTGTACCTCTATAAACCACTATGGCCAAAACTCAGTAGATGACTACAGTGTTAACTCTTTTTAAAAAAGGACGCACTATCATGTAGAAAATTTCACATAAAAACTACCTCCTGTTTTGTTTCGCCAGTTTTAGAGTACGTAAATAAAATTATACCTTAATAAATGCCTTAGCTTAAAGTTCAAAATAAAAACTGTTTCTAATAATCAAAATTCAGAGTAAATTCAACCTTAGACCGATCCGTTCAAAGTTAAATTATCAACTGCTGAGTTCTGGCAACTGTTCTTAGCAGGTTGCCTATCTAGTCGGTGGTAGTGTCATTACAAACAGACAATTCACAATTGACATTTCACAAGTGCTCTTTCATTGCATGATTATTTGACTGTTTGCATATTTCTTTTTGGTGAGTGTTATGTGCACTAGTAATTGATATGCGTATAAGTGAATGTGAGCATTTTGATAATTGTATTTACTGGTATTTGTGTTTATATGTATATTGTTAGTGTACTTAAATAAATAAATAAATAAATGAAGTGCTCCTAAACAAAGCTAGAAATAAACGAATTTTTTTCTTTTAAATTTGAATTTGCAATGCGAAACTACTTGAAATGTCTATCCAAAATATTACGTTCATAGCGCTTATTCAGTGAAGACGGTTTTGGTCGCTGATCGTTATTCTCTTAATAGGAGACCAATGATTTATTGTAAGTAGATTTTGACCGGATAGCACTTTACTTAGCCCTGTAAATAATCCAAAACATTTTTTGTTTACTGTGCCGAAAAACTAAAGCAAGCAACCCAAAAATATTTTGATGAATCCAAATAGGTATTCCGATGTCGAAAGGTCAGATCTATTCGGTCGATGTAATTTATATTCAAGAGCTTATGTTTAGGGAGCTATCTGAACTCTTAGATTAGTCCAATTTATAAACTAATTTCTAACTGCCAGGCTCGGGATAAACTGGATCCAATCTAACACGTGAGAAAGAATAGATCTTTCAAGGATATCCGAGTTCGATTTCCGGTCCGGCCCAATTTAGGAAGCGATCTTTTCTTAGGGTTTGATATATGTGGGTAGGATTGCTAAGTGATTTAGCTTTGTTAAATGATGCCTTTATTACGTAACCATATAGCTTTCGTACTAATGAAAATTAGTTTTTTAGGAATGTTATCCTTTATAAGATCGTATAATTCCTCATTCATCTGTGAAAATACAAATTATATTTTCGAAAATTAGTAGAATGTCATGAAAATATAATTTTTTAGTTAAAATGATTGTTTCATTCAGTTAATAATTGTGTCATTTACTTATGTATGTATGAAATCGGTGCTAGCAGCCAGCCAAGGTTTCTACTTTCAGGACGTTACCTAGAACCCACAAAGTGCTTTGCTACTTCGTTAAATAAACGTTCCTCAAACTTGGATGACTTAAGCTTATCTATAAATAAGCTTAAGTAAGTGACACAATTATTAACTAAAAGACACAGTCATTATTTAATTTTTAGTGCGTTTTAAAGCCGGTTTAATTTTTAACCGACGAAAAAAAAACGGAGGAGGTTCTCAATTCGACACGTATATTTTTTTTTTATTTTTTTTTTCATTTTTTATGTATGACCACGCATAACTTTTTACAGTGTTGTCCGATTTTGATAATTCTTTTTTTATTAGAAAGGGCATACATCCAAGGTGGTCCCATTGTCCGCTTGTTAGGATCTGCTGATGATATCCTGGGGAAATTGAAGGAACTCTTCAAATTTTGGAAGCACGCTTACAGCGATTTCGGTTTTTGACTCGGTATCGGTAGCTTTTTGGCTACTAGTGCCATATAATATACTATGACAGTATAGTACGAGTACGCTACGTGGCGATAAATCACCACCGACTTCATAGATATGCTTAAGTAAATTAAAGCAACTAAATGACACAGTTATTTTTTACTTTTTAGTGCGTTTTGAGTCGGTTCTATTTTTTGTTAAAAAGTTTTATTTTATATATTTTTGTTAACAGCTGGATAACGGCTATTACGGCTCAATACTACAAAGTAATTTTGCACCGTCCAATTGTTATTGCAGCCGATGTTACTGCTTCATTATCACAAATACATCAGCGAAATTAAGCATTGAATTTACATGCATTGGAACATTATCAAATTATGCTTTCAGTTCCGTTTTATACTAATGTAATAACTGACTCGATTGTGTTGTGACTTGTGATTAATTATAATTGCTATGTTTAGTGATTGTTCCGTAGGTCTAGTGGTTGGCTTATGTGACAACGATGACGAGGTCCTGGGTTCGAATCCTTAATCTAAGTAGATCTTTTTATTTCATGGCAGTGTTATAAAACTTAAGCCTACGTGTATTGGGACTGTCTCAGTTGGTTCAGCGGTTAGCTAGATTTAAATCTTGGATCGGGCTTTGGAATAATTCCGAGTTATTTCTTACTTCTAAGTAATTTTCAGTAATATTTAATCCTTCAGTTAGAAAGCTTTTGATATTACATTCTGATGCCTCGTAGAGCATGTTAAGCCGCCGGGCTCGGTCACTATCATCACCATCCGATAGTGATAGATAATAAATGCAACATTATCACCCTAAGCGCGCCAAACCGCATTGGAGTACCTTGGTGGGTCTACACTCCATATCCCCTCTTCTATAAGGAGCGAGGGCTGACCCTGTAGTGGGCCGTATATAGGCTGATAAGGATGATGATAATGATGATGTACAATTGTATAAAAAACGAACATACTTTCACTTAATAAAAAATCTTTTAACGTATATTTGTTGGAAAAAAAAAAAAACTTAGTAGAAAGTGATGTCACTCTTCATTGTGTCCTAAGAACAATAATTCCCTCATTTATCCATACAAGAACATTATCATGCTACTTTCCTAGTAATTTATAACTGTCTAAATAGCTGGGAAATTCATATAATTACTAATTCTGGCGCTACGCCACCCGCGCTTGGGCCGAGGCCAAGTGTTGTATTGCGGACATCAAGTTACATGATTAACGTTGTAAACACTTCCTTGGAATACCTAATATCTTCTACTAAGTCTTTTCAACGCTGAGGCAGTGGTATCAACAGCGCTTTCGTTTGGGGTTAGCTTACGTACAAAACGATATCAGTTTCTTCGTCAGTACCTCATCATCATCATCATCATCATTATCAGCCAATGGACGTCCACTGTTGAACATAGGCCTTTTTTAGGGACTTCCAAACACAACGATCCTGAGCCGCATGTGCCCAGCGGCTCCCTGCGACACGTTTGATGTCGTCAGTCCACCTGGTGGGGGGTCGACCAACACTGCGCTTTCCGGTGCGGGGTCGCCATTCTAGCACCTTCGGCCCCCAACGTCCATCAGCTGTTCGAACCACGTGCCCCGCCCATTGCCATTTCAGTTCTGCGAGTCGCTGAGCTATGTCGGTTATTTTGGTTCTTCTGCGGATCTCCTCATTTCTGATTCGATCACGCAGAGAAACTCCGAGCATTGCTCTTTCCATCGCCCGCTGAGTGACTCTGAGCCTTCTTATGAAGCTCGCAGTTAGCGACCAAGTCTCGGATCCGTATGTCATCACTGGCAACACGCACTGTTCGAAGACCTTCGTCTTCAGGCACTGAGGAATTTTGGACGAAAAGATGTCACGCAGTTTCCCGAACGCTGCCCAACCGAGTTGGATTCGGCGGTTCACCTCTTTCTCGAAATTGGACCTACCTAACTGGACCATATGCCCTAGGTATATATACTCGTCTACAATTTCGAGTGCAGAATTTTCAACAATAACTGGGTGGAGCGAAACATGAGCATTACACATGATCTTTGTCTTGCTCATGTTCATTTTAAGGCCCACCTGTTGAGAAACTCTGCTGAGGTCATTGAGCATATTATTAAGGTCATCTAGAGATTCTGCCATTATCACTACATCGTCGGCAAACCGCAGTTGAGTGAGGTACTCGCCATTGATGTTGATGCCAAGTCCGTTCCAGTCCAAGAGCTTAAAGACGTCTTCCAAAGCGGCGGTAAATAGCTTCGGGGAGATAACATCTCCCTGTCGCACTCCTCGCTGCAATTGGATTGGCCTCGTAGTCTCATCCTGTATACGGACTGACATGGTGGCGTTTTCGTACAGGCACTGCAACGCTTGGATGTACCGGTAGTCGATTCGGCACCTCTGTAATGACCTTAACACAGCCCAGGTTTCCACCGAATCAAAGGCTTTCTCATAGTCCACAAACGCCAAGCAAAGTGGCCGGTTATACTCTTCGGTCTTTTGTATAACCTGCCGCAGCGTATGGATGTGGTCTATGTGGTACTAAAGCCTTGTCGGAAACCGGCTTGTTCGGGAGGCTGGAAGTCGTCAAACCTACGAGCGAGACGATTCGTGATGACTCTGGAGAACAACTTGTAGACATGACTCAGCAGCGAGATTGGTCTGTAATTCTTCAGCAAGGTATTGTCACCCTTTTTGAAGAACAGAACAACCACGCTCCTGTGCCACGCCTCAGGCGTCTTGCCCTCGTGGATGACGGAATTGAACAATCGCTGAAGGACTTTAAGTATCGGTTTACCACCCGCTTTCAGGAGTTCTGCTGTGATTCCGTCATCACCTGGCGCCTTGTTGTTCTTTAGGTGTTCGAGAGCCATACTAATCTCGTCTAGGCTGACGTCCGGGATATCTTCGGTATAGTGTCGGGTCAATTTGGCTCTGGGGTCTTTGGCCAAATTGTCAACAGGCTTTTGAGTTGAAGTGTATAACTGTCCATAGAACTTCTCGACCTCACCCAAGATCTCGGGCTTAGAAGAAATGAGATTACCGTCATCGGTCTTTAAACGCGTCAACTGACTGCGTCCAATAGACAGTTCTTTCGCGAACACTTTCGAGCCACGGTTGTGTTTTATTGTATCAATGATACGCTCGGTGTTGTAACGGCACGTAAGTCACATTTCTGCGACTTAGAGATCTGTCTATTGATACGACGGTAGTTCAGAGCGTCCCCTGAAGACTGTAATCGCATTCCTTGTCTTTCTTCCATAAGCTTGAGTGTTTGGTCAGAGAATTTCTTGTTTGTTTTTGCGCGGTGGGTCTTATAGAACTTAGACCCAACCGAATGGACAGTTTCCACTAGCCTGTTATTCAGATCGTCCACGTCAACACAATTTGCTAGGCAATCGAAACGGTTCTGAAGTTCCAGTTGAAAGCTTTCGGGGTTTTGGATGTGAGCACGAGTAGGTCGGAGCGTTGACTTCACCAGTCGGTACCGTTCAAGCTGAACATTGATATTCAACGTGCCTCTTACCAGTCGGTGATCACTGCCGGTTTTTACCCTATTGATCACAGAGACATCGTTGAATATATGCCGTCTGGTCGACAAGATGAAGTCAATCTCATTTCTCGCGGAACCATCGGGGCTCAACCAGGTCCATTTCCTGTGTGGTGGCTTCTTGAAGAAGGAGTTCATCATAAAGAGGCCCTCCTTCTCCATGAAGTCAGCCAACATTTGGCCCCTGAGGTTCCGTTGCCCATATCCAAATTGCCCCACTCTCAACTCTGAACCAGTTCTCTCGCCCAGCTTTGCATTAAAATCCCCCATGACAACATTGTAGTAGGAGTTCGAAGCATGCAGGGCTTTTGATATATCCTCATACAATACCTCTACCTCCTCGTCTGGTTGTGCCGAGGTCGGTGCGTAAACCTGTATAACCTTCAACGAATACCGTTTGGTAATTCGGAGGACAAGGAACGCTACCCTGCTCGACACACTCTCGACTCGTACAACATTGTTAACGAGGGACTTGTGAACGATGAACCCAACACCACCTTGGGACAGATGTTCGCCCTCCCGGTAGTATAGTAAGTTGCCGGATTTCAGGATTATCGAGTCCTCGCCCTCTCGTCGGACTTCAGACAATCCTATAATGCTCCAGCGCAGCTTACTTAATACTTCTTCCAGTTCGATTAACTTTTCGTCAGTCCTCAAAGTGCGTGCGTTAAATGTCGCCAGGTCCAGTCGTCGGGGTTGGCAGCGGAATCTCTGCCGGAGATTCTTGACACCCCTTGCCCCGCCGTTACCATGACCGCTGCCAGAGCCAGGAATAGCGGAGCTGCCGGGGACTAGGGGCTGTTGCTTTTGACTTTCTCCCATAAAAAGAAATGCCCTATAGTGACCACGCTGGGCAGGCGGGTTGGTCACCGCAGAGCTGGACTATTCGAACCAGTGTCACTGCTGCCTGACACTGGCCTCATTTTGTAGTCCAGCCTATTTGGAATGGTTATACCGCCATTCATCGGTCGCCAGAGCCTCGTCGGTCCATCTGCAGGGTGCACCGCGAGCAGGTGAGGTTGACATTTGGGGAGGCCGACTGGAACTATCATCCCCCTTACACCCCTTACACCCGTCAGTACCTATCCGTCATAAAAACCTTTAGGTTTCGAAGTCAAACTTTATTCAGTAAAATGTTTACGGTTATTTTGAAACGTTAATATGTAATTTTTAGATTATGTAAAAGTAATGGTGAAAGATAATTAGGGTCGAAAACATGAAATTAAAGCTACGAGGTTTCCAAATGCGCCTTGGTCTGAGTAGAGCCCACAATAAATTCAGGCAGATTTTTTATTATCACTATCTTAAATTGTTATTCATATCTTAAAAACTATAGAACTAAGCCTCCGGCTCCTTTCAGGAAATAACTCAAACACCTTTTTATCAATCATAAATTATTTTACACTATGATTTGCTTTTTAGAGAAGCTTGCGTTTGACGAAAACCTTGAACTATTGTTATAAAATATGCGAGTTTTTTAAATTGCTTTAATTACGTTTATCAGTATGCGGATTGTTATTATTTAGCAAGTTAGCCCTTGACTGCGATCTCTCCTAATATTGAGTGATGATGGATCTTATCTAAACATTCAACAACAGCACATACCAAGTTCAACTGGAGTCTTAGATGGCAGTGGGCTAACTTGGATAAGATACAAGTACATTTTTTTTAACGGCTACAAGTTAGCCCTTGACTGCTATCACACCTGATGTTAAGTGATGATGTAATCTAAAATTGAAGCGGGCTAACTTGTTAGCAGTGGGACGAAAATCCACACATCCACACTCCTTTTGGTTTCTACACTACATCGGACCGCAACGCTAAATCGCTTGGCGATACGTCTTTGTCGGTAGGGTGGTAACTAGCCACAGCGAATGCCTCCCACCAGCCAAAATCATCCTACTCATACTACTGACGGTTCTTTACGGCAGCAAACCAGAATGCACAATCGCTTGATGCTTTTGACTTACCGACTGCAGGTTGAGAATTATACTACAATGATCATCTTTGATTTATTCAATGTGCAGAGAGAATGGATGAAAGCAGATTAACAAAACAAATTTATGAGACGACGGTGAATAGAAATTATTGAAGTCTAAGGCCTACGCAAATGCTCCTGGAACCAATCCAGGACATTTTAAAGTATGTCTATATATGCATATGTATAGGTGCCTAGACATACTTTATGTACCCTAAACGGATAGACTTATTTGAAGGGACTAATGAGAATGGAAAAAGCTAAGGAATTATGTAAGGTAGCAAATGAAAGGATGTAGTCTGTGTCTACCCCTATAGGGAATGAGACCTATGTATCTAAGATTATCTAGCAGGAATGAAAATGTATCTAAGATTTTCTAGCAGGAATGAAAATCTCAATATTTCACCGCACGAAAAAGTAAAACTCAATATTTGACAGTCACTGACTCAAATTCAGGATCTTCTAATCCTAAGCCTAGCCTAAACATATGCTAACTGAAAGAATAACGAGGCAGATCGCTTGAATATAATATTCAGAATAATGAATCGGTATCAGATAAAGTTTAATTCAATTCTCCATTGCTCCATCGGACCAAAATAATTTATTCCATCCTTTTTATTTCGTAAAAAGAAATTGTAGGTGGCAAAATTTACGCGGTATCAATAATTTAATTTTGCCATTGATTCAAGCAAAAGGCATTTGCATAAAGTTCCCAGCAAAAAACTTCAAGTGATCAAGAAATATCCAATTTCTTTTAATGGAATATTATATTCCGGGTTCCGGGGTACCCGTGGAGATATATTTTCCTATTATTTTTAAACGACAGATCACTTGAATTACATTATTGTCCCTCTTACATTTTACTATCGAAGAGAGACGCAGTGAGCGTATCTTTGTGATTGACATCCAATCAACTAGTATAAAAAGGTTTTTTATTCCGTTACCGTAAAGCATTAATCAGTAAGTTATTCTCGTGGAATTCTGTATTTCTTTTCGGATAAAAGTCCAATATGTTCAATATCAAATAAACAATACCTATATTATATTTCTCAGGCATGATAGTGTTCACTATAATTAATTATAATAATCGGGACCGATGCTACCGTGCATTTCGAGGCGTAGATAAAATACTGATGATTACCTAACTTTGAGAATTAGGGTTAAATATGCACAAGTATTGCAAAATAATGTAAAGCGGAAACGCAGTCCATTGTTTTAATGTTAGCTACTTTATTTACAAACAGACTCAGCAGATACTCTCCGCTGCTCGTACTATTTGTTGTTGTATAATTTGTGACCTCGTGACTTGTGATATTCAATTTGAACTATTACTATAAAGTGTCTTATTTATTTGGCAAAATTTAACTAAATGGAAAGTGCCTATCAGTCTACAGAATAGTTACTTAATCATAAACTAAAATCTTTAGAATGCAAGTGGCAACGCTCACCAGAAAACTTGTGAAACATTCACGGATTCATTTTCAATATTTCGCATCCAGTTGGGAATAAACGAAACAAGTTACCTCGGGGAGATACAACAGGGTTTATTTGTCCACCGGCAAATGTTTGCGCTGCAGTATTCAACGGACCACTTTCCAAAGTTTCCAGTTCACCGGATAATTTCACAGTGCGGTTCGATTTTAGTTTTGATCACTTAGATCGGTTTAGTTTTATTTATCTTTGACAAGCTTCTCTCGCTACCCGTATCTCGTAGTTTGTTTTAGTCGCACCTAGTCTAAAACTGGGTCTATCAGTACAACAAAAACTGGTAAGTTTTTGACGCCACATCAACATTGTAAGAGTTGAGGTCAATTGTTTGTACGAGATAGAAACTATATATATTGTTAGCAACATTGAATACTGCGCTTCAAATGGCTAGAGTCTAGAGACGAAAATCATAAAAAAAGAATTGCTCTGCGGCATTTTTGGCTTATATAAAGGACGGTTTATTAAATTGCGGACATTATCAATTCCAGTTCTAGCATAGGCAGAAATGCTGCCTGAATGTGTTAAAAGTAAACTCAAATAGTAAGATTGTTTCATTTTGATTAATGTTCTTTTGCTGCTTGTACCTTTTGACCCCTTCTGATGATGTTGCTAATAATATATTTATATAATAATAATTAAACAGCCACAATTACAGAGAACTGTGGGCCACAGGACGGTGTCTCAGGGTCGTTGTTTTTTTTTTTTTTTTTTTAATGACTACAAGTTGGCCCTTGACTACTAAGGAAGTTTGGAAGTCCCTAAAAGCCCTATGTCCAACAGCAGCATATGATGATGATATGATTAGCTGCTACATTGTCCTATAAATTAAGTAGTTTATTAGCTCAAAAATTGTATTGTCCCTACTACCCATATAAGCTACCATAACAGAGAATGTTCTTGAAGGATAAAGTTGGATGTTTCATTGAGATGAAGCTAAACTAGCTAGGAAAAGTAGTTTCAAAGAAAAATAATGTTACAGTGTTCCTCAAATAGTGGTGTATTTGATGTATTGTTATCAGTTACACCCTTACAGGCGAAAGTTTCTATGTATGGATGTTTGTTTCTCTTTAACGCAAAAATTACTAAATGGATTTTGATGACACTTTACAATAATATAGCTAACATACCAAAATAATTAATGGGCCAAATTTTATACCAAAATTCCCACGGGAACGAGAACTACACAGATGAAACCGGGGTAGAGCATTATAGCGACCAAAGCTAACCGTATAATATCTGCTAACTTGTATTGAACCAGCATAGCAACAGCATGTGTGGCATGAAGTTGTATATCTAGAACCGAGTGTGATCTCTCAGAAGTTATCATTACGATATTCACTCACAAATTCTCTCTTAACAAGAAACTCTTGCAACTATCACTCAAGATCGAACTCAAACGAGAAACTTGCCATCCATAAAAAAGCTCGTGGAAAAAAGCGTCCATTCTATTTCCCTAAAAATAAGCGTAAATATAATATGTAAATGGAACGTTCGCGTCCCTGAAAACGCCTGACTTTCTTTATTCCGGGTGATGCTGTTCGAATAATATCGGAAGACTCTACTGAGCCCCCGAATCGTAACGTTTCTATTCTGTAATCTAATTCGTGTCCTTTTAGGGATCCCTTTTGTAATGCAGTACGGTTCTTAATTTTGACGAGCTTTTTGACGCAGTTGGGGTTACCTTGCTTCAAAGTCATAAGTTCCCAGTACAAGTCGACTTAATATTTTTGATTTGGTCTGAAGATTTGGCCATGGGTCATAAGTGACTTAGCATTCCGGCATTATGTTGTATTGAAATCTTTCAGTAGGTTAAAAAAACTTTTACCACGACCATAATTATGATCACGACCATTCTACTTTCAATGACATATCTAAAAAACCCAAAAGTCAAAATCAGTTATATTAAATTATAATAAAATATTTTATTTTTATTGAGTTCTGATTATTTTTGCAGGTCAAGAATATTCAGATTAGATCAAATTGGTAAGTTAAAAAAAATCTCAATTACAAAACCACATCGCCCTCCCCAAGGACTTAATCCTAGTTTATATTATAACAAAGAAAGAAGGAGATTACATAAAAGAGTCATCATAAAATAATAACGTACTAAATATCGCTTAAGCGAAGTCATTATGTCGTTAAATTTATATGAAAATTTATAAGACGCTTAGCAGTGCGTTGGTAACCCGGTAGGGAGGCAGGAAGTTTGGTATAAAATGCTAATTTCACGAGTGAATACTCCCATGTTATTTAAACACTTGCTTGCTTTTTGATTGGCTCTGTAATATTGAGAGGATTCGATTTCCTATATAATGTTCATTGAAGCGGTTTCCTGGAACCCTTTATTTAAAATTGAAGTCTTAATAGATCCACGGTTGAAGGGCTTTCAAATCTGAGTTATCAAGAATTCGATTCTTGTACGGTAAATGATAAACTCATATACGGTCAATTAAAAAGAAAAGAGAAGATATTTCTATAAATATAAATGTCTATTTTAAAAATATTATACTATCTATATAAAGATAATGAAAATCAAAGTGTAATAATAATAAAGCCAAGTCCTCTACAGATAAAATAGTTGGGACCTAATGGGTGTCAAGTCCCATTGTTACGATAAAAACAAGTGTACCGTTTGCATTATTAAATCGGTTAATTCATTTTATATTAAATTTAACAATTACTGGCGTTTTTGTTTAAAAATTAAAACAATTAATTATTAATAATGATAATGATAAAAAAGTTTCTTTTGGGACAAGTAGTCGTGAAATTGTGAACGAACTACTCATTGCCTAATCATAACATAATGTTAGAAATCTGAGATAGAATATGTGATCCTATTACTACTATTAAGGAAACATACTATATTTGGTAGATTGGAAACCAAAGATGGTTATCCACCATTTATAAAACAACATCTGGCAAAGGCTCTATTTATTCAAAGCCAAAACACAAAGCATTGCATTGCAGTACATTTACAATATTAAATAATCTATTTTCGAACAATGCTGAGAAAATCAAAAACAGGAAAATATAACAATGTGCTACACTAAATCCAGACGGAATGGCGGGAGGAATATTTATTATTTAGGCAAACAGCAGAAAACTCTCAGACGATAAATATCCCTCGTATTGAATCGGAACCCGGGCTTTGCGGAATTGTAAAAAGCAATCGTAGTTTTGAAGCTTTAAATATGAAATAACGACCTCACTAAAGCATCTTGTTTGCACCAGTTATAGTTTGCAATGCTGGTAAAATATTAGAAATCGAATGTTTGACTTTGAATACAGATTACCAAAATTTTCATTCAAGCGATAAAATAAGGGGAATAGAAATACATAACAACAACACTAGAACGTGTTTTTGTTTTGATATTCATGCCGTTCTCATGGGTAAATGAAGCGAAGATTCAATCAAGATAATTAAATACCATAGTTTTCTAAATTCTATTGTAGAGTGTATGTGATATAGGTTTTGTTACGGACAGGAGCTACATGCCCCACGCGGCGTCAGTGGTGACTAACGCTGATTGGTCGCCCGCTGACGCCCCCCACTCCCCGCACGCCCCTCAGCCCCCGCGGTCACCCTTCTCCCGGTCGGCACCCATGTCGACGGTGCCGGTTGGGGGAAATGTATAAATACCGGCTCCCGAGCTACCGCAAATCACTTCCGTTAGAACTCCCGTCCGATCAAGAACCCTAGCGTGAAGTGACAAGAACCTGAATCAGCAAGATCCTCAAGAACCCTGAACTTGCGCTACGAACAAGAAGAACACTGAACCCTGAAGAACCTCAAGAACCAAGAACCCCGAACCCCTGAACTTCCGCTACGACAGTCAAAGCATCAAGAACAACGGAACCTCTGAAGTAGTTTGAAGTGCCAAGACGAACCAGCAAGATCCATCAAGAACCCCGAAGCCCTGTAATTATTGTGAGCCCGAACCCTCAAGAACCACGAACCCCCTAGAATAGTGAACCCCCGAACCCCTGGAAATAGCGACCCAAATATACAGTCCACTGAACCACCCGGAGGGCTTTCAACTGAACCTAAGTTGTCATTTCCCTCCCCAACATCTCTGGACCATCGAGCCGGATCACTGAACTCTCAAGAACCCAACATCTTTGGTCCATCGAGACGGATCTCTGGATCAAGAACTGAACACATCCGCTTCAAGACTCCCAACACGTCAAGATGGTGCGAACTAGCAGTCAAGACTCGCAGATCGAAGGTGAACAGGACGAAGCTGCGCTGCAAGAACCGATCCCTCGCACGCTGAACCCCGCTCGTCCTGGGCAGATTCGGTTTGTGGAACCTCTTGGCTCTGCAAGTGCCGTATCTCGACAAGAAGCTGGAGCTCGAAGCTCGGGTGTAGATCAAGCACATCAGACACATCCGCCGTCGCCGGCGCGACCAATGCTCTCGCAAAGATCCACGGCGAGCACGGCGACGCGCAGAAAACGAGCGGAATATGAGGCGGCAGAACGTATAAGAATTCGGCAGCTTCAAATTCAAGAGGATCTCTTACAAAAGAAGCTGGAAGCAGAACTCGCTGCCTTAGACGATGAAGACCAAGGCAGCACGTGTGGCCCTGAAGAACTCATTAACATGAGTGTCCGCACTGGGGCTTGGCTGCAACACGCGGATCCTACACGAGGGGAGCGATCTTCCCATATTTCTCCTGTGCGTGATGCTGGATCACCTCGCGCTGCTGCAACTCCTCTCCGCACAGCCGAACGGAGTGAACCCGGATACAAGCAAGCAGAGATCGATTTGTCGATTCAGAACTTGAGCATCTCTCGAGTTACGTCAAAGATCCCCAACGTGATACAAGAAGACGAACCAACGCCTATGCATTCGGCTATGAAAATAGCAACGGAACATAGCACCGCTGTTCATTACGAAGAGCAAGATTCTGCACGAGGGGAGCGGTCCGTTTATTTTCCTCCTACGCGTGACACTAGACCGCTTCACTTTAGTACAACTATTATTCGATGTCCCGAACAAGACGAGCCCCGACACGGCAAAGCAGAGTTTACTTCGTCGGGTCAGAAGTCGAGTATCTCTCGAGTTTTATCGAAGATCCCCGACGTGAGACAAGTAGATGACGAATTAACTCCTACGCATTTGGGGACCGAGCCTCAGAACTTCATGAAAACTGATCAAGATACAAGACAGATGTTTAGCGAGAGCCAGAACCAAGTCAGAGAACAAGGATTAACGGAAATCTTTAGACCATGCCTTAAGAACAGTCATCAACTTTCTCCTGTCCAATACATTACGAGGGGAGCACGATCCATGGCGCAAATTGAACTTGCAGTTTGGCAACAAAGGATTAATCAGAAATTATACCCTAACTTGAAGATCAACGCATCAATCACGAAAGAACCAGATGGTGTGCCATCTGATAAGCTCCAGAAGTTGTTCTACCGTGATCGAAAGTCAAGTGAGAACTTTCAAAACAAGTTACAACGCATTCGTGTTGTACTGCGCACTCGACGAGCCTGGCGTCGCCGGACACACGATTGCCTCCCCACATGCTTATCTCGCTGCCAACGAGCCACGATCCATCGGCACCGCAAGAACTTGCGGCGTAAACAAGCGAGTCCCGTTCGTAAGGACGAAGAACGCTTCGTCATCCCAAAGAAGCAGATCCCGAATAAATATATTATCGAACCAAGGAGCTCGCTGTCCTACCCAAGGAAAAGGAAGCTGCGCGGTAGCTTCGCTGAGGGGAGCGATGTTACGGACAGGAGCTACATGCCCCACGCGGCGTCAGTGGTGACTAACGCTGATTGGTCGCCCGCTGACGCCCCCCACTCCCCGCACGCCCCTCAGCCCCCGCGGTCACCCTTCTCCCGGTCGGCACCCATGTCGACGGTGCCGGTTGGGGGAAATGTATAAATACCGGCTCCCGAGCTACCGCAAATCACTTCCGTTAGAACTCCCGTCCGATCAAGAACCCTAGCGTGAAGTGACAAGAACCTGAATCAGCAAGATCCTCAAGAACCCTGAACTTGCGCTACGAACCTCAAGAACTCAAGATCTCAAGAACTCTAGCGTCAAGTACCAAGAAGAACACTGAACCCTGAAGAACCTCAAGAACCAAGAACCCCGAACCCCTGAACTTCCGCTACGACAGTCAAAGCATCAAGAACAACGGAACCTCTGAAGTAGTGTGAAGTGACAAGAACCAAGCAAGAACCTTTATGAACCCGAACCAGCAAGATCCATCAAGAACCCCGAAGCCCTGTAATTATTGTGAGCCCGAACCCTCAAGAACCACGAACCCCCTAGAATAGTGAACCCCCGAACCCCTGGAAATAGCGACCCAAATATACAGTCCACTAGATCGACGGAGGGTTTTTATTATTAAATCCCTCCCCAACAGGTTTAGTTTTATCATTTAAGATGAGGTAAGTAAAAAAGGAAAACAAAACATAGGCTGTGTGTGTGTGTGTGTCTCATTCTAATATGGAGTTTGATGCATTTCTTGTTACTCCAAAATATTTTAGCAGATTTTAGAGTGATTTTGCTGGTATACCTCTCGCATCCATTTCTACTGCGTATAAACTAATTCCGTAGCCATTTTTACCTGCATCATTGGTAAGGTTATAATATTTATTCACTTTTAAATTTTGCATTTCAATGACATTTTGAAGCTACTGCGCAAGTGCCTGAGAGAATTAGTTGTTGATGTTCACCCTTGGACACCTTCGTAAGTTTTCGTCTTGGGGTTTCGAGTGAAAGTCGTTCAATTTGCATACAAATACAGAAAGTGTATCCATATCTATAAAAGTAGGTATTTTGTTTCATTTTCTTTTTTGCCTGCTCCCCTTTTATTGTTCCCCGTACTGTCGTGACGTCTCGCGGTTAAAAACTTTGATAGAAATACTTTTTTATATTATTATGGTTAGTCCAACGTTGATAAGGAAGAAATAATAATATTTATTTATTTAATAATAAATTTTTTTCGCTATAAAAATTATCTTTTTTTTATTTTAGAACTTTCTTCGCAGTATGGCCTCAAATTGTGCTAGTTTCATTTCAATCCATTCAGTAATTTCGGAGTGATGCGAGGCCAAGGAAATTACGAACTGACTAAGACTGTTATAAGTTTAGAAGAAAATTTCATTCAATGTATGACAAAGTCGTCAACAAATAGGTAGCTATATGCAAATAAAGATAATATATAAACTGTTTCTTAATATCGTTAAATTGACCGTGAATAAAAAAATATATAATTTTGAATTTATTTTCGTGTTCAAAGGCTCTCAAAGATTTTATTGCTTTCCCTCTATCGATTCAATATATCAAAGAATTCTTTGACGAATAGAAAAAAGCATATTGTCTTTTAAGAA
This sequence comes from Mycalesis mineus, assembly GCA_034621355.1. Taxonomy (NCBI): domain Eukaryota; kingdom Metazoa; phylum Arthropoda; class Insecta; order Lepidoptera; family Nymphalidae; genus Mycalesis; species Mycalesis mineus. Next base: position 1,607,064 of record CM067884.1, read on the forward strand.
AGACAAAGGAAATAAGGCCGAAAGCGTAACGGGGCGAATGGGATATTTATTCATCGTTAGGTCCCTAAAGTAGCCATCCCGGGCAAATGGGACGGTACGGTCCGGGGGAAAGAGGCCTTGCTATAAGAAACACGAGATATTATTATTTAAAAATAACTAAAATAAAAATTTTCACAATCTATGGACTTCTCATAATTAATATGATAAATCTTCCAAAGGATTTACGATTGCCAAATAGCGAGGTGCGTAATACATACCTTCAACATACATAGTTATATTAGTAGATACGTCAAGTTAAATGAGAAACATAAATAGTTAAAATATTACGTTCAAAAAATCATGTGTGAAAAAAATATTTTGTAATATTCAACTGCAAATGGATAAATCCGAGCTTAACGTCACGTAGATTTGACAAAATATTTTTCACGCGCATTTCATGAAACTAATAAAATATTCCGGAACCGAACATCTAAAAAGTTAGAATAGATTTTTATTTTATGATTTTTATTTTTTAGATATATTATTCATAAGGAAGTGGTAATAAGTGAACTATAAAGCGGTGCAGGAAAGCACTGCGCGGTTTGCGGTCTCCCTAAAGTGAACGTTTAGTAGGTAAGAGCTATTTCTGTGATAAAATTACTTATCGTAAAATAAATATGATGTATCTTTGGTAATATATATCAGTGGCTAAAACTGCGAAGTCAGTGATAGAATTGAAAGTGATGCCGGCCTCTGTTATCTATCACAGTTTGGGAAGTTTGGGAAAAGGCATGTGGAATTTTATTAAATCTAGCTATCCTAGCATTGGAGTTGACTAGGTGCTGTGAAAACAACGTTTCAGATTTTTCCAACCATCGTCATCATTTATTCGTCATTTTTTTAAAACTTCTATTGTCTATATCTGGTTTCCATTTTTGTTCAATTCAATATTTATTTTAGTTTAGTTAGTTTTTACACAGTCGATTTTTGTTTTAACTTGTATATCGAGTATCTACTAAAGTACTGATAGACAAATGGTGGAATTGAATGCTGTAAAATAATATTTTTTTGAAACAAAAAAACTTAAGTTTTAAGTAAATGCCATTTTCATCCGCGTATGATTTTTATCTTGTATTTCGTCCAAACGTAGATAGCATCGTTCGCAGAGTGAACATTAAAAATTGAATTAAGCGCAGCCGAAATTTTGTGTTTGCTTAACCTAATTGCAATTAGCATCTCGAATGTACGTCAAATTGAGAAAGTGCAAGGTGTCAGGGGACTTAACGCAATTTTGACGGCACCGTCAATATTACATAAGTGTTGGGAATTACGAGATTCTAATTAACCAGTTCTGCAATTATTTTTGCGTTGAATCTTGGATGCTAAACTAGGTGTTCCTACATAGAACTTCAATCTGGCATAATTTGAGTTTTTTTGGTAATAGCCATGGAGCTGGTCAAATCCATCCTTTGAATAATAGTTATAGAGACCTCTAAGTTAAGCAAATTAAACTCATCGAGTATGAATTTATTTATAGAAGAAAATAGTATTTCAAGCAACTGGAACTTTAAGAGCTTCAAGTTGGTAAGAGAAATTTTAATAGATAAACCCGAAAGCTCCTGAAAGCTTGTTCTAAATAATTTATTTATTTCAAGTACTTTGTTATCCTTTAATTCACTGCTGCAGCAATTGTTCACAGTCTATTATTTGACTTACGGTCGATACATATACTAATCATCACGCCTATTTCCCATAGGGGTAGGTGGAGACCACGTCCTTCCACTTGCCATGATCCTTGCAAATCTCTCTCGCTTCTTCCTTTCATACGACTACGTCAATTTAGGTACTTTTGAGCTGGCCCTTATCACAATGTCCTGGATTTGGTTCAGGAACGTTCGCCTTGGTTTTCCCCTTCCAACTCTCTTTCACTCTCGCCTTATACATCTCTTTCGTCGCCTTTAATTTATTCTCTCTACATGACCAATCTTTGTCCGATTAACGGTCGATGGTAAAATGTTATTTATAGGGACAACTCTTGATCCTAAGCACTATTTAATTTTTTTAAACAACAAATTTGATTCAAAGAAATTTAATACGAAATATCCCGATCATAATATTCAGGATTATTAAAAATACAGACACTACTTTTTATCATGGAAAATATTTTCCACCCAAGGGAAAATATGAAATTCCCAGACGATGGCGCGAACGGAAACAAGCCATACCATTAATAAGAAATAGTTCGAGAATCATTAGCGCTGTTGCTGTAATCTTTGAAAGCGAGCGCAGCTGCTGGGAATAAAGCTCGTAGATCAGAAAACTTTCAAAAGCGCAATATAATGTAGCAACTGCAATTGTACTACAATCAATATCTTTTAACTTAACTGCATAAATACACAATGCACATGGCATTGGGTAGAAGCTAGTTTACTATATAGGGAAATTACCGTGAATATGAAATTTATAATAGACTAGAGGACGCCCGCGGTTTCACCCGCGTAGTTCCCATTCCTGTAGGAATTTCGGGATAAAATGTAGCCTATGTATTATTTTGATATGTAAGCTATATTATTATGAAGTTTGATCAAAATCAGCATGATCAAAATCATTCACTAGTATTTGCGTGAAAGAGTAAAAAACATCCATCCTTCCATGCATACAAACTTTAGCCTTCATAATATTAGTAAGAATTATAAATGCGGAAGTAACTATGATCGTTAGTAACTCAATCATACCTAAACTACTAAACTGATTCAAATTAATTCGGCTATAGAGTTAGTCTAGAGCCTGAGAAAGGATACAGGCTGAAAGTGAAAAATAAAGATAAAGGTCTTAAAAATATGAGCGATGGCTCATTCGATTCTCTCATATTTTTAGGACCTTTATCTCTATTTGTCACGTTTTTGAACTTGTTGATCTTGTCAACAAGTTCAAGAACGTGAAACTGTTTGTCAAACTTTAGAGCACCGAAGAAACTTAGTTCTCTATGTGTGTTCTATCGTCTCTACAATGGCGAGTGTTCTGAGGAGCTGTTTGAACTGATACCACCATTAGCGGAGCTTGCGTCGTAGAGACCAATTCTATCCTCACCATCTTGATGGTTGGTCATCTACGACATCAAGATTCACCAGAACTTTTCCTCCACGAACATGTGAATTGTAGAATCAACTTCCTGCCAGGGTTTTTCCTGGGAATTTTAATATGGGGGTATTTAAGGGGCGTATCAACTCTTTCCACTAGCAATGCCTCTGGTGTTGCAAATGATTATGGGCGGCGGTAATCGCTTAACATCATGCGACCCGCATGCTCGTTTGCCTGCTTTATTTTCGATAAAAAAAAAAAAACTATCACAAAACAGATTTTCTCGCGGACAGAGTCGCCAACGTCTACTAGTAGATAATACTACATTATGGACTTCATTAACAGACCTATTTAACATAAATGCTATTGTCGCTACTACAGAGAAAGTGAAGTAGGTCACTACTATATAATTCATACAATCAATACGTATTGTCCTCAAACTTTATTGCGCCACGAAGCAGTTGGAATCTTAATAATATTCAATTGCTCCCTAAAAGTGCCAATTAACCAGAAGTTCGTGGTTTTATTCTAATACGAATTGTATATGGACTATAAAATTTTATAACACTTTTATTACAGTAATATCGGAACATCAAGGACTTTATAGAGCCCATAGGAATAATAATCGAGTTAAATATCGTCTTAGATGTACTCGCTGCGTCGTTTTTTAATGCAGTGATAAAAATTCTTACGTTGTACTAATTGTGTTATGAATATTTTATTTTTATTAACATTATTTTCCACTCATAACAATGTATTTGTATACAATTAATTTAATAAAATGTTGGAATACTTGAAACATTTTCGCAAATATATGAATTCTATTCTATTGTATTCAAGAGCTTAATATTTATTAAATTGTAGAATTGAATATCGAAATACACTTATAACGAATATTACTTCAAACATCTTATGATTGGAATCACATTTTACTTTTATGTGACTTTAAATATAGTCAAAGTGTAGTCGGCGAGTTATTTTTTACAAAGTTGGCAGCAACTAATAAAAAAGTCATCAAACTGTCAAGCTTTAATTTATAGAATGTCTTATGGGTTTGGTGATTGAATGAATGAATGAAATACTTTTTATTGTACACCATATTACAAACAAACTTACAAAGAGAAAATACAAAAAGTAGCGATCTTATCAAATCAAGCAATTTCTTCCAGGTGACAAATTATATTGAAGAGAAAAGATTAACTTATTCTACTTGAAAAATAAAAGGTCGCGGTTTATATCTATAAAATAATGTGGTTTTCTTTCTTTGAAAGGTGCTTACAGTTACAGCGAAGAAATAAAATCAAACTGATGAACAAATATTAGAGCCATTATTACGTGTTTAATCTGCTAACTACGATTACCATGTATAAGCGTCACTACAGAATACACGCTAACTAACTTTACCCTTTATGCTAATTACGATTACTGTGTAAGGATAGTTACCACTACAATATACACGCTAACTTTACCGTTTATGCTAATTGAAATTACTCAGTAGGGGTTGGTTTGAATGAGAGACGTATTGACAAGAAGCGTTATCGTCGTCTTGAGCCTATTTTGAATAGTCTTCAGTGCACAGATATTACAATATTTTTCCCTTCGACTGTGAATGTAGAACCTGTGCGTTGAAAAGTTTGACTGTTTTTTCTGTATTTTATATCATATTCCCAGAAAATGTAGACTGCTCAGAAAATTCAATTTACAAATTTTCAAACTATTTACAAATATTCAAGAAAGCAAACCGACCACGGCAACCATTATTGACTGATCTATCAACGCACAGCTCAAAATAATAAATGGATTGAAAGTTTTGTACACATAATAGCTAATGAACAAGTGTACACTAATAAAGAGTTTTCCAAAACTTACCCCCTGAATTTGTGAAACGGGGATTCTAATACGAGTACATACCAATTCTCATGCGTCACGGTCGTCATTTATACTTGCTGAAAATTAGTGTGAGTGTCAATGAGACCCAAGTTAAAATCAATGAGAATCTGTGAGAATCAACCCTCACCAAGCAATCCCAGTTAGCGCATACCGTGTACACAGTGGGACAGCAATTCGTTCCGCAATGTAGCTGGGCGCAAAAAGCGTTGAGGCTTTGAACATTTGTAAATACAATTTCCCGTCGCAATGCAACGCCGAGAGACGAGTTGTGCCGTTAAAAATAATTGAGTACATGGCAATTTGATCCTACCCTTTTGTGTTTTTTTTAACCAAAAAGCTAATTAGATGACGGATATTTGTAGCTACGTTTTCATGTTATAACGATGCTTAATTAGACCTTTGTTTTAAACTAAGTTCCGGATACGAAAAAATGATGTAAAAAATCTGAGATTATAAATATTACTCTATTTGAACATATTTTTGCTTGCTGTATTTTGGAGCTGTTACTATACTTGTCTAGAGTAAATTTGAAGATCAGCAGGTGTTCTTTGGTTATAATGATCCTATACCTACCTACTTGTAGTTGACTTACTTACTCATTTTTCTATTTACCACAAGAAACGAAGGAATCCAAGCTCTATTGTCTATAATATAGGATATTGATAGATTTTCCTAACGATATCATATAGAAAGACTTCCATGAAATTTACTTAAATATGCCTCATACTTGTATCTGCGAATCCCCAAACAGAAATTAATTTGTCCTTTATCACCATTATCGTCCTATTTTATCAGCCAACTACTAGACCAAACCACAATGTGGGTTGGCCGGCTTACTGTGACAATATCATTAAAACAACGTAAAGTGAAGTAATTAAATAATATATTCAAGTCAATTCAAATAATTTAACACTGTATAGTAAAAGTAGTAAGCTCATGATTTGAGGTTAGAGAAGGAGAAACCACAGATCTATAATTAAGTATCCTATACACGTCCTACACTTAAAATCAATGTTTGAATGCGCCAAAGATTACTGTCACATGTTATTACCACTACTCTCTGAGGCACGGAGACCCGTCCCACTCCTTAAACTTCCTAATTCCAGGCTGAATATTTTCTATTATTAAGTCTAATCGATCCACCGCGCATACCGCTGCGTAACGGAGGACGTCATTTTTGTTTAGAATTTTGGAAATTCCGATGGCTTAAGTTTGAGTCCTATATTTGGCTACACAAAACTTGAACTTAAGCCCTACTATAACCATTGAACCAAGGAGGCAGATCTCTCATTTAAAAGTTATAATTTTTGTCAATTCAACATTAAATCTGGATTTATAACGGAAGTTTTTTTCCCCTTTTTCAACGGTTTGCATAGCCTATTTAGATTGTTACAACCATTTTCGGGGTAAAAGGTTTTTTGTAGAAAAGTTTCCCGAATAATAAAGTTTGTGATTTCACAGAAAATATTTTAGTACTTATGAATAATGAATGTTTAATTTTTGAGTGGTCGGGTTCGTGAAATGATCCCGAATTTCAGTAGCTGTTTCTTAGAATTGTGGTTAGTTTTATAATAATACTTTTGCTCCAATTCGTGAAAATAAGCAAATTCAAAATCTAATCCAAGAGGAGGCTTACTTAGCAACGTGTTTTGTCTACTGTGTGTAATCATTTTAAGGGTTCCATACCTAAAAAGAAAGAACCCTTTTAGGATCACTTTGTTGTCCGTCCGTCTGTCTGTCAAGATCCTTTTGCTCAGGAACGCGTGAAGGTATCAAGCTGAAATGTACATCAAATACTCAAGTCTACTGTCCCTTGTAGCTGTAAAAAAAATCAACCTTCTAAGCCAACGCAATCAAAAGTTTATGCCGCAAATTTTCGACACTCGCAAGAATGTTTACTATTGTTTTAAAAGAAATAAATAGTTATAGAAAGTTAACTTTAAGAAATTTTATTCTCTGATCTCATTTGTATGTTATTTAATTATCGCTACACCACCGTCAGCCGTAAAATACTTCGATGAAATGGAAAAAAGAAAATCTCGTGAAACACAGTGTCTCGCATTATTTTCCCGTCAAAAATTTTCTATCGGCAAATATTTAGTCGCCCGGCTGCTATCGCAAAATAAAATTTGAGCTGAAAGTTCGAAACGCCACTGAATTTTTCATTTGAGCAAAAATTCTAAAGTGAGACATAGTGGAAAAAAGTTTTCGTCGTTTTCCGTTTAGAGCAGCCCGCTTTTTATGACATTTTGAAGAAAAGTGATATTTTTCATCTAAATAAAGAATGATGCTTGACTTTTTTTAATAATAAAATTATACAAATATCCTTACTAATATTATAAAGGCAAAAATTTTTATGTATGGATGTATGAATGTTTGTTACTATTTCACGTAAATACTACTGAATGGATTTTCATGAAACTTCATAATAATAAAACTAACATATCAAAATAACACATAGACCACATTATATCCCGAAATTCCTACGGGAACGAGAACTATGCGGGTAAAACAGCGAGAGTCCTCTAGTAAGTTAACATTTGTTAGCCTGATTGAACCAGGACTTGAAAGCTAGACCTCATGATTTAAAGCTTAATAGACTAATCACTGCATACCTACCATGAACTATAATAGCGACTCAACTGTAGACCAAAACCGACCAGTGTGGCTAGTGTAAGATTTTACTGCGTCGATATCGAGAATGGTAAACGCAAATTTTATATGACACTGACACTCACCCATTTGAGTTTTCTCTCGATACTGCCAGGGGCGCTGCTTGAATTCCATATAAAATTTGCCATTACGCGAATGTGAAGTTTTCGATTTGTTTTGGTGAAAGCTCACACTAGGCACTCAGCTGATGTTATTACGTAATAATAACCTAAACTGCAATTCAGTTTATATCTGCGGTTGAGTCTCTATTATAGTTGATGGTAGGTATGCTGAACCAAGCAGACAGCCGTTAATAACACATGAAACTTTATACAGAGACCTAGAGTGATATTTTGAGAAAGGTGTATGTGTGTATGTAGCTATTGCTTAAAAAGTACAATTATGACAAGTTTCCCCTCAATTTCTACTTATAGTAATTATTTTTTAGACTAAAGTTATTCCCAATAGTCCAATAAGCATTTACGAGAATACAGATTTTGAGCACACACTTAACATGCGAGTAATATAAACATTTGTATGTAAACTCTCCCAGACGTCATACTAGACGTTTTATATTGGCTATTTATTTAACCAAACAGACTATTTTGATTTTATATCACGGGTGCAATGTACGATATTTCTTCTTCTGCGGAGAAGATCTTTTGTGTTGAAAAGTTGGTGATGTTACATCATCATCATACTCTGCCTTAAAAATTGGTACAGTTTTTAGAAAAAAATAGCGAAAGTTGTTTATTGTATTCCTTTAAAAAAAAAAGCGGCTATGTGGCTTAAAAACCTATCCATAGATACCCCACACCTATGGGTTTAATGAAAAAAATCCGAGTTTCAGTTCTAAGTACGCGTCACCCTGAAATTTATTGTTCTTTTTCTATTTTTGTTTGAAATCTTTACGCGATTTTCAAAATACATCTGTTTACTAAGTTTCTACAGTATAGTTTTTATACTTTCGGAAAAAAGTGGCTGCGACATACGTACGTACGGACAGGCAGACAGGCTTCACGAATCTATAAGTGTTACGTTTTTTGCCATATAGCTACGGAACTTTAAAAAGCAACTATATTTTATTATCTCAGGAAACAAAACCAGGGATGATTCGTTGAACCGCTAGACAAACGAGCCGGATAATGATGTATTAGATAAACAAAATTCAATTCTGTTTTAAACAGAACAAATTTGCGAAGCCGGCGCCGGTAATTCGCTTCGCAACGCAACTAAGTGGAAAAGCGAGAGATTTTAAACAGTGGTAAACACAATTTCCTACTACATCGTCTGACGCGTTGTGTCAGCTTACATCACTAAACTAGAGCACAGGGATCTACACTATTTCCGCTGCAACTCTAATAATAATATTAATAATGTAAAAACTTTGTATTGTTCCTATAGTCGTTTCAGTTAATGGTCTCATAGCGAAAAGCTTTGACCAACACCTTAAGAAGCTTTCACTTAATTGTTGGATTAAGGGTCGGATACAGAAGGCAGTAATTCTTGAGACGGCGAGTATTGTGAGAAAGTTTCTCACTCTGGAGCCCTGACCACCGGTTGCTTGGGCCCCTTGGATTTTTTTTTATAAATTCCAAATAGTAAATTTCAAATAAACATTATTGAAAATTTAAACAAAAAATTGTAAATAAATAAAGGATAGCAAATATAAAAACTTCGCTCAACAGCGAAATGCTTCGATCAACAGAAGCTTTCACTTGTAGGATTTAGGGTCGGATACAGAAGGCGATCATTCTCGGGACGGCGCGTGTTTTAAATTTAACAAAACTTTAATTATTAAAAGATAGATATAAAAATACTTTACTGTCCTTTAGTTCATATAATTCAGAAATAAAAAAAAAGACGCGTGGCACTCGGAGACTGCCGCGGTAAAGCTATTGCATAGCATTTTTATCAACGTATGTTTAGCTTCCGACGTCATCGGGACCGTGGCCGAGCGGTAAGGCGCTCTAAGTGCCCGGATTGCCAGAGAGATGCGGGTTCGTATCCCGTCAGTTCCGCAATTTTTTTTTAAGCGTGATATTTCAAAAAGTAATTTTTTTTACAAGCGTGATATTTCAAAACTAAATAGTAACCGTTTAGTTTTTCCATCTACCGAGTGCCACACGTCTTTTTTTATTACTATAATTTTAATTGCTTAAAATTTCTATGGAAATAATAATAATTATAATTCTCTGCAGCGCCAAGTATAATTTTAATATTTTCTTGGTATCTCAATAACATCAAGATAGCAACATGTCGATAATTTGAGAGATTTTTATCTTGATAAAATATCTTCCATTATATTTTCCTTAAATATATGAAATATTTAAGGAAAATATAAAGGAATATAAAAAAACAATATAATACAATAAAATTGAATGTTTAATTTTCAATCTCCGAGCTCGTAAAAAATTCATTTAGAAATCCAACGCGTGTTTTTAAGACACGACAACACCCGTAAAATAAAGATAAATTCCAAAGTAAAAAATTCATATCTCTTTGTCTGAATTTAATAAAAAATATTAATAAAAATTCTTTACATTCTTTGTTCGTCAACTATAACATAGAGCTGGATAGTAATTAATTAGAATAATTAGAATAATTTAATGAATAAGCATTTTCTTGGCAAGCGTGCCCTTGGACTCCATTATTGCAATGTATTGCAAGATTATCTTTATTATGATTGTTACAAGATGTCCCTAATTTAACATTTCTTTAAACTCAATTTAAAAAATATTCACGTAAAAATGGCTCTTAAATTTAAGTTACTTGTATTTATAAGTCTACTAAAAGGTACCTGATAAAAACATTGAAAAAAACCATTTGTCTGATTTTAAGTAATCTACAAAGTTCTCTTTGTATTTTTATTCGCTTACTTTATTCACCACAAGGTAGCTCTTCCACCATTAGTAGTTAGCCACCACACCAGCAATCTAAGATAAAAGCGGGGTAACTTGTTAGGAGTAGGATGAAATCTACACCCTTTTCTTTTGTTTTTACACGATATACGTCTAAGTCTTTGTCGACAGGTGGCTATTGCCGAAGCATCGTACCAGATATACTAGGACTAATTAAAAACCCATTCGGCCCAGCCTGGAATGGGATACCCAGGACATGCAGTTTTATAAAACCACTGCGCATACCAATGCGCCACGGAGACCGTCATAAACGCTTAATAGATCAGTCGTAGCATGGAAACAAAGCGTAGCAAAATTATTGTAGAAGTGTTAACCAAAAGACCGAAAGTGACAAATCTGCACATTGTTTATTAAAGACATAATTATCGTGGTAGAGTCCGAAACATTACAACGCTTGCACAGAATATTTGAGATAGGATATCTTATTGCACACTTGGGGCCATTTCGCAAATTGCCCTAAACATTCAAGCCCCGACCCAAAATGTTGTTTTGATGGCTTTGGTTGATTATTCTCTCATATATCTTAGCGGGTTTTGTAAGTCGAGCTTCCATTTACTAGGTATTAATGCTTGTATTCATGACTCTTGCTAATATAGTATGAATAGAAATACGTGTTTCATACTCGTTAACTGATTATAGAGAGTAAGAATTAATTATTATATAAGTTGAAATTAAATTTTCATCGCCACCATCATTAGCACCTCCATAACGCTATGTATGTCGTCCTGCATCTAGCGATTCTTTTTTACTAGCTTAATGCACACAATGATAGTCCACCTCGTGGGAGGTCGTGCAGTGCGGGGTTGACATTCCAAAAACTTGAACCCCCGACGTCTATCGGCTCTATATGATCTGCCCATGCTTATTATTGCATCATGGTTCGATCAGGTAAAGATACTTTTAGTATAACTCTCTCAGGTCTATTCCATCTAATATAGTTAAAATAATTAATATTAATCTCTCGCAACTTTAAATCATCCATCTGGCAAGACTACATTTACAAAAACTATAGTCGATGATGTATATTTCTGCAATATTATAAAAATTGCAGAAATATACTAAAATGGCTCAACTTGTGATAGTTTTCCAATTTTTAATATGTATTTCATTTATATTTTTATATGGAATAGGCCCGTGCGTACAGTGCGTAAATCTCTTGAGAAATTGAATTATCTGTACACAGAAAAGGGTTAAGGGGTTGAGTTATATCATATTGCATGTTGATTTATGTTAATATGAGAGTTACAACATTCTCCATACCTACAATATGTAGTATATTATAATTTAAATCTAAATCAATGTTATGTAAACAATAAAATAAAATTTTTATCATCAGTAGAACACTTTTTAAGCACTATATAAATTTTGTTGATCTAGTTAGTTGCTCGTTGATCTAGTTAGCCTAGACGGCATCGAAACATTTCGATTTCGAGTTCTGAATTGAGGTCTGAAATATTGAAATTTTATACTCTTCAAAAAAGTCTAGCTAGTAGCATAAAGCATAAGCATAAGCTACTAGACGAATACAAGATCGAAATCACTTGTCTAAAAGGAGAAGTATGCCTTTAAAAAGAGGCTGATAATGGTCAATTTTGTATAATTAATGAATATTCAGGTGAGTGTTTTTTTTTTTTGTAATAATAAGAGCCGGTGAAAGTATTACTACATTACTGTGCAGTGAAACTTGACGTCTTTCAGAAGAGTCAAAAAGGCGGATAAAACCGCGGGCTTCCGGTAGCACCTACATATATAATACTAATAGATAAGTTTTAATACAAATAATAGAATATAAAAACAATTCAACGGTAAGTTCCGTTTCTTCACCCCAGAGAAGTTATCACAAAGACGAAATACGATAGTTTCCGCTCCATCAACTCGCGTGAAAAAAGGTTCACGTGATATTCACTTCCGAATCACTGACCTCGCAATGAAATACAAATAGACAGTTCATTTTCCAGTGGACAGTATCGCCCATCTGCTATATCGTGCAGCGAAATGTAGTTTACAAACAAAATGTTTGTTCTACTGTTGCCTGTAGGTGTATGCCGATGAAATTGATAATACGCACAATTTATGTTTGTGTAGAATCGTTGGAAATAGTGAACGTTTTAAATTGAGAAATTTTTTTTTAAAGACTGGAAGGAGTGTTTTTTTAAACAATTGGAAGCTAAGGGCGTATTTGGATCATACATTGCGATTAACGAGCTTTGGGTTCTTGGAGTGAGAAATATTAAGATGCCCCTTTAAGATCACGTTAGGCCATCGGCGCCGGTCAACATCGATAGCATCTGATAATGATCGTTACAGAGATAAGCAGTATTATTTTTATCCTTAGCGAGCTAATCCACAGATTTGGCTCTGTATTGTTCGCTATAATTATTTGATAATTATGGTGTTGACACCCTTTAATAGTGTTGGGTCTGTACATTTAATCATTGTTTTACCCATTATATCCACTATTTAGTGGAACATAAAGTTCAGTTTTATTTAAAAATAGTTGAGTTAGTTAAAGTTTTGACCAAAAATTAGCAGCCATAAGTATGTAGGTATATCGTCTGCCTCGAGAATCTTTGTTTCAAAGATAGTTAAACTTTATTCGTAGGTTCTCAACAAATAGTAGATTTTTCGATGTATTTTAAATTATTTAATACAATAGAACAGAAGTCATAACAAAGATGAAAAATTTCCAAGCCATCAATTCGTATGGATAAAAGTACACTTGAAATATATTATTTCTGGATCACTGATCTACCAGTAAAACGCGAATAGATATTTCCATTTTTGTGTGGACAATATCGGCCATCTGCTATATCGCGCGTAGCATTGTGTAGTTTACATACAAATGTTTGTGCTATTGCAACGTGGTCCTTTGGAACACACATTGTTTTAATGGTAACTGGTTGAGTCAAGAAAAATCGTTTAAAACGTTCAGTATTCAATTCAGTAGTGACCCCATCATGTTAGGCCAACGTGTAAAGATTTTCCTTATAAGTTCGTGGGCCCAATGTCAGCCAAAAATTTGTTACTTAACCACGGCTTAACGGTTAAGCAGACGTTAACGAAATGTAGCACAGAGATCGATTATAGTCTGGTATAGTAAATAGGTAGGCTACTCACAAAATCGGATTCTAAGCGAGCGGGGTACCGCTAATTTGGTACTAAAAGAAATTGATGAAAATGATGGTTTTTGATCAGATCCCTAATTATATCTGTACATCAAATAAGTATAAAAAAATAATATGTAACTACATATAATGTAAAAAATTACTTAACCTACTAACCTGTATTGGAGGAGTGTATTAGGTCTAGCTCCATAACTTACTCCCTTTTAAATGGAGGGAGATCTGGCTTAGGTATTGCAGGTCCTTAAAACAGAATGGTACCTAATGATGATTGAAGGCACATCACAAATGCTTTAAGAACGATTACTTGCAAGTGAACGTATCAAAGTAGTAAGAACTAACTACGAAACTTAATCTTGTTTTATATACCAGCTCCAACTCGAAAAACTTTTCGCAAAGTAGGGCGAGGGCCCTTCTAAAAGATTCATATTATTAAGGAAATTCGTGCAGAGTGCCACAGTCACCGATATACTCGTAGGGCAAATACGTCGTTTTAGTAAATAGACGAAACTCCACTTTATTTGCTCTGTTGGTGTATCGACGCGTGTTTCCCCTTACGTATTGTGAGCTTGACAGTGCCCACATGGTTGGAGTGATTAAATAAAGTTGCAAGTTCGTAGCCAACTGCAGACGACATTAACAGACGAAATGTCGCAGCGAATTTTGAATCAGTGAAGAAGAAGAATCTTATTTTATAGCATTATTAACATTCGCACTATTATTAATCGCACATTAAAAAGTACGTAAGTTTTAATAGCTTCTAGTCGTATCCCGTGGTTTTACTCGCGTGTGTAAATAACGAACAAAAGCATTTACTGTGCTATTTCAAACTAGTGAAAATAAGCAGAGTATATTTTTTCAGATACATTGTCAGAAACCACTATAACAATTAAATCGAAGTACAATTTTTTGAGTAGTCCGATTTTAGGTAGACTTGTTAATCTACCAAAAAATTGGACTACTCTGTAAAGTAAAAATGGTCATACATAAAAATAAAAAACGAAAACGCTTCGATTTGAGAAGCTCCTCCGTTTTTTCGTCGGTTAAAGAAGTATATGGCTCTCGTACGCATAAGTGACAGAACTCTCTTGAAGTCAAACAAATAAATTGATGATATAATGATGATGATGATAATGACATGGCGTTACCATCCTAACTAAAATTATGTTAATACTTTTTGTTAGAGTGGCTGAAGAGCTTAGTCTATCTATGAACAACATTGTATGGATAAAAATAAATATAGGTTAATGACAGTACCCTCTTACGTAGTCAATCAAAAAATGATGACAATGATGATCAAGAGAACTTAATTTGTGATCCTAACAAAAAGTATCTACAGTTCAGTGGTCCATATTATGACCGATATTGTATAGAACTAAGTCCAGGTGCGATCGATACTAGCTGCCACTCCTCTTACAGATTACCGCGTCCCATTTTATAAAATGGAACACGCTAATCTGCAGCCTATAATAGACCGTCTAGCTGTACAGCTGTCACTGATAAAGATTCTGAACAGGAAACATGGCATGGAAACATATTATACAAACCTTTGATATTATTTTGACTGTTAAACAAGCAACACATGAGACTTGGTGATTAAAAGAATGTTACACATTTACATAAAAATATTGAAATAATTGTTGATTATGTATATCACGGGTATAATGATAATTTTGGATTTAAAAATTACATTTTGATGGAAAATATTTAAATATTGTGACTTATCCGGCTATTGTCGACTCATATATTTATTAAACCCTCTTTCTATTGCGTCTTAAGCAAATCAGCTAATAAAAATGAATTTATATATTTTTGATTTTATTCTCTTAACTAGTTTATGTTTTAAAAGTGCTAGTGAGCGGAGCCTATTTGAACAAAACTATTTTGACTTTGACTTATGTATCACATAATAATGTCTCTGCCATGTTTTCATAAAGTTAAAGTACCTACTGGCAAGTGTTACATA